>CAMTDV010000020.1:88233686-88639819 GCA_947069175.1 Scalesia atractyloides | reverse complement strand
AAAAATTTTACAAAACATTTTTTAAAGGGTTGTCAAACAATTCGACAAAAATATCATGTTAAAACTCAATGGTTAAACCCTCGAAAAATTTTGTAATTAGCGGCCCTTTTTGGCTGTCAACAACTATTTTATTGACAAAAAAAGCCGCAAAAAACCTTTTCAAACAACTTTAGAAACGTCTATAAAATTACCAAAGTCCTTTACGTTGTGAAACAACTTCAAACCCAAAAATATTGTGTAAAAAACTCAATGGTTAAGACCTCAAAAACAATTTCTGCAAGTAGCGACCTGTTGCTGTCAAAACTATTTTATTAAAAAAACACCCGAAAAAACCCCTTTCAAAAAAACTTTAAAAACATCTATAAAAATTACCAAACGCCCTTTTTCCCTTGGAAACAACTTTGCCCAAAAATATTGTGTAAAAAATCAATAGTTAAGACCTCGAAACAATTTCTGCAAGTAGCGTACCTGTTGTTTGTCAAAAAAACTATTTTTTGACAAAACAGCCGAAAAAACCCTGTCAAACAACTTTAGGAACATCTAAAAAAATTCCCCCAAGGGGCCTTTACCTTGTGGGCATCATTTTTAGGTCACCCTATTAACCAATTTACAATTCAAAATTACCATGTTTCTATCTTTCAAAAGTTTTTATACTCATTAACTTCAAGTTAACATAAACTTTCAATTATCATGAGCTAATTCATCATTTTGACTAAATACTCATAGTTTATCATATCATAAAAACCCTTTTTATAAAGGGCATACATTAAATTCCCTAAATTGTTCAAGTTTTTAACACATTTTTTTATACATGATGTTTTTCAAACACATGTCAACTTCAAAAATAACATCGATTTTCATTATATCATACAAAACCCCATTTCATGTCACTTTATGAACATATACTTAAAATTCTTAATTGTTCAAGTATTTTACACCTACAATACTAGTATGATGGGTTAAAGAAAAATTTTTTACTAATCAATTTTATATATCATCAAAATTTTTTAAATTTAAAATAAAAACTAATTTATACACAAAAAAACATCACATACCTTGTGATTTGTAGGTTCAGATGATGTTAGATAGCTAGAACCTTCAAACATGCAATCAAAATCCACTTGATTTCACTCTTGATTTCTGATTTTATGCTTGAAAGTTGTTAGTGTTCTTCCCTTTTCTCTGGCTAGACATCACGACACATATAATAATACTATTATGTGTGTGTTTTGTGTTTTCATAAATTAAATACCCATGTCTTTTGCTTGTGGCCCCTTTTAGCCCCTATTAGTTTGGTTGTATTCGGATTGTTTATAACTCACCTCTACAACTTAACTAGGTTTATACATCTAGTTATCTACCTCATATCAATTATAAAACGAACATGATAATTCTATTTATTAAGTTCGGGATGCCACTATCCGACTTAAGTTATGTCCCGATAGCCGGACCTTTTATAAACTTTATTTTTCTAAAAAGCATCCATCCACCTTTTATTTAACATTAGGGGTTATTTATTTAAATCCTAATGTTTACCGAGTTAACTTTTTACCACTAATGTTATTTTACCTGCTCATCCCCGGTTAAGTTGGTTTAAATTTCCAAATCCATTTTTGGGATGTTACACTGAGTGACGTCACCCTAACGGTTATTGTTGTAGGGACAATGCCACACCTGGATGGTTAAAATGGACAACTAACAAGATCTACTATAAATGGGAGTGAGATCTACATAAACTAGGTACGTCCTCTTCACTACTCTCATAGAATCCCTGATTCCTCTAACTAAAATAGTACTTATTCTCACGTTGGAGGTGGGTCACCGGGAGTGATCCCAACCTGTGATAAGCTTAATGGTGTTTTCTGTTTTGCATATCACCTACTTTGGAGTTCGTTCAGTTTCCTTGAAGACGTCCAGTTGTTAAGCTAGTCCGAACTCATTCGTGGGCAGGATTTGTTTCTTCATTGGCACCATCCTTCTAAATTTCTAGAACGATCTTTTCCTTTTTCTTTAGCCTGTTTTCGTGGAAATATGGACATTAACTCCACTTCAGTCACTTTGACTATTTCATCCATGATGGTATCGTCGTCGAACGGTTATGGTTATGAAAATTTTGAAGGGGGAAGTAACGCTATGACTACACAACCGATTTATACAATTACACCCTCCACGATAACTCCTTTTGTGATTCCCCCATTCTCAACCTTTTTTCATTCCATGGTATCACAACCTATGACCCTGTATAATTCTTCCTATGTTAACCTATATTTAGCATGTGCTTCCTCTCTAGGATTTTTTCGCGCCACGAGGCCTCCGTTTTGCTAACCCATTTGTATTCGCATGCGAAGCGTCATGACCTATATTTCCACCCACCGAGCATCCCATGTCATAATATGGACCTAGTTCTGTTACATCAGTTTGACGTTAATTCTAATTCCTTTTCCTGGGCTGGCCCTAGTTCCTCTGCACCATGTTTTCTACATTTTTTGTCCGCAAGTCCCATGTAAACTACCTCGTATGCCATGTTAGGTGATCCCTACGGGTACGCACACGCGCATGCGGGCCCGTTTTCAGCAAATAACTTTGTTGGTTTCACGGAACCTTCATCGATGGTTAGTCCAGAGATGAAGCGTGCATAACAACAACGTATGATGGCCGCCTTTGAGCAATGGCGACGCGATACAGGTTGTCAGATGTGCCCACACATTTAAACTTGGTGTTAATTTTGTTGAAACACTACTTTGAGGAACCTCTGTTGAGGAGCCTTGGTTCTCTTGAATTCTCTTTTCTTTTAATGTTATCCTAGACAGTCAACATCTTAATAGCTTTTCTTGTGTCTTTCCTCTTTTCTTGTTTAATTGCTTCTTGTCTGGCCTTTTTGGCTACAGAAGTATCAGGTCTCTTTTGGGCTTTCTTGACTAGAGGTGGAAGCTTTCTCATGCTATCACTCTCCCCCTTTTTAGCATCATCTTCTGTGTATTTGTGGAGAATTAGAGTAGTGCTACTGGTTTGGAGAAGATGGTCTTTAACGACTTTAATCTCTGCTGTGACATCCCGGTTTTTCGGATAACTTAAACGCAATACTTGTCGAATAAATTGTATGCTACGTATTAAACGTGTACGAGTTAGTGAATACGTAATGTGCGATTATGTGATTGTTTTAGTTATAAAATAATTATGGTAAATATGTACACGAACCGAACCGAACCGCGACACGAACCAACTTTGATTTCTTGTGACTCTAGGAGTTAACCAAGATTTGGGGACCAAGTTTAGAACCCAAACCATTCTCGGCCGTGTGCAACCCAAACCCCAAACCCATTGTGTGCAACCCAAACCGCAAACCCATTGCGAGATCAAACCCAAACCTTAAACCACTCTCGGCCACGAGATCAAACCCAAACCTTAAACCACTCTCGGCCACGAGATCAAACCCAAACCTTAAACCACTCTCGGCCGCGAGATCAATTGCGAGATCAAACCCAAACCGCAACCCATTCCCTCTTCTCTTTGCGCCTATATATACTAACACATGCATGCTCCTTCAAAACACAAAACCCTAGTGAGAAAGAAGCCGACGGCAGTCCCTTGTTCACCTCCATTCGGTCGCGAGATCAGCCCATTTGTTCACTTCCTCGATCACAAACAGCCTACTCCATCATCATCTCTCGGTCGCGACAATTGAATTCCTCATCTCATTCTTTCGGTCGTGATCTTGCTTGAACAGCCGAATCCATTCTCATCCAAGTCTCGACTCGTTATTCACCATTATTAAAGGTTAGGACTTATAATCGTTTGCAAGATCGTATTCGAATCATATGTGTTTAAATGTAATCGGCTGATTGATCATTGTTTGCATGTATGATTGTTTTCGGAACTTATAAGTTTGCAAGTATGTTTTGTTTATAAAAAACTAGAGGTATGGATTAGGGTTTGCATGGATGTGATATTGGTATTGATCTATGATTAGAAAAATCAGTTCTTGATCGCCTAGGTTAATTATATTGACGGTTTATGCGAATTAATGGTAACAATATGCTGAAACAGGTTGCTGAGTGATAGTTACAGCCGACTTCAACTGGCTGTAACTCGGTCATTAGTTGTCGAAAAACAGATTTTCTGAAGTCTAAAACGTAGATATTTGAATAACGAATCTAATGGCGCTAGATTCATATTTTTCTGAAGTCGTTTGATATTTTTAAGTGGCCAAATAAGTTCAGTAACTAAAGCTGTGAAAATCCTGAAATTTTGTTAGTTGTTTATCGAGTTGGATTTTATAATCAGTAGGGATTCGAGTCATGAATTTTGTACAGAAACTAGGTATGGAAATTTCCGGGCAACTCCCACTGGAATTTTGTTAATTGGACGATCAGTGATTTTTAAATAAATTCTTCCGTGGACTGCAGTCAGAAAGCGACGAATCTGACTGCAGCCTAGTATATTAATATTTATGGTTAATTGGTAAAGATTTAGGACTTGGAAAATTTATATAAATTTCTACAGTATAAGTGTCACCTGCTGTAAAATAATTGGAATTTTTGGAACGTTGGAACTATTTTATAAAAATCCTAGAAAACAGCTGAATTATGAGTATGTAAGCTGAAATTTGATAACTTGTGATTGTGTGCACCAAAGTGTTGCATGGATTGGATTATGTTCATAATAAATTGTTTTGATTACTATGATCACATCAGGATACTTGCATGCATGTTTGAGTGTTAGGTGTTTTGTTTGTGTGTATCACTTTGTGCGTAAATTAAGTGTAGAATTTGTATTGGTGTGTTCACACACTGACTTGAAATCAATTGGTTTGTTAGGACGCAATTAGCGGTCCCATCCTTACAACTTCTTTGCTACACTAACCGAGCAACTAAAGGTGAGTTCACGGCCCCTAATTTTATCCGGTTTTAAACAACAGGGGGAGAAACATGTATACACTCTTCAACTCAATCTCTTTACGTTATATGAAATTAACGTCACATAACTATTCGGTAACTAAGTTAATGTTAATGTAATGTTATGGTCACTAAGCAGCTATATCACTTAAGTCCTCGTCAATATCTCGGATCGTTAGTATTGGGTTTTAATAGCGGGGGAATTATAAGTAGTACTACTGGGCCCGACAAGCCCCATCCGAGCTAGTCGCGCTAGCCGACCGGGTATGGTCAACGGGTGAATAATTTGGCCTAACTTCGCCACGGTCAGTGATAGGCCTGGCAACACGGAGGCACAACAGTCAGCTTCGATCGCGAACTCTTACGTGAGATAACTTTAGGCTAGCTACCTATATATGTTAACATTGAACTTAATTACGAAACAACTATATTATCCCGGGTTAGGGATAATGGAAACAACAACTTTATTATTCCGGGTTTGGAATAATGGAACCAACATCATTGTTATTCCGGGTTTGGAATAATGGAACCAACATCATTGTTATTCCGGGTTGGGAATAATGGAACTAAATCGTTATCCCGGGTTAGGGATAACGGGGGAATCAAACTCATAACCGAAAAAACGAATTTATGAAAACCTGTGAACTCACTCATCTTTAATGTTGACACTTGTTTCTTTACATGTTTCTCAGGACGCTAGGAGCTCTAGGTGCACTCACATGCATTGAACAAGACATCTTTTATCGAGTCTCATTTACAAACGTTGTTTTGGGTTTTTCATTTGTTTTGGCGTTTGTGTTGGCGCCCGTTTCTCTACTTATTTTATGCTTCCGCTTAACCACTTAAACTAATGCTTCCGCTAAACTTTGGTAACTAACTAAGACAATCTAAAATCTACGATAATTGGTTAATCAAATGATTTTTGGAAAACGTATTATCAAATCATATAGAGTCGTTCGACGTACTAGTGTTTCAGATTCTGGTTTGTTCACACGCCTCGCGGTAAAACTCCGCAAGTGGAAATTGAGGGTGTGACAGATTGGTATCAGAGCCACTAGCTATAGAGAACCAGGTTTGCATTAGAAGTAGACCTAAACTATAGCTGAATACACGACACTAGACGTAGTCTGGCACCGAACTGTTATATCTTGTTATGCAATGTACCACAACTGTGTTATGTAGATTATGACTTCATAATAAGAAATGAAAACAACTCGTAACTAACTACACGACCTAACAGGCAATGTCATCATCATCCTCGTCATCATCATCCGACAAACTTACGCCACCAAGAGCGCCAGGAAAGGCACCTATGGTGGAACCCTTACCATCTTATGGCGTGGAAACACGCTCAGCTGCGAGGAAAAGGCTCGCTCTGGGGAGGAGTCGTCATCACGCCCAATCATCGCTGTGCCGGTCAAACCGGTTAACCCTGTAGAAGTAGGAGATGACCTACTTAGAAACATGATACAGAAACAACAAGAACAATTGGAAAGAATGCAGGAAACCATCCTAGCACAAGGATGGATGATCCGACAACTGACAGGTAAAACCGACTCGCTCGAGGAAGAGCAACGTACGAGTAAGATAGCTCGTAACACCTTAGCCAGAGATCTGCGTGCTGAGCAGATAAGAGCCGACTGGCTCGAAGACAGAGTCCTGGAAAATAGTTGGAACATTCAGGAGTTAGAGCAAAATCAAGCACCTGCACCAGCACCGGCCCCTCCAGTGCCGGTAGAGGAGGATCCGGAAGAGGATCCAGAGGAGGACCCTGAAGAGGATCCGGAAGAGGATCCAGAGGAGGACCCTGAAGAGGATCCAGAAGAGGATCCAGAGGAGGACCCTGAAGAGGATCCAGAGGAGGACCCTGAGGAGGATCTAGAGGAGGATCCGGAGGAGGACCCAGCTGTAGAAGCTGGAAATGCCGCGCAGGATGACGGCAACGACAGTGATTTGGGGGATGGAGACGTAGACGACTGACACGTCTCGCTTATTTTATTTACTTTCCTCAAGTCTATTTATTTTCCCACTTATGTTTAAACTTGAGACTTTATAGTGAATTCATATGTTTGGTTGGCACTTTGTAAGACGTTGAAATTTCATTTAATCAAGTATTTCTTTTGACTATTTAATATATTTGAGTTGACACAACTTGATAATTATTAAAGTACGAAGTAGGATAACTATATTGAATATATAGACTTATCGGGGTGTGTTTATGTTGTTTTTCGAAGATCTAAATGGCAACTGGACGACGTGGAAACCTTAACATGACGCCCGAAGAACTAGCCGCTATGATTCAAGAGCACGTGAACGCAGCTCTAGCGGGTGTTCAGAACCAACCGGCAGGTAACCATTATTAAATTTTCGTGTGAAAATCTAATAGTTGGGCTAGTAGAATTCCTCGCTGACTACCTGTTCTCTATCAGCAGGAGGGGGTTTTAACCCCTACAAGATGTTCCTCGACGCGAAACCAAGCAAATACTCGGGGGCAGAAGGACCCATTGGACTGGTCCGTTGGATCGAAAAATCTGAATCAGTATTTGAAATGTGCAACTGTCTAGAGGCCAACAAGGTCAAGTATGCAGCCTCAACACTGGAAGATGGGGCACTAACTTGGTGGAATGCACAAGTCCAAACGCGTGGACTTATTGCTGCAAATGCTATGGCCTGGGCCGAGTTTAAGGCCCTAATCAAAGAAGAGTACTGTCCGCGAGACAGAGTGCAGCAGTTGGAGCAAACTTTATGGAACCACAAGATGGTGGGATCTGAAATAGAGGCATACACAGCAAAACATCATGACTTGGTATTTCTATGTCCCGATTTGGCCAACACTGTGGAGAAAAGACTCGAGTTCTATCTTGGGGGTCTGGTCCCGGAGATTCAGGGTATGGTAATGGCTAGTAACCCTGTAACTGAGCATCAAGCAATCTGATTGGCGCACAAACTCACCGATAAGGCGGTGGAACAAAAGAAGTTGCCAGCACGGGGTACAACTGAAGTTGCCCCTGATAACAAAAGAAAGTTTGAAGACTCGTCTGCTCGACAATCTTCGTCATCCCAGCCGCAACAGGGGAACCAGAAACGGTTCAATCATTACAACAGCCACCGGGGTTACCAAAATCAGCCCGCCAACAACAACAACAACAACCAGAACGCAAGCGGCTATGCAGGTCGAAAGCCGCAGTGCAACTGCTGTAATCTTCATCATAACGGCCCTTGTGCCGGAAATCGCTGCCAACGATGTTGCAAGATGGGACATGCGGCAAAGGATTGTCGTGGGGAAATCATGTCCCGACAGAACCAAAATCAACCCCAAGGCCCACAACAGGGTGTTAACCGGGGATGCTATCAGTGTGGTAGCACTGCCCACTTCAAAAGAGACTGCCCACAGCTGCGTAACACCAACAACAATGGTGGGAACAACCACAACCACAATAACCACCACAACAACAATAACAATAACAACAATGGAAACGGTGGCACAGGAGGTGCCAAAGGTCGCGCATTTACATTGGGCCTCGGAGAGGCCAGAAACGACTCGAACGTGGTCACCGGTAAGTTTCCCCTTAATGAACATTTTGCTACTGTGCTTTTTGATACGGGTGCGGATAGGAGTTTTATATCTGAGTCTTTTAGGAAGAACCTAAATCTCACGCCTAAACACTTAGAGACCCCTTATATCATAGAATTAGCCGATGGTAAATCTGTAGACGTGACCCATATAGTATCCGGCTGTCAACTGAAACTCGCGGGTCACACTTTTACCATTGATCTAATGACAACTACCCTGGGTAGTTTTGACGTGGTAGTCGGAATGGACTGGCTATCCGACGTCCGGGCTGAAGTCCTCTGCTTCGAAAAATCTATCCGTATTCCGCTCTCTAACGACGAAATCTTGACGGTGCAAGGCGAGAAGGTAAGCGCCGTCACCAACATCATCTCTTACATGCAAGCGCAGAAGTATCTTCGGAGAAAGAACTCCTTCGCTTTACTCGCACTGGTTACTGAACAGCCTAAGGACGAGAAACGTATAGAAGACATCCCGGTCGTCCGTGATTTTTCCGATGTATTCCCAGAGGAATTACCTGGTCTTCCACCCATCGACAATGGGAGTTTGAAATCGAATTGGCGAACCATGCAACTCCTATCGCCAAGGCTCCATACCGCCTAGCTCCAGCCGAGCTGCAGGAGCTGTCTACCCAACTTCAGGAGCTGTTAGAAAAGGGATTTATCCGACCAAGCGCTTCGCCATGGGGAGCTCCAGTCCTGTTTGTCAAGAAGAAGGACGGGACCTTCCGCATGTGCATCGACTACAGGGAACTCAATAAGGTTACTGTCAAGAACCGATACCCGTTACCTCGCATCAACGATCTTTTCTACAAACTTCAAGGGTCAAGCTACTAGTCCAAGATTGACCTTCAGTCCGGTTACCACCAGCTACACGTCAGAGAGGAAGATATCGCCAAGACGGCATTTCGTACTAGGTATGGCCATTATGAGTTCTTGGTCATGCCCTTCGGTCTCACCAACGCACCTGCGGTGTTCATGGATCTCATGAACCGTGTGTGTAAACCATACCTCGACAAGTTTGTCATTGTGTTCATCGATGACATATTCATCTATTCCAAAAGTGAAGAAGAACATGCTGAACATCTACGATTACTGCTAGGATTACTTCAACAGGAGAAACTATATGCCAAGCTTTCAAAGTGTGACTTCTGGATTCGGGAAGTTCAGTTTCTTGGGCATATCGTAAATGAAAAGGGTATCCACGTAGACCCTGCCAAGATTGAAGCCATCAAAAACTGGGAAGCACCCAGAACACCGACGGAGATCCGCCAATTTTTGGGTTTGGCTGGTTACTACAGACGTTTCATCGAGGGATTTTCAAAGATCGCACAACCGCTTACTACCCTCACCCAGAAAGGCATCAAGTATGCTTGGGGTGACAAGCAAGAAGCAGCATTTCAATTGCTGAAACAGAAACTTTGCAGTGCACCCATTCTGTCCTTGCCGGAAGGGACAGATGACTTTGTAGTATATTGTGATGCTTCCATTCAGGGGTTGGGATGCGTACTCATGCAACGCGATAAGGTCATCGCGTATGCGTCCCACCAACTGAAGGTCCACGAGAAAAACTACACAACGCATGACCTGGAATTGGGAGCAGTAGTGTTTGCACTTAAGATTTGGAGACACTACCTCTATGGAACGAAGTGCACAATCTTTACAGACCACAAGAGCCTCCAACACATCTTTGATCAGAAGGAGTTGAACATGCGACAGCGTCGCTGGGTCGAACTCTTGAACGATTATGAGTGTGCCATTCGGTATCACCCGGGTAAAGCTAACGTGGTAGCTGATGCCCTCAGTAGGAAGGAACACTTGAAACCTCGCCGTGTACGAGCATTACAACTCACTATTCATTCGGGGCTACCCGAACAAATACGCGACGCCCAGTTAGAAGCAGTTAAGGAGGAAAACATCAAGGCCGAATCGGTGGAAAAATGGAACGCGATTGGGAAGTAAAACCCAATGGAGCCCGGTATTTCATGAATCGCATATGGGTACCTCTCTACGGAAACCTCAAAGAGCTAGTCATGGACGAAGCTCACAAATCCCGATACTCTGTCCATCCGGGTTCGGATAAGATGTATCAAGACCTTAAAGCTGCGTATTGGTGGCCCAACATGAAAGCCGATATAGCCACCTACGTGAGTAAATGTTTGACTTGTGCAAAAGTCAAGGTAGAGTATCAAAAGCCATCGGGGCTACTTCAACAACCTGAGATCCCAGTGTGGAAATGGGATCAGATCTTGATGGATTTCATCACTAAACTCCCGTGAACTTTGGGTGGTTGCGATACCATCTGGGTGATTGTGGATCGTTTAACTAAGTCCGCACACTTCCTAGCTATTAAAGAGACAGATAAGATGGAGAAGTTGACTCGCATCTACATTAAGGAAGTAGTTTCTCGGCACGGAGTGCCAACATCCATCATCTCAGACAGAGATGCTCGCTTCACGTCCAACTTCTGGCAGTCACTCCAGAAAGCATTGGGAACACGCTTAGATATGAGCACAGCCTATCACCCTCAGACTGACGGTCAAAGTGAAAGGACCATACAGACCTTGGAAGACATGCTTAGGGCATGCGTAGTAGACTTTGGAAATAGTTGGGAAATCCACCTGCCTTTAGTGGAATTCTCATATAACAACAGTTATCATACGAGCATTTCGGCAGCACCGTTTGAGGCACTATACGGTCGTAAATGTAGATCACCGGTCTGTTGGGCAGAAATCGGTGACAGTCAACTCACAGGCCCTGAGTTAATACTTGAGGCTTCTGAAAAGATTGTACAAATCAGAAACCGCATGGCGGCGGCACGGGATCGACAGAAAAGCTACGCTGATCAACGACGCAAACCGCTCGAATTTCAAGTAGGCGACCGCGTCCTACTAAAGGTGTCCCCCTGGAAGGGTGTAATCCGCTTTGGAAAACGGGGCAAACTAAACCCACGGTACGTAGGCCCGTTTGTAATCTTGAAACGTATCGGACCCGTAGCTTATCAATCTGCCGAACTCAGTGGAGTTCACAACGTTTTTCACGTGTCAAATCTGAAGAAGTGTCTATCAGATGAAACTCTAGTCATTCCATTGGATGAGATCCAAGTGGATGAACAACTACACTTTGTGGAACAGCCTATCGAGATCATGGATCGTGAGATCAAGACTCGAAGGCACAGCAAAATTTAGATCGTTAAGGTTCGTTGGGACTCTAATCGTGGACCGGAGTTCACGTGGGAAAGAGAGGACCAAATGAAAAGCAAATACCCACACCTCTTCGCAACTGAGCAGCAAACTAACAATACCAACAACAAAATTTTCGGGACGAAAATTCTTTCAACATGGGGATGATGTGACAACCTGGAAATTTCTCATACTTTCGCGTACCATTGTTAACTAAATTCTTGTGCATGGCACTTGGAAATCTTTGTGCATGGCACTTGGGAACTTCTTGTAACTTCGCGTACCATCATTAACGAACTAACTCTTTGTGCGTGGCACTCTAAACATGTACGCTGCATGCTAAACCGCGTTTACAACATGGGGATAATGTGACATCCCGGTTTTTCGGATAACTTAAACGCAATACTTGTCGAATAAATTGTATGCTACGTATTAAACGTGTACGAGTTTGTGAATACGTAATGTGCGATTATGTGATTGTTTTAGTTATAAAATAATTATGGTAAATATGTACACGAACCGAACCAAACCGCGACACGAACCAACTTTGATTTCTTGTGACTTTAGGAGTTAACCAAGATTTGGGGACCAAGTTTAGAACCCAAACCATTCTCGGCCGTGTGCAACCCAAACCCCAAACCCATTGTGTGCAACCCAAACCGCAAACCCATTACGAGATCAAACCCAAACCTTAAACCACTCTCGGCCACGAGATCAAACCCAAACCTTAAACCACTCTCGACCGTGAGATCAATTGCGAGATCAAACCCAAACCGCAACCCATTCCCTCATCTCTTTGCGCCTATATATACTAACACATGCATGCTCCTTCAAAACACAAAACCCTAGTGAGAAAGAAGCCGACGGCAGCCCCTTGTTCACCTCCATTCGGTCGCGAGATCAGCCCATTTGTTCACTTCCTCGATCACAAACAGCCTACTCCATCATCATCTCTCGGTCGCGACAATTGAATTACTCATCTCATTCTTTGGGTCGTGATCTTGCTTGAACAGCCGAATCCATTCTCATCCAAGTCTCGACTCGTTATTCACCATTATTAAAGGTTAGGACTTATAATCGTTTGCAAGATCGTATTCGGATCATATGTGTTTAAATGTAATCGGCTGATTGATCATTGTTTGCATGTATGATTGTTTTCGGAACTTATAAGTTTGCAAGTATGTTTTGTTTATAAAAAACTAGAGGTATGGATTAGGGTTGCATGGATGTGATATTGGTATTGATCTATGATTAGAAAAATCAGTTCTTGATCGCCTAGGTTAATTATATTGACGGTTTATGCGAATTAATGGTAACAATATGCTGAAACAGGTTGCTGAGTGATAGTTACAGCCGACTTCAACTGGCTGTAACTCGGTCATTAGTTGTCGAAAAACGGATTTTCTGAAGTCTAAAACATAGATATTTGAATAACGAATCTAATGGCTCTGGATTCATATTTTTCTGAAGTCGTTTGATATTTTTAAGTGGCCAAATAAATTCAGTAACTAAAGCTGTGAAAATCCTGAAATTTTGTTAGTTGTTTATCGAGTTGGATTTTATAATCAGTAGGGAGTCGAGTCATGAATTTTGTACAGAAACTAGGTATGGAAATTTCCGGGCAACTCCCACTGGAATTTTGTTAATTGGACGATCAGTGATTTTTAAATAAATTCTTCCGTGGACTGCAGTCAGAAAGCGACGAATCTGACTGAAGCCTAGTATATTAATATTTATGGTTAATTGGTAAAGATTTAGGACTTGGAAAATTTATATAAATTTCTACAGTATAAATGTCACCTGCTGTAAAATAATTGGAATTTTTGGAACGTTGGAACTATTTTATAAAAATCCTAGAAAACAGCTGAATTATGAGTATGTAAGCTGAAATTTGATAACTTGTGATTGTGTGCACCAAAGTGTTGCATGGATTGGATTATGTTCATAATAAATTGTTTTGATTACTATGATCACATGAGGATACTTGCATGCATGTTTGAGTGTTAGGTGTTTTGTTTGTGTGTATCACTTTGTGCGTAAATTAAGTGTAGAATTTGTATTGGTGTGTTCACACACTGACTTGAAATCAATTGGTTTGTTAGGACGCAATTAGCGGTCCCATTCTTACCACTTCTTTGCTACACTAACCGAGCAACTAAAGGTGAGTTCACGGCCCCTAATTTTATCCGGTTTTAAACAACAGGGGGAGAAACATGTATACACTCTTCAACTCAATCTCTTTACGTTATATGAAATTAACGTCACATAACTATTCGGTAACTAAGTTAATGTTAATGTAATGTTATGGTCACTAAGCAGCTATATCACTTAAGTCCTCGTCAATCTCTCGGATCGTTAGTATTGGGTTTTAATAGCGGGGGAATTATAAGTAGTACTACTGGGCCCGACAAGCCCCATCCGAGCTAGTCGCGCTAGCCGACCGGGTATGGTCAACGGGTGAATAATTTGGCCTAACTTCGCCACGGTCAGTGATAGGCCTGGCAACACGGAGGCACAACAGTCAGCTTCGATCGCGAACTCTTACATGACATAACTTTAGGCTAGCTACCTATATATGTTAACATTGAACTTAATTACGAAACAACTATATTATCCCGGGTTAGGGATAATGGAAACAACAACTTTATTATTCCGGGTTTGGAATAATGGAACCAACATCATTGTTATTCCGGGTTTGGAATAATGGAACTAACATCATTGTTATTCCGGGTTGGGAATAATGGAACTAAATCGTTATCCCGGGTTAGGGATAACAGGGGAATCAAACTCATAACCGAACAAACGAATTTATGAAAACCTGTGAACTCACTCATCTTTAATGTTGACACTTGTTTCTTTACATGTTTCTCAGGACGCTAGGAGCTCTAGGTGCACTCACATGCATTGAACAAGACATCTTTTATCGAGTCTCATTTACAAACGTTGTTTTGGGTTGGTCATTTGTTTTGGCGTTTGTGTTGGCGCCCGTTTCTCTACTTATTTTATGCTTCTGCTCAACCACTTAAACTAATGCTTCCGCTAAACTTTGGTAACTAACTAAGACAATCTAAAATCTACGATAATTGGTTAATCAAATGATTTTTGGAAAACGTATTATCAAATCATATAGAGTCGTTCGACGTACTAGTGTTTCAGATTCTGGTTTGTTCACACGCCTCGCGGTAAAACTCCGCAAGTGGAAATTGAGGGTGTGACATTTGCTGAAGCATCTTTGTATCTAGCATCCACCATATTTCTTATTAGCTTCATTTTCCTGTTGTGTGTTGCCTTTGTAGATTGCTTTTGAAGATGAAGATACATTTGTGCATGCACCCACACTTCTTTAGTTATTTCTGCATTGGGTGGTGGAGTTCTTGAGTTTTGTACCAAGTTTTCAACATGTCTTTGGTTTCGTTTATCTTGGATACTTTCTCCTTCAATTCCTAGTATCTTAACCCATCACCTATGTTAATAGAATCATCTGAATTCCCACCTGAGATGGTTATACTTGGTTTTGAACTAAGTGCCCCTTGTTCTTGGTACTGGGACTTCCAACTGATAGAGAGTGTACAATTGTAGACTCAACAATTATTGTCTTCAAGGAGGTCTTAGTTATGTAACCACTGTCCAACTATGAGACTGTTGTCTCTATAGTTATAGTAGTTGCCTCACTTGAAAAACCAAGTGTCACTTGTGACACAAGGGGTGTAGCCTCCTCAGTTTGTGGGCTAGCAATGATATGACCTTGCCCAATCACTTTCTATAGTATTCTCTCATTGATAGGTGGTTGGGAGGAATTGGGTCTATCTAGATTACTTTGGTCAATTGCATCAAGCAATAGTTGTATGGTGGATAGCATTATTTGTGTGGGTGGTGGAGTGAAAAAAGAAGTAGCCCTGGGAGAGGGGCTTGAAAAGATACGCTCAAATGAATCATCTCCCTTTAGACTTGGTTCCCTTGTGCTTACAATACTATCCTTTTGTGCGGATATGTGAGGAGTCCCGATTTCTGCGATAAAATACACGAAATTTTGGTTGATAAAAGGGTTCAACACGGCCTCGCGTTTAATGAACACGGCCCCGTGTTGGTTTAAAGTTTTTCTGTTTTCTGGATCCCCAGCTACTGGATGTCTGGAACGGCCCGTGTTGCACCTCCACGGCCCCATATCTGTCCCTCTATAGCTCAGAAAGCAAACCTTTTTCTGTTTTGAACCTTGGCACAGCCCGTGTCTGGACTTGCACGGCCCCGTGCTGTAGTCTGGAGAAATTGCAAAAAAAAATAAAAGAAAAATCCTGAAATTAAAAGAAAAGGGTAAAAATGGAATAGGCCGTTAACTTTAAGCTTCCTTAAAATCCATGTTTCCCCGACAACAGTGCCAAAAACTTGACATGGTTGAGCATGGTTATAATTTTTGTTATATTTTAAGCACTTTTTACTCGTGGATCAAGATTTAAATTTATAAAACACGATACAAAACTATCACTCTACACACGTTAGGGCAAGTGCACCCATCGTAAATGTAGTATAGTGATGATAAGATATCGAGATCGTCCAAGGACACAAGAGCTTTTAATACCGGCTTATTATTAACGTCTAATCTAACCAAATTTTTTATAAAAGTTTTGAAAGTTTTAAAAGATAAAATTAAATGTAATAATGTAAATAAATAAATAAAAACAAATAGACAAGAAAGAATCACTTGGTTCCGACTCCTCTTTTACGTATCCTTTCATGATTTCCGCACTTTGATCTTTTTAAGAGATTATCTTAGTTATATTGGTAGGCCCCTCTTGTGAAGGCGACGTTACCCTTGGCCATATGGTCTGAGTCAGCATGGATACAGTCCCGCAAGGCCGGAATATTGGAAGATAATTAAATAATTTATTAATGCGAAAAGTGGTATGCCCCTCTTATGAAGGTGACGTTACCCTCGGCCATATTGATTCGAGTTAGCAGGGATACAGTCCTGCAAGGCCGGATAAAGTTTTAATAGTAGTTTATTTATAAGGGATTCAAGCCGTTCTTACTTCTCCCGATTTGATGCTATCTAACTCAAGGGAAGTTCTAATAAGCTTGAACCAAGTCCTCGCATGATCTATACACTGAACGAGACAAGAACTTTACCCAAACACCCTTCTAACCCCCTTCCAGGTAGTTAACGCGCTTTATATAGAATGTAAAACACGAATGAGTGAATCAACAAAACATAAAGAATTGTTTAACTAAAGTTCACTTTTAATATAAAAAACTAGTTATTAAAGTCAGTAGTACATACCCAAATAAAAAGTTGTCAAAGATTGGAAATCAAAAGTAATACATAAAAGATTTGTCTTCACCAAGTGATGTAAGAGATTTAGCCAAGCATGGCTTTTGTTTGAAAAGAACTCTTACGATCAATCTTGGATCCCGAGACTACTACACACTCTAAAAGATGAAATGTGGATGATGGTGGTGGGTGTTGGGTGTTGGTGTTGTAGTGGTGGTGGACTGATAGCAAGTGTGAGAGAAATGGTTTGTCAATGGATGCCTTTCTCTTGAACCAAGCACCACTATTTATATCTGGAAACAGAGGGCGACCACGGCCCGGTGGTCATCTTTTTCTTTCCCTTCATTAACTGATGATGTCAAGTCTTGTACTAACACGCCCCGTGGTGTCATAGCACGGCCCCGTGGTTAGTGTACTTGCTGTACTATCATAGATTCTACGAATCTTATAGTTGACACTCATGTTGGGTGAGCACGGCTCCGTGTTGGTTTGTCTGTTGTTGTTGTCTTTATCTGCAAAGAATATTGAATGGGCATGACCCCATGCCTAGTGGACACTACCCTATGCCTAAGCTTCTGTTCTTGATATTTTTGTTATTTTGGATGTAGATGGGGTTTCGACAGATCGTGTCAATCCTTTTTCTTTTATTTGTGTTGGTTTATGCGGTTAACTTGTTCCTTTTATTCGTTTAAGCTCTTTTGATTCTGTAATTTAAAAGTAAACAAAGAAACATGCTTTTCCCAACATTAGTACCGAAAAAGGGTTGATTTTATGCCTTGTTTGATGTAATTCATATGTTACATTTTGCGCACATCAAATACCCCCACACTTGAATCTTTGTTTGTCCTCAAGCAAAACTCGATAATGTGGCTTACACACCCAAATGGAATTGGTAGAAGAGAAGTTATGGGTTTATCTTTGGAGTGTCGGGAATCTAAGTTCTAAATTTATTTTGTTTTTATTATATTTACAATGTCATGATTTATTTAAAACACTTTTTTAAGAAAAATTATTTATTTTGGGCATAACATGCCTTTCTAAAATTCTATTTAGTTATATAAAGATTTACACACCTCACAAGTGGTCACCCAACACTCGGCCGAAATTGTTTAAGTGAAAGCGCTCGTACCTGGTGTGGAGCATACGCCTACCATAGGCTTAAAAAACAATCAAACCTCCTCTTTTGTAACGTTAATCCTTGTAAATATCAAGAGGGCTTTAAAATGGTAGGTTTTGGCTAGTAGGTATTTTTGGGTTAAAACGGTGAAAAGCATAAAAATATGTCGGTTTTTTGGAACAACTTTTGTGGCTTAGAAAAAAAAACTTTAACCAATGTTTTTTTTATATAGCCAAAGTTGAAACTAAGCCAAACTTGTTATTTATAGGCGAACTTTTTACTAAAATAAAAGGTGTAAATAAAAAAAAGTTTTTCCGGATGTGGGGTTATATTTGCAAAAGTTTATATTTTTGCAAATTTAGAAACGAAAGGGTTAAGGCTCAAATGGGTTTAACTAAGAGGATATGAAAAGGAAAATAAAGGCTTAAAATAAAATGGGTTATGGTCCTAGTGCCTCCTTCATTTACTTACTTGGATTAGTGTCTATAAGGATTGCAAACGTATTGCTTTGGCAAGTTATAGATTTGTAAGAACCAAACGTGCTATTCACACAAGAAACGAAAATTTAAGCAATTCGTATACATATGTATTTGTATGCTCGGTAAAGGTTCAAAACTCACTTTTTGTGGGAAAAGGGTATAGTGTAAAAGTGTATATATAATCAAATTTTATAAAGATTTCTTATGCCTGTTTTTATAATTTTCTTAATTGGTTCTTTTTATCATGACGTTTTCAGGTGTAATTAGTAAAAACACATTTTTTGTAACTATTTTCCCAAACTAAACCAAGATAAGTAAAAAAATGAAAAAAAAATGAAAAAAAATTGAAAAAATATTCGGGGTGATTAGCGGTTTTCTAAGACGAGTTTTGTGTAAGGCTTGTTTTTAGGACAAAAGGTTCAAGGTTTTAACATCCCCGCTTACATATTGTCCTCAATGTGTGGATTTGTTTAGATTAAATGTGCAAAATGTGTGATTAATCAACAAATTTTTAAGGTTACTAGGCACTAAGCACGGATGCGTGCTAGGTGGGCACGACCCCGTGGCCAAAGTCCCAGTAACGAAATTTAACAGAAGACTTACAGTGTGATGGACACAGGGGCGTGTCTGGTGGGCACGGCCCGTGCCACCTTCTCTGCAAAAAAAATTTGTGCTAGACGGTTGGACACGAGGGCGTACCTGGTGGGCACGGCCCCGTGCTGCAGACTCTGTTATGCAGTTTTTGAAGCGGGAGGCTCAGGTTTACGTGCATGGGGTCCCTTTTTCTTAGTTTTTCACAACATTCCACCAATGGAAGTGTGCTTTACTCCTACAAATGAAAAACTTAAAACAGAATGCATTATATTTAAACTTTATTTTATACTAATTAATCTAGAGATAGTTCCATGAAATGCCTTCATGGTGCGCCACGTTTATAAGGGTCCTTGGCTAGACCCAAAGTCAATCAAATGTCACCCAAGCGGGATGGCTCGCATCCCGAGTTGCATCGTTGAAGGGCGTAGTCTAAGATTTAGTTCTGTTAAAACTTAGATACTAAACAATATCTAATTCGCTAAAACTTGTGGCTCTGATACCAACCAGTCACACCCAATTTTACTATACTCCGAGTCGTGCGACCATTTGGTTGGTACCTATTTTGATAAATACGCAAAGGAAAAACGTTTGTATTTATTTATTATTTATTTAAACAACTTGTCAGTTGTACAAAATAGATTTTAAAAACGGGGAATTAAACACCCCCTTTACCTTACAAAACGTTTCATTGTAATCAAAATCTTTGTCTAGCGACAGTTTTTCAAATGTATTAGCCACAAGGTTTCTTCGTGCCTAGGGAATCGTCCTCCTTTCAGCACTAGCCCTTCTATTCATAATTGCTACGGATTACTTGAAAACGTTTTCAAAATAATACGTCAGCGACAAGCTGGTGAATAACGGACACCAGATATTTTTTTTACGAGGCATAAGTAATATTAAAGTTATTTACATATACTAGTAACTACACATTCAGTGAGTATTCTTACTAGTGTGTACTACGTGAATACAAACTCGGTCTTACGTACAGTTTACCTACCATGATTACATACTCGGTTTTACGGTTTCGCAACATGTACCAATTGATCAAATTCGAAATACACTCACGTATTCCAAATGCTTCAGTAAACGTACTATACATGATAAACATATTTAACATAACCCCATGCCATATTTAAAATATAAAATATTTCCAAAAATTTTAAAAGAGTTAAACGTATTCACCTGATAGTTACAGAAAGATATCTATAGCTTAACGTTTGCTACTTGGCTCTATGTCTTGATCAAAGACTTAATCAATTGCAGATTTAGGGTTTTCAGTAGTAGCTTCCTGATCTAAATATTGGGTTCTTAATTAAACACACAATGTAACGTGTATTAACATATTAACCCAATTCAAACTTTAACGATAATGACTTAGATCAAAACCACAACGTGATCACAAAGCATAGCATTAGCAGGCAGCACTTAAACATCCGTTGAATTGTTTATAGATCAATCGGATAAGGTATCGTACCAGTGATTCGAGTTAACACGCCGGGTACAGAGCAGCGTTTAGGGGTTTAGGGGATTCGGGTATTCGAATAGAATTTCAAGAGTGAAGAAACGTCGAATTTAAATCGATGTGGTGCACTGGAACATCTCCCTGACCTGCCCTTATATAGCCCAGACTGGCATCTCCCGCACGTCGCGGGAGAAACAAGGGCTCCTATCGCGTGGCGCCAGGGCAGTCAGCTTGGCCTAGACCTGTCACGTGTCCAGCATAGGTCTGACAGTTGGCCCATGGGCGTGACACGTGTCATCGGCCGCCTTTTTCGTCCAACTGTGCGTTTTTCTCGATTTTTGTGTCGGTTTTTAACGCGTATGATCGGGTCTTGATCCTAAATGATTCGGTTTTAAATTGTGAGTCTAGTAAGGGTGCTTTTGTGCGGATTGATTCATTAACCATCAAGTTTTCTTAACTGCTAAGTTTTCTGGTTAATAATTCGTCGCGCACACTAGGGGTTTTGATTACAGTATCGTCGGGAATATTTTTAAGGATTGTCACGAAACTCTTTCTATTGTAAAACACACGGCTGGAAGAACTCTCTTACAAGACCTATGACAAAGACATGTTTAAATACTAAACACGTTCATTGGGCTTGGGCCTTGAACGATTCGTTCAATCCCCGAGTTCATTCCATAAGTCATCTTAGCCACTAAGTTCTCTCAAAACACAAAATCTACTATAATATAATAATGATACACGATTAAACAAAACGACATATCTAAAAGTTGTCTATCTAAGATACAATATAATGTTCACCAAAACTCAGTCAGCATCTTGATTTTAGTTCTTATGTGACAAACTCGCAATGCTAATAGTGTTGCATTGTGAGTTTAAGGGGGTGTTAGCTTAATAAATAAGTTTATTTTATTGTGAACTTTGACCCGTTAGCTAGTAAGCTTGCAATCCAGTTATATAATGTGTATTTCTCTATCATGTGTACATACTGTTTTTCTATTATAATAAAACCCTAGCCACTTTTATTTTGTACATGTTTATCGACTAACAATGAAAATGAGTAAAATAAAGACTCATGCAAGGATTGTGCATAATCTTAAGATTTTTTTTGTTTTTCCTAATAGCAAATTATTTATACAAATCCGTTTTTTACGCGGCTCAAAACCTTGACTTTAAGAGTAGCAACACCGTAACTTTAATGGCTTTTCCATTTGTGCCCAACCCTCACCTTTTTTTGTTGTTCTTTAATTTATAAGTAAAGATTATTTTGCTTTTTTAATACGATAGTATCAAATGGAAATCACATCAAGATTTTTTTATCATGTTTTTGAAAATCATAATTTATAAGTTAGTTATATTTTTTACCATGTTTTTGTATACTGTCCGAACTATATGATTACTAAACGTGTAAGTCTAATGATTCAACAACTCTCCTGGTTATGAAAACATTGAACATGACACATATAAAAATCGTTATATATATGATTTTCACTCGAGTAAATTGCACAAAACGTCCTTTAAGTTTCACCAATCTTGCTGGTTTCAGCCTTAATCTTTAAAAGTTGCAAAAACCAGCCTTTAAGATTAATTTTGTTGCAGGTTTCATCCTTTATCACTAACCCAGTTACTAATCCATGTTAAATGGCCTCACATGCATAGCATGTGAGGGTAAAACCGTCTTTTCATCTCTCTCTCTCCACTTTCTTTATCTTCAAACTTGTAATGTACATAAACAACCCTTGAAGAACCAAGCATTGACCAAACACACCCTCCCTTACTAAAAAGAGACGAAATACAATTGGGCAGGCGTGTAGTCCTGAACGTTCTTCTGATCTTCTTTTAAGGCCAAATAAAAACAACCCCCCCCCCCTTCTTCTTTCCCTTTTCTCTTTCTCTTTCTCTTTTTCTCTGCATCATAAAGCAAGCACACAACTTCAACAATGGCCTCCCCTCTTTGATCACCCATTTCCCCACTCATTGGATCCCCAAAACCTCCATTAACTAATCAAGCTTACCCCCATTTATTTCTTTACCAAAAGATTTGTTAATTGTTATGCTATAACTACTGCATACACTCACACTCACACATGTACTTGTACGGATCAGTTATCAAGTTCGATTAAAAGGTGTATGTAATTTGTAAACATCTCAATGGCATATTTGTATTTAGCTGGATGTTATGTTTAAAGATTGATTGATTGATTGATTGATTTTGGGTGAAAATGGCGTCTGAGCAGCATAGATTACTGCTTCATCCACAACATCAACTAGCTTCTTCGCGGGTAATTTTACCGACTCTAGATCTTACGTCATCATTCGTATGCTGGTTTTGTTCAGATCTGTTTGTTTTGTTTTACTTTTGTAATAAAATATTGGTTGATGATCACTTTCAGATCTACATTGTGTTTGTTTGTTTGTTTTTACTTTATTTCAAGTTTATAGATCTGTTATTTGACTTGCTTTATTTTACTATACTATACTCATCATTTGCACTTCAAGCAATTATAGTTATTTGGTAATTAATTTGTGTACATTTTTAACATTTTTAATATCGATCTACATCTATTATCTGTTTGCTTGAATCGTAGTTATATATGCTCAATTAGTTGATTATTTGTGGATTTGGAGTTTTGGTTGTGATTTGAGTTTGAAGATGAAGGTGAAGGTGAAAGAGTTTGAAGATAAAGAAAGTGGAGAGAGAGATGAAAAGACGGTTTTACCCTCACATGCTATGCATGTGAGGCCATTTAACATGGATTAGTAACTGGGTTAGTGATAAAGGATGAAACCTGCAACAAAATTAATCTTAAAGGCTGGTTTTGGCAACTTTTGAAGATTAAGGCTGAAACCAGCAAGATTGGTGAAACTTAAAGGACGTTTTGTGCAATTTACTCTTTTCACTCTCATAAATAAGCGGTCTTGTCTTGTTATGTAGAGTTGATGAAGAGAACGTATGTACGAACAATATGAGCTCATTCCACAGTGTGTAGGACCACAAACCTCCTGTCGCTCATAGGAAGCCATGAACTATCTATCTTTGCTCCCTTAAATTCCTTCATCAAAATAATAATAATAATGATAATAATAATAATAATAATAATAATAATAATAATAATAATAATAATAATAATAATAGTTTTTACTCCCTTAAATTCCTTCATCAAAATAAAATAATAATAATAATAATAATAATAATAATAATAATAATAATAATAATAATAATAATTGGAAATAGTACATGTTATCTAAAATTACTTCATAAATAATAATAATAATTATAATTATAATAATGATTGGAAATAGTACTTGTTATCTCAAATTATTTGAAAAGTACAAAATTCCATGATTTTTTTTTGTATTTTTAAAAAGTAAAATAATAGTCATTTCCAAGCTATAAGCATATCTTTAAACACATTAAAATACCTCCAAAATCAAAGAAATTTGGATTACATTTTTTTCTCTGTTATAATTTATGCATATGTTCATTATACTATTCAGAAAAATTTGTTGAATTTATCTTAGATTAGATGACTGTTTAGAATTCTAACTATTATTTTTGAGTAAACTATTAAAATGATCCTTGAGGTTTGGTTACTTTTACCACTTTAGTCCAAAACTTAAACTTTTTGAATCTGGGTCCCTGTGATTTCAATTTTATTGTCATTTTCATCCAAAATCAAAATTTGATTTGATTTTTTAGTTAACATCCAATTTTTTTTCTTTCTCCTTTTTGATGAAAGACAAAATAGTATTTTAACGTTTTATTATAACAAATTAAAAAAATCTGACAATTTTGCCCTTCATTAAAAGAGAGGAAAAAGACAAAAAAAACTGGATGTTAACTGAAAAATCTGACCAGAATTTGCTTTTTGACGAAAATGGCAACAAAATTGAAACCACAAGTACCCAGATTCAAAAGGTTTGAGTTTTGGACTAAAGTGATAAAAATAACCAAAACTCAGGAATCATTTTGACAGTTTACTCGTTATTTTTTAATTGATAGCTTATACCATATATTAGCACTTTCTAAATAAAATAAGCATTTGGTTACTTTATTTATTATCTATAAAAACAAAAGTTTATAGTGGCTAAAAAATATAAAATTAATCAACTACTAATAGTAATGATATGACGGCAGGGGCCTTGAGAATGGATTGACAATAACTATTTCTATACCCCCACTGTGTGGGATGGTCATGGAGATGTGAAAGGCATGAGTTGTTGCTTTGGAAGGTACTGAATAGGTGCAATGGTGAAACAAAAGCTAAAACATGGGTTTAGGAAGAAATTTTAACGACGGTGCACTCAGGTAGTGTTTGGTACGTAAGAATGAAAGGTGTGATTAAATGGATTATTTATGAGGGAATGATAAGAAGAGTGTTTGGCTGGTCAGTGAAATGAAATCACCAATTCCATAAGTTATTCTATTCCCTCAAAATCATTTCATCTGCCCCAAGTTTTCTTTTTTTCATTCCATCATCCCTTGCACCATTCATTAACAACACCACGACTCACCACCTTCGCCACCACCACCACCCACCAGTGACGCCCATCATCGCCGCCATCCCCACCACCCACCCACCACCGTTGCCACCCACCGCTGCCACCAATCACCAACACCATCGCTACTACCCAACGCCGTCGCCACCACCCGCCACCACCGCCACCCATCAGCCTCCGCAACCGACCACCGCCTTCGCCTTTGCCTCCCCTGCCACCAACCACCACCGCCCACCACCACCGCCGCCGCCGCCCATCGCCGCCACTAACCACCACCGTTGCCGCCACCCATTGTCGCCGCCACCACCCACCACCTCCACTCACCGCCAACATTATTCCCTCGTTTTTCGTGTCTACCAAATAATACACAATAATAATTTATTTCATTCTCACATGGTAACCAAACAAGACATAAAATAGTAATAATCCATTGCATTCACTCGTCCATTCCATCCCCCGTTTATTCCATTACCACATACCAAACAAACCCGAATATTTAAAGGTATTGAGGCAGCGGAAGTCATTAAAAGCTTAAGATGGGCATTCGTGAGAATGTGAGACGTGCAGCTGAGAGAAGACATCCTTCAAGTGGAGTCTAGTGGCTAAGTTACTCTATCCATGTGATTAGAGCATTACGAGAGAAGGTGGAGATAGATTTTGGGGTGGGTGAGAGGACTTGGCGCTATCGGGGTGATTTTTGTTTATTTTAAAAAAGAAGTTCAGATTAAAAAAAACGGTTTAATTGGATGGTTGGGAGTGTAAACACATAATTCATCAAAAGATTAAATCCATATAAAACCACAGTAACTATTAGGGGTAAGCAAATCTTAACCATAATCGACTATTAACCAATTATCAAATTATAGCCTCATCGAATCTAACGAAAAAACGCTTTACAACTGATGGATATGGTTAAGAGTATCCCATATCGAACCATGGTCGAACCAAACTATGTATTCCAACTTGTTTATATTCAATTTTGTGTGTTACGAGCTTTGTGTTAGTCCCTCAATCCTTTTACGTCGGCAGCTTCAAACCTGGAATGACAACTTCAAACCATTCAACAATAGGAGCTTCAAGCCGTTCAACAATGGAAGCTTCAAACATGTTCGAAATGACAACTTCAAACAAAAAAAGAATGCCATTAATCTGAAACTAACCAAAACTGAGCTCCATAATGGATTAAACATAACCGAATTTCGATTATGATTATGGTTAAGGATAAAACCCAAATCGAACCAGTATTTGCACAACCCGTGTTAACTATATCATCTAATTACTATAGTATTTAATTAATAACATCCACATGACATGTTGTCTGGTAATGTTAAAAGGTGTTGAAATGATACCCCTCTCAAGTGGTAAGATTTGAAGTAGGTCAAATGACGTAATTTTGTTGTGTGAGTTTGTCGTTGAAAAGGTTAATTATTAACAACTTATTAAAATAATAAAAACATAAAATGTTAAAATATGTAATGGAAAATGGTTAAACTATTACATGCGAGTATTTATTTTCGCCCATTACATTATAGCTTAATGGTATCTTAAGAGTAGGATAAAGCTTAGGCACCATTAGGTTCTGGGTTCGATTTTTACAAGAGGGTTTTACCTAAATTTATTGGGTTTCCTTCTGAATATTGTATATGCATTATTGTCTAGTGATAGATGTGATCGAGTAGTTCCACTTGTGACACGATAATATTTCAGTGGTAGTCGGTGATCCAAATTTGACGTTAAAAAAATACATATTTTCACAAAATTCAAAAACAAGTTTAAATAAACCTCTTTATCCCTTCATAAACACCATCACTCTAAACCAAACAAACACACTCACTCCCCGGCTTCTAGCATTCATGTAATCACACTCTCTGCAACTACAAAACTAACTCAAATCTCCTACAAAGTATATGGATTTTGGGGCGTTAAACGGGTTGATGTCTTCAGAAAACAGCAAAAGTAATGTCATCTCTTGGGGAGATTCGGACCATAAGACAAAATGGGTCGGATCTGAAACCGGGTTTTGTAACCAAACATCCTCTGTTTCCGCCATTGCTCAAGATGATATCTCCAAGACAATGCTGTTTCAACATCACAGATCTAATGGCGCTCAGAATATGCTTAGCTTTTCTTTACCAAACACACAAAGTACCTTCACTTCTTTTTCTTCATTTTCCCTCCCTTTTTTTATTTTATTTTTATTATTATTTTTATATGTTTTTAGTGAGAAATTTGAGATGGGGTTTTGAAATCTTTATCTGGTGATTCATGAAATGGTTGGTAAATTAAATAATTTTTTTTTTTATTTTAGAATCATGGGCTTGTTTTTTTTTAATTTCTTTTCTATTTTGCAAAAAAAAGAGGGGGGGGGGGGATTTGACTTTTTGATTGACTTTAAACAAACCTGCCAGAAAATACCACTAATAGCAAGCTAGTAGTTGGGTATCCGGAGAGTGAGATGTTGACAAATCTTTTCGTTGTGACGCAGTGATCTAGTGATGTTGGTGATTGCGTTCAATTCCGGTTAATTAGGTGTTCTTTTAGAGTAAAAGAAAGTTATGATTAAAAAAAACATGTTTTTTTTGACGCGTAAAGAATGACTATGATTGACTGTATAGACCATAAATGTTGCAGACAAGTTGTTGATTTTTATAAGTATGGGAATTTCCTTTTTCATTATTTTAGAGAATCATTTCTGTTAAATTCAACAGTAAATTTTTGTAAAAATTATTTTTTATTATATTTATTTAAATTAGTTGCAGGTTATGGTGTTGCAGGTCAGTTTACACCATCACAGTGGATGGAGTTAGAACACCAAGCTTTGATCTACAAATACATAACTGCTAATGCAACTGTTCCTTCAAATCTCCTTATCCCCATCAGAAAAGCCCTTGAAACCGCTGCGTTTTCGCGAGTAAATTTTAGACAAAATACTTGTAAGAGCATCTCTCATGTTTACACTATCCTTCATAAGTAAACAAAATTTAGAGAAATGCGACTTTTAATTAATTATAGGACGGATAAAAGGGTGTTCTCATATTTAAATAAAATTTAGATAAATGTGAGTTTTAGTTAAATTATAGGAACGGAGATAATTTTTATTTTATTTTTTAGTTTGGTTTTTCAAGATTCTGATACTTGTTTCTTGATTTTGATTAGTTGGATGGGGTGCGTTGCACGTGGGGTTCCGAAACGGGTCGGATCCGGAGCCGGGGAGGTGCCGGAGGACGGACGGAAAGATATGGCGGTGCGCCAAGAACACGGTTGGTGACCAAAAGTACTGCGAGCGCCACATCAATAGAGGCCGACACCGTTCAAGAAAGCATGTGGAAGCTCAAAACTACCATTCTCTCCCACTCACCACCACCGTTGCGGCCGCCAAGCTAACTACCGGCTCCGCCGTCCTCAGCCACGGCATACCGGGTTCCAAAGGGGCTTCTCAGGATAACAGGTACTCTTTCAAATTTAGATTTTTGTAAATTTATTATGTTCCCTAAAGTTACACATATGTAAGACATAGTATTTGAAACAAAAGTCAAAACACAATGGACCTAGATTGAAAGTCAAAAGTAAGCAAAATTGGAATTTGAAGCTAAAAAGATTCCTTACAATAACATTGTAACAAGTTACCAGCACATGACACATGTAAGTACATGAGTTAAGGTTTTTTTTTAAATGTAAGAAGTTATGAGAAGATGACACGTGTACACATACAAGTTATATGTATGTGCATGCATATGTATTTATGTATTTGTGTCAACGCTACAAATGTTGCATTTTACAGAAAGGCAAATACGCAAGCCAATGTAGTTTCAATGTTATCTTCATCCATTCCGCTAAAAAAGAGTCAATTTTCCAATCCAGAAGAACAATCAACCATTACCGAATTTGGGCTTGTTTGTTCCGACTCCTTGATAAATCCGGTGCATAAAAGTGATTCAAAATCTAAACATCTCCTCCAATTCATGGAAGATTGGCCTCACTCGAGCCAAACCACACTCTCAACCGCTAACGAAAGGCTCAACCTTTCTCCTGTTAGAATGGGGTTGGGGGTGGGTAAACAGGAACACCGGGTGCCGGGTGGGCCCCTAGGCGAGGTGTTGCGACACAGTACAAGCAATAGCTCCATGGGTGTGACCTTGAAGAATGGATAAGTGATGTAACAAATACGAAGATCCCATTAGGGTGTTTGTTATAAACAAAAAGCTAATAGTAAAAATGTTTGTAGTTTCATATTTTTGTGTAAGTTGATGAGATTTTATTGTTTTTGGTTGAAGTGCCATGTGAGAATGAGGTAAGCATGAATTATGAATGCAATATTTGGTTGGTGGGAAGCATGTTTGTTGTTAGGTTGTTATGACTTTAGGTGCACCTAGTCTGTGTAAAAGGACAATTATTTTTACTGATTTGATGTCTTCTTTATCATCATATTATTACTATATTTTATCATAAGCGAAATTGTAACTTTCACTTGACTAACTAGTGTAATGACACATAAGAATAATGCTGGAAAAATAGAGAAAGTATTAATAGTATAGTTGTGAGGAACTATTAAATATATTTTTCACCACCCTTTGACTACAAACATAATTATTATTAATAGAATAGAATTATTATATGGTGGAATGGGTTTGTTTTCTCCTTGATAAAAGCGACGATAAAATAAATGAGATATTAATGGTCATAGTTATTTGTTTAAAACGTAAGAAAATTGGTGGGAGCATGTTCTATATTTGGAAAAATGTAGAACCTTCTGGTAATATATAAGTAGGACGCTTTCTTAAATACCATTATTTTAGTCATAGGAAATAAGAGTGACACTAGAGGGTGCTAGGCACCCTTGTGTGTTTTGTGATCATGGGCTATGGTCCCAACATGACGTTTTGATTGCACGGTTTGCACTTCACATCATCGTGGACCGCCTTTAAGTTACTATGGATGGTGATCATGGGCTATGGTCCCAACATCACGTTTTGATTGCACGGTTTGCACTTCACATCATCGTGAACCGCCTTTAAGTTACTATGGATGGCGGGCACATGCTACCATTGACATGCACAAATTACTATTGATGAGCTCGGTTGCTACTAAGTTACTCGCTAGTTATGGCTGCTACCAAGCAGTAGAATGATGTCATGCATTGCTACGGCTTGCGCAACCAAAAGTTCATGTTGATGGCACACATTCTACTAAGCACTATGGAGTTCCTACTAGAGATGGGCATATCCGGGTTTTTTTTTATACCGGGAACCGGTTCCTAACCGAATCTGATTCCTAACCGAATCTGGTTCCTGAATGAGTGTGAATGAAACCGGTTCTTGGTGTAACCGGTTCCGATTCTTACCTAGGTTTTAACCATTAAAACTAGAACCGGGTGTAACCGATTTCGGGTAGAGTTGGAACCGGTTCCTCTGAAGAACCGGTTCCATCGGGTAAGAAGAACTGGTTGCGTCGGGTAATTCAAAGAAAAGCTGCAAAAACACTGTAGGAACCGGTTTCAACGGCTATAATGCCGTTGGAAACCGTTAATGCTCATTAAAACCGGTTTCTACTATATATATCCGTCTTCTCCTTTCATTTTCAAGCACCCACTAAAAACATACAATACTTACCCCTTTAAATCCATATTTTCAAAGATCCAATGGCGTGCAACGATGAGGTCGTAATGGTTTTAAAAACTAAACGAAAACCCGCAATTTGGAAGCACTTTGACTTGTGCTTAATGACCGATAGCCACGAGATGACACGGTGCAAAGCATGTGGGAAATTCATGAAGACTACGACACAACTCCACGTTAAAGAAACACACCGATCATCATCGTCCGGTTACAAAGGCGAAGAAAAATGAAGCCAGTGCAGGATCCGGAACCGGTTCTTCGAATGTTTAGTGTGTTTTATGTTATGTAGGATTTGTAGGATTTAACTTTCGTTTAAATTGTCATGTAATGTAACCGGTTCTAATAAATATTTATGTTCGGTTTATACCTTGTAATGGATTATAAAAAAGAACTTACATTAATAAAAACTTAAAATAATAAAAAAGACAAACACTAATACTTGGAATTAAAAAAACAAACATTAGTAACCGGTTTTTTATAACTTGGAACCAGTCCTAACAAATTACATTTATTTCTTGACGTTTACTTGCGGGTGCGCATTTTGACTTGTGGCTCGCTTTGGTGCAGGCACTTCGATACATTCGTCTTCGGAATAATTTGTCTCTACTTCGTCTTCCTGCTCTTCATCAACAATCTTATTCTCTAATTCCACTTCGTCTTCTAGACTTGTCTTATTTTGAATACCGTCCATGGCATCCAAATGATCCTTTAGGCAAATTTCCATCTCTAAATTGATTTCGATATTAGTCTTGTTCTTCGGATGGATAATACCCTGCCACTAAGAGAAAACGCACTTTCCGAAGCTACCGTGGAAGCTTGGACCGTTAGTATATTACGAGCCATGGCGGCTGTAATCGGGAATTCCGATTCTTTTGATTTCCACCATGACAAAATATCAAAGTTTTTATATTCCTCGGCGGTCATAGTACGCGAATAATATGTGTCTTTATATCTACCGAGTTCACTTGATGGGGCGTTACCCCTTTGTTGTTTAATCGTAGTCGTACTACTAGAGGCTGACGATCGAGACTCAAACAAATTAGTAGTATGTTTTCCCCATATTTGTTTAAATGATGATCATAAACCTTAGATAAACAAGTGTTAAATGTTTTTTTTTCTTTTAATCTTGGATCCTCTTCATGCATATCCAACTTGTCATATATTTCCTCAATTATAGTTTCAGGCGGCAAATAGAAAAACCAATGGTAATCCAAAAAATATTTTTAAAAATTTTCAATCATTGGTGTCATCATGTTCCTTAACATGTCACTTGAATTTTCAAAGTTTTTTAAGTTGGTTGTTATCATACAATTCTGAAAGAACTATAGAACTAGTAGGATAATAAACATCGGAAATGTTAGTTGTTGAGGTTTGGAAAACTTTTAAAAAACCACATAGTGTTTCAGTATTTCCCCAAGCTGTGTCTGGAAAAGGGTCGACTTGGAGGTCATCACTTAGTGTTGTATGAAAAGCTTTTAAAGTACCCATTTGTTTTAAAGCCATTTCAAACATATGACATGTTGAATTCTATCGAGTTGGTATGTCCCAATTAGGTCCAATAATTTTTTGATTTACATCTTTACAAAGTTTTTTATAATTTTGATATCTTTCTTTTCCACGTTTGAAAACATAATGTAGCATAAGTCTAAAAGCTTTAATAAAATCCGAAACATATTTATCATGGAGCCCGGTTTGTACAACTAAATTAATAATATGTGCAACACAACGTGTGTGATAAAATGCCCCATCAACAATAGGTTTGTACTTTAGTTTTAATTTATCGATCGCCAATGTGTTGTTTGAAGCATTATCAAATGATATTCAAAATATTTTATCCTCTAAACAATATTTAATGATTGTGGCATTTATAATTTTATAAATATTTTCTCCGGCATGAGGAGAAGGAAACTTGTTAATCGTACGCTTCATCATTTGCCACATATCGGGATCAACCCAATGAGCGGTGACACAAATGTACGATTCCAGTAAACCGTGTGGACCGACCACACATCACTAGTTAAGTTAACACTAGTTTTTAAATTTAAAGAAAAACAATTAAGTCTTTATTGCATTTTCCCATAAATTTGAACAATGGCGTTTTAAAGTACGACGACTTACATGTTTGTAGCGAGGTTGAAGCGTCTCCCTAATAACCTGAGTTAAAAGAGGGTTGTCGAAGTGTCCAAATGGCAATGCTTGTTGAATCACCAACTTAGCCATCCTATCCCGAGCTAACATATGATCGTAACGGAATATCGAACCATCTTTATATAGTTGAACTTGACCGGGTGTTACTTCTTTCAAAGCTTTACAATACTTCTTAATATGCTTCGTCAATGTTGAATTCGAGTTCTTGCTTAACAAAGATCCACCATGTTTGCATTCAGCTTTTTGAGAACCGTCACTCATTTCCACCAAATCCCAATTGCTCCATACCTCCATATTGCGATTGTGTGATAGTGTCCCATCAATATATGGAGCAGATTGAGGACCGTTGTTGACGGATGGAAAATTTGTTGTTTTGGAATTCTTGGATGCCATAATTGAGCTTATTGAGTAGAAAAAGAATCAAGAAGAAGATGAAGATTGTGTGATGATAAAATGAATATGGTTAATTATTTATAATGTTAAGAATCGGTTCCAACGGTCAGGAATCGATTCCAACGGCTAGGAATCGATTCCAACGGTCAGGAACCGATTCCAACGGTAACATAATCAAGAATTTAATGTATGAGGTCTGAATTGGTTACGGAGGAACCGGTTCTGGGTAGGAACCAGGTAAGATACGGGTTTTTTGAACCTGGACCGGTTCTTCGATAAGACGGGTAGGAACTGGAACCGGTTGATGCTTGGTTTCTCACAGTTACTACTTATGGATAATAGTGGAAACAAGAAAGTCTAGTAGTTTCAATTAATCGTTATGATTATGCTGTCACTAAATACGGTTAACACAATGTAACTCTTATGTATAATATGTTAAATGTTTTAGCTGTTTGATTTTGTTTTGAGTATAAAACTGAGGTGCTACCTTGGTTAAAAAGACTTTGTATTCTCTCAATTATACACACAAATGCAAGAAAATGAATAACACAAAATTTACGTGGTTTGGTCAAGGTAACCTACGTCCATGGGTTGCAACTAGGTATGACTTTTATTATGTGCTCAAAGAATACAATTGCATCATGGGTAGATTAGGGTTATATAACCTAGTCAATAACTACATAATAATGGGCCTCTAGTTAAAAATTAGAACAAACCCAAACTGATCTCTTCTTTGCCACCTACTTTGAACCCAAAAGCCCAAAGCCTTCATACACTAAACCTAACAATTTCCCACTTGAAGGCTTTGCATAGTCCACAAAGTCCATCTAAATAAATCCATCACTAACAACTTCAATAGTCTTCACATTCAAGTCTTACAAGCCTCAATTCCCAAAAGTTAGCTACGACTTCAGCTACATCCCCTAGGTACAGTCGTCCCTCTCATCAAGTACAATATGGGCTACCTGAAGCTCCCCGAGTGACAGACCGTGTTGTTTCGATCAGTCAAAAACCCAATTAACCTAGGTAGCTAGGGTAAGTCGAGTATCGTATCCACGAAGAGCATGTGGTCATTATTGAATGAGTTGTTTGATTAGTTAAACTATTTACAAAAATGTACAAAATAATTATGAAGTTTGCCAATTTTCTTTGTTTGATTAATTTAAAAAGAAGTCGGAGTGAACTGAAAAATTGCTATTTTCTAAGACACTGTATATTACTAGGATTGTAAAACTTAACTAAGTGGTTGAAAACAATTATTTAGAAACAAGTTCCACGTCCGGTTCGATAATTGCAATTCCTAGGGTTCCTACATGTTCTAACTTGATTCAATTGAATTAGTGATTAACGAATTTAGTGTCACGTGACTTAGGTGTCAAAAGCTATCAACGTTACAGGAACCAACCGCAATGCACTTCTTTACTAAGAACATGTAAATCCTAACATAAGATAAGGCATAATTGCACATAACCATCTCGCAAAGTAAAATTTTATCATCACTCGACAATTTACGAATTCGAAACAGATGCAAGACAATTATCAAAGGTTTCAAATACTAAACAACTTATCACGAAATCAAAGCAAATACAAATGTTTAAACCCTATAAAATCTTACAAAGTCTACACCGGGGTGAAACCCTTGAAGATTAGCCTCTCATGGTGTTGGAGGACTGGAATCCGGATCTTGAGGATGAAGAACTAGCCATAGAAATCTTGGTTCTTGGATGATCTTGATGATTGGAAATGATTAGAGAGTCATTATGTTCCCACCGAAATGAATGGGAGTTGAAAGAATAATAAAGTGTAACTCCCCCTTTTCCAAATTGGCTTTTTCTCCCAAAAAAATCATGTTTTTACTAATCAGTCGGTGTGCAGCAGACAATGCATCAATTTCTGGCCTTCTAAAATCTTATATTTTGATTCTTCTAGTCGAGCTACCTCAAATGCATATATTATAAGCCCCAAAACTCATTTTCTAGCTCAGGATAAGCCAAAATGAAGTTTGGATTGTTTCTGGCGCGGAGTTCAGCTCAGTTTTGCCTCTTTTCGCATTTTCTTCAATTATGTTATCTCTAGCATCCACCCAAAGCTTTAGTAAAATCTCCAAAATGCACCTTAAACCCGTCAATGCCTACAAAACACAAACCATATCAAAGTAGTGTATTCTAGAAATTAACTTCTTGTAATTAACCGAAGTTAAAACCATTAAGCTATGAAATTTTACCAACCCATCACTAAGATCTAACTCGACAATCATGTTAGACCCAACCGTAGAGACTTTTATGAGAGAAAAAAAAAAGTATGTTGGTTTTTTAGGAAAAAAAAGTGAAAAGATTTTTATGAGAAAAAACAGAAAGTAGATTGGTTTTGATGGTATTTGCCATTTTTTAAATCTTAATTTATTTTTTCGACGAATTTTTCAAGTAGTTTGAAAAAACTATGGGTTTTATCTTAACTATTTTCTTGATTAAAAAAAACTAGGGTGTTTCAAATTGTTTCAATCTAAACTTTTTCCTTGCTTTGCTTCTTATGAGAATGACACATTTTTGTTTTTAATTTATGTATTTAATGCATGTGTTATGTTCATTGCTTTGTTTCTAAGGGTGGGCACCTTCGGTGACCCCTTCGGTAACCCATGTCAACCGCGCGGCAATGTAAGCTCACTTTCGGTGATCGGTGACTACTCAAAGCGGTGACTACTCACCGAATGGGGAAGAGGGGAGGGAAGGGAGAGAGAGGGGTTATTGGTGGGCTCCACCTTCTTTCAACCAATCATATTTTTTGTGTTTACCACTCTCATGTGTTTGAGCACCCCTAGTGTTTGAGTGCAAAATGGGGAGTGAAGGGAAGGTTGACATGGCATGATATTATTGGTTAAGGAAAAAGTTTACCACTTCCCATTTGGGAAGCACCCCTTCCACCTAACTTTGTTTCTGTTGAATATATGTGCTATGTTCATTGCTCTGTCCTTTGAACCTTAAATTAATCGGATTTAGTACAACATTGCTTACATTTTGAATACGAGATCCTAATTGAAGATTATCAAGCCCCATTGGTTATTTGGTTTATTAAATGAATATGTTACAACTTCATACTCTCATTCTAATAAACATCGCAATATGCTAGAGAAAATTTGCAAGGAGCCACAAATGCTTATTGATCTATGTGTGAACTATGATTGTCATCTTGAAGCTCCAATTCGTTTGAAAGACTGGTATGATTATTTAGTTAACTTTTTATAAGTTTAACTACATATTTGTTTTGAGTTATTGAGTTTATATGTGATTTATTGGGTTTTTTGCTTCACATTTAGGTTACACCACTTTCCATAATAGCACGGGAGCATAAGATTTAGATCCGAACTCTGCTAATTCAATCCAAATTGAAACTCAAAAAGGACTTAAATTTTCAGGGTTGTCAAACCATCGATTATAACTAAATGCTGGTGTTCCAATAATGTTATTAAGAAATATTGATTAAAATTGTTTTTTATATAATGGAAAATGACCATAGGTGCTATCACTAGGCAATCGGGTTATCGAGGCACATATAATATCTAGAAGTAACATTGGTGCTCTCGAACACTTATCCCTAGATTTCGCTTAATGTCACCAAGACAAAAGAATTCCGTTAGAATTTAAAAGAAGACACTTTTCTCTCACCATACATTTTGCCTTGACGATAAATGAAAGTCAATGATAGTCGTTATGTAGGGTTGTTTGTTGTAAGACCCTATCTTAAATTATTTAAATTTATATTAAAAATTTCGCATTTAAACGAGTAATGTGAATATACGTCACTACAAAATTTCCAAGTTTAATAATACTTTATCCACGGTAAACATTTTGTCATATCGCCATTTATTAGTTCGTAACAATGAAACCAAATGCGGAAGCTTGAGCTTTGATCGTATTCGGTTCTTCATTGATCTTGATCGTCATCCGGAGGTTTGCTTGCGATTACCCTAAACTAGAAATTTGCAAAATATTAGCATTATATCAAATAACCAAAAGCATAACATAACGACTTATTAAAATATCAAAACAGAAAAAAAAATTTAGTTTCCGAGGTAGCGTCGGCGACGGCTGAAAGCCCGTCGGCGACAACTGAAAGCTCCGTCGGCGACGCCTCCTTTAAAACTGCGTCGGAGCTTACTACCGTAGGCAGTAACTTAAGACATCGGACAACCCAAGTTGTGTTGGCGATGGCCCAACATGGCGTCGGCGACGCTTCCCTGCAGCAGTTTTGCTGCTGTGTTGTTTTGGTTGTTCGTTCGACCCGTTTCAAGTCCCGCACATTTAAACACGACCTGGGACTTACGGAGATGTATCCGTATAACATAACTTTTTGCTTTCATTCAGTGATTGAACGCCGTAAGCTACGGTTGGTCACCGTAGCTTAAAGTGGTCTACCGCAAGTATTTCCGTCTTGCCGTTTATATTACGAAAACTTTCGTAATTTATTCCATTTTTATCCATTTCCCATGAAACTTGTTTCTAAATGTCCGTAAAATGTTTTCTTACATATTTAACCCGAAATCCTTGACCCGGATTCTTATTTCTTATGAATTACGCATCTATTCCCGGTTTATGCTCATATTTTCCAATTTTGTCTTTTAACCCATTTAAACCAAACTATGCATTAAGCATCCATTTCGGTATGCATTAAAACTCCATTTTTACCCGTATAGTTGTCTTAGCGAAATACATTGCTTTATTCAACTAAACCTTTATTTATTTTATCGTTTTGACACGTTTGGTTGTTTTAGCGAAATCCAACGCTTATTTCAACCAAACCTTATCTATCTTATCATTTCCACACAAAGATATTCATCTATATTCCACCATAACTTTATTTGTGGTGGATTTGTTATTGTAAATTCGTTTAGTCCAATTTCTATCCTCAGTTCGACAATTTACGGAAAAGACCCGTTAAAAGACATTAAACTAAAAAGGCTTATGCTTTACGCTTTTACACTACCAAAGGGTCTACTAAATTATAAAACTCACTTTTAAACTACCCTTTGGGTCGTTTACTCATTTTTACCACGCGAGGGTATTTTGGTCAACTTAGGCCCCTATTTCACAACGAAGGAATTCCAATAGCATGTTTTGACCAAATATGAACAATTAACCATAATCGATTTTAGATCATTATGTTTCTAAGAGCAAATCTACGATTTAGATTATTAGATGTACCTTACCTTAGGTAATCAAATGTTCATTCATGACTAGTTTAAGTCTCAATGGACCTTAAGTCTTCTTTGAGAGTTCGACCCATTACACGTACCTGGCTCGGCTCATAGCATTGATCCGTTTTAATACCTTACTCTATTTTTGCTATATAATAGCGATGCAAGTCATACTCTATTCTTCCTATGAGCACAAAAACTCAACAAACGACCATTAGTCATCATTGTCAAATGGCGATAATATCACCATTTGACCCGTTTGGTCTAAATGACCATTTATCATTATGCGATGACACATATTTGCCATCTCACCCATTTAGCCCATTTCGTTTTACAATGTGTGATCATATTACTTAAAAATCGTTTCTTAATTCACTTGACCATTATGACTTACGTCGTATGGTATCTTTTCCAAAACTCTTTATTTATCCATCAACTCATGACCAGATTACTATTTTACCCCTTATTACCCATTATGGTTTATACCATAAGGTAACGTTTCAAAACTCCTTATTTATTCGTCATCACATAACTAATTTACCGTTTTACCCTTTTACCATCAATCATGGTTTCTTACCATCATCACTTGTTCTGACCCGAATCACTTCGCATCGGAACATCATATTTCAAATACTAAACTACCTTATTCTTAACAAATACTATAAGTATGTGTTCTACTTAAAAGATGTAAGCTTTACTTACCTTGAAATCCGATTATGCTTTTCCGGTACTTGATCCGTTTAACCCGCTTCTTCCCAACCTCCACCTAGCTTGTTAAGCATCAAACTATCATTTATCATTCGTAAGATGGTTAGGTTAGTCATCATTTAACACGGCTATTTCACCTTACGGATTTTATATCAAATTTAACATTCGATCTTATTATAGGCCAATTTGACTTTTTAAAAGTCAACTGCCTATTAAAATATGAAATGCACATTTAAGTTCTACAAATTATTTAGGCATTTCATCAATTACTCGGTAGACGTTATTTCTAGGCCACTGTTTTAACTAAATCTCTATACGAAGTGCATACAATTGTTACACAATTTAACATAATTTCAATCATTGTACGCTAATCTATCGATCTCATACAAGAACTTGGGATTGTTTCATCACTATAAAACAACCAATTACATTATATACACGGAATTTATCCAAACATTAAACTTTAGTCAAATACTTTAAACATTCATACACACATGACGATTTTAAGCATCTATTAACATGTATATAACATCAATCTCATCATATCATGCAAAAACCCATTTCATAATCTGCTTGTTAATCACTTACAAGTAATCTTACATCAAATAGTGCATAATTTCTTTATGTCTAACGAAATCAAGCATACACATACACTTAATTTCATTTTTGGATCATAATCCAATAACCTAATTGCAAGTATCCTACTTGTCTCAAATTATAACTTTCACCAATATAAGTTTTTAGACATACCTTATGATCCCCTAATCAAGGTGATCGATAATTCATGCTCACGCATCAATTCTAGGTTCGATTCATTCTTCAATTTGATGATTTAAGAAGAACAAGGGTTTACCCCCTTGTCTTGCTCCTGGTCGTTACACACACACACACCTTTTGTGTGTGTGGTGTTTTGTTTATTTTTCTTTTATATATTCAAGTTTCAACCTTTCCCCTTTTGGTCCCTCATGTATGAGGTTTTATTTATTAAGAACTACTACTCATTGTTTTATTACTATTCCCATGTTACTAACTAGGTTAATTTGTTCCTAGTTATTTTGTTTACGGTTAACTTTTTACCGCTAACAGTACATTACCTGCTCTTAAATATTAGCATGAATTGATTATCAAAACCCGTTTTTAGGTGTTACATTTGTTCCCGAGACAACGATGGTCAAATGTACGTGGTATTGTCCAGAGTAAAAGAGTAGAGATAAACTTAAACTATTGATAACTCATAAAGAGAATAACATTAAAAAAAACAATTGTCCAGTACAAAATTTATTTACAAATATGTGAATTGTAATTACACTTTCATTTTCTACTGTTATACGTAATAAAAATACTTTCACTATGTAAATTTATGTACATATTATATAATTATATAATTTTCATTATACAGGTTATTGTAATTTTATCTTCTCTATCATAGAAGCATGTCTATAACCACTTGATATAAAGTTAGCTTTATAACGGTTACAATTTAAAAGTCTACCAAATTTATTGTTTAGAAACAATGTTGAATGTTTAGTTTCTAATGGAAGCCTTCAAAAAGCAGGCCCACCTCCGGCAATTTTTAACAAAAGACAAAATACATGTGAGAATGCCTAGTATCTTCATGTCTTCTAGTTCGATTTCTTTTTAAATCTTAAGACCTAATTAATTTAATACATTTTTGTCACTTAGGCTATAACCTAGTAGTCAAAATAAATTACCTTTTATGAGATATAAAGGAGTAAATATTTAACAGAAAAAATTAAAATTAATATTTTTCAATGTAAGTAAGTGTATTAGTTATAGGTATTACGCTTTTAATTAAATTATTTAAATTTAAAAAATAGTATATTGTTGTTTTATTGAAAAAAAATATAGTCGGTTAAATTTATTTTTTTAACAATAAACTAGCCTGTTTTATATATTTATTTTATAGAATTGAAATCTTCGCCTAAACCTCCATTTTACCACCACAATCTGAAGATTGTAATATTCATTTGTTATTCATCTCAATTTCATGAAAATAAGTAACCAAATAAGAGCTTTCAATCGAAAGACAAACAGATAATTCTTGCAAAGTATAATAAAAAAGTCATGTATTAAAAGAATTGCTAATATAGTTATATTTATATAGTGTAAAAATTCATATTTTCATCTAAAAAATGCTAGTCTATTATAATTAATGATTTTTCTTTGAAATATCATATTTTCTTTTTAGTATGTCTATAATTTCATATTTTTTTAAAGTCATGTCTAAAGGTTTCAACTCAGGTTTGCTAAAGAAAACTTAATTATTTTAAATAGTCAAATTTGGACATCTTAATGACCCCCTCCATGGTTCGGTTATTAATAACATGAGGCTAGTGATATAAAAAATATGATTATGTTTGGATTAGAATATTTAGATTATAACTTGCCTTTAATAAATTAAAAAAAAACTTAATACGAAGTTATGTTTAATTTCTTTCTCATCAGTTCGGCATTGTATTCAAAATAAAGTGTTTATTTGCTATAACTATTGCTGGTACTTTACCGGTACCATTTCGTACCAAACCAATTCCGTATCGATACCAGTAGTGGTACTATTCGAACAAGTATCAATATTCGTCTCTCTAGCTTTGAATCATTATAAAACATATGTCGATAACTCTTTTGACATATAACGCCTTTATTTTTAGGTTTATTCTTTCGATCGCTATACCGAATTTTAGTCTATAAGGTAACGAAACGAAACGAACCGACTAAATTAGCCTAGTGTCGTATGGAATAACACCACTAGCTATTATTCTAAAATAGTAAAATTTGAAAATAGATCCAAACATAAAACCAGCCAAAAGTTTAAAATTTTCTTATTCTTTGAACTCTTGTGACTTTCTATATTATTCACATACCACTCATTTCCACCGAGATCCAGCAACACACACACACACACGCGCAGAAAACCAGTTGTCTTCTTCCTCACCGGCGACATTGCGTGTAAAAATGTCCGATCAGTTACTCATCGCTTCCGTTTCCGCATCTGTTATCGGATTCATATTAATATACGCATTCTTCGTAACCAAAAGTGTCCGGAAAGTTCCTGTAACCGCTGCCGGAAACAGCAACGGTAAACCGTCGTCAGTTACGACGAAAACAGTCTCCATTCACGGAGAATGCAGATCTGTAGACGACGCTGACGTCATCATCGTTGGAGCTGGTGTTGCCGGTGCTGCACTCGCTCATACTCTCGGCAAGGTATTTTGTTAATTGTGAGTTTTAGGTTTTGATTGGGTTATTATTGTTTGAATAATTTAACGGTTAACGGTTTTAATTACACGTGTAATGATGTGTTAGTTGATGTAATTTGAATTGTGAAAATGTTTGATTAGGTTTTGTAGCTGTGAAGTTTCTTGTGTCTCAAGTAATAATGATTGTTTTGTAATTTGAATATATGATGTGTTTTCGTTATGGTAGTTAAGGTAGAAAATGACAGTGTATTGATATGTTAGTTGATGTGATTTGAAGTGTAAATATTGTTGATTAGGTTTTGTAGTGATGAAGTAATTTGTGTCTCAAGTAATTTGAATGTATGATGTGTTTTTGTTATGGAAGTTAAGATAGAAACTGACAGTGTTTGTATAGGATTTACTAGCTTAAATTCTAGAAGGTACCTGTAATTTAGAAGCTATAATCTTATTGACTAGAATTGTTGTGTATAATATTGTGCTATTTGTAGTTTTGTCTGTTGTGTGTTGTGGAAGCAATTGTTTATTCTGTGAATAGTGAATTAAATAGGATGTTTGAATAGGCCGGCCAATAAGAAAAGAATAGCATAGTGGTTTTTGGAATGAAAGAAATGATTTGGGAAAAGTCTCGGTGGATACGACGAAATCGTGGTCAGATCAGATGATGCTCTTGGGGAAAATCAAATAGCTGGAAATTCTAGCAGGCTGGCATATATAAGAAGTTAAGAACAGCCGATAACCTCGGGTTTAAAAAGCGCGAGGCGTGAGGTGAGGTGAGAGCTTCGTGTATGCGAGGCGTTGCTCTATGTACCACCTAACACGCTTTATATACATCCGAAGGCTACATCTGTCTCGTCTATATTACGTATTATCCGTTTTATCAAGTAAATCGTTCATAATCTTATCATCCCTTTGGTTGTATATGTATATTACCCAAGTTTGACCAAATTTTACCAGATGCGCATGAGGCTCCACCACAAGGCCCTTAGGCATTTTCCTAATCACCTTCTGCTTTTCACGCATTAGGCGCACCTCACACGTTACTATTTAAACCAAGCCCATAACACTTGCCGGTGGTTACTTAATTTCTTACCATCCTATCTTATGGTTTTTTGTCTTCACTTTATGTTAGTAGCCTACTTTAGTATTCTGCCCAACTCTTGAGAAAAATTTTATATTTAGGAAAGGGACTTCGTGATTTCAGAATACGGTGAACGAGGGAAGGGAAGTTCCTTGTTGCATTATGCCAACAAGAATCTCTCATGAACCATCTTCTTTATTGCACATGCCAACAGTAACAACGAATGAGACGGTTTTTTTGTATATTTTATTGATTTTGACTTGTTTTTTGTATGGTTTATTGATTTTAACTTGTACGGCTTATGCTTATCAGATAGTGAGAAACAATTTTGGTGATGTTTTTGGACTGTAGGATGGGCGCACTGTACTTGTAATTGAAAGAGACCTTACAGAGCCTGATCGAATTGTTGGTGAACTTCTTCAACCAGGCGGTTATCTCAAACTGATTGAGTTGGGATTAGAAGGTACATTAGTGAACAATCTTTAAAGCTTCAATCAACCACCACATCCACCACCTCTATATCTATATATGTTTCACTAGTATTATTCTTTTGGATGATTCTTTTATATTTTTATTCAGATTGTGTTGAAGATATTGACGCCCAAAGGGTTTTTGGATACGCACTTTTCAAGGATGGAAAGAATACTCGGCTCTCTTATCCTTTGGAGAAGCTTCAAGCTGACGTGGCAGGCAGAAGCTTTCACAACGGTCGATTTATACAGAGAATGAGGGAGAAAGCTTCCTCAGTTCCCAAGTATGATTTGTCTCCTGACTAATTTATTTCTGTATATAACTGACATCTTCTTTAACCACATTTCCGTTAATGTTATACATCTGTAGTGTTCAATTACAGCAAGGAACAGTCTCATCTCTTCTTGAAGACAGTGGTACTATTAAAGGAGTGATGTACAAGACTAAAACCGGAGAGTTAACGAAAGCATACGCACCTCTAACCATTGTATGTGATGGCTGTTTTTCAAATTTGCGAAGCTCCCTTTGTAATCCTCAGGTGATGATAACTTCTAACTTCCAACTTATACGTTTATCAAGCTTCTTACATATTTACTGCAACTGTGACTTCAGTGAAAACCGTTGACATGATAATGTATGATATAGGTGGATGTACCCTCGTGTTTTGTTGGTTTGATATTGGAGAACTGTCAACTACCATATGAGAACCATGGGCATGTTATTTTGGCGGATCCGTCACCCATCTTGTTCTATCGAATCAGTAGTACAGAAATTAGATGTCTGGTTGATGTACCCGGTCAAAAAGTACCCTCTCTTTCGAACGGCGATTTGTCCAAGTATTTGAAGACCTTTGTTGCTCCTCAGGTATGATAACACCCTCAAATTTCTTCTTCTGTTAATATGACAACATAGAATCTGTGTAGTTTGAAATAGAGTAAAATGTCATTTTCGTCCTTGAGGTTTGGCCAGTTTTGCGACTTTCGTCCAAAGGTTTGTTTTCCGCATCTGGGTCGAAAAGTTTTGAAATCTTGCCATTTTCATCTAGCTCGCTAACTTCATCCATTTTTCTCTGTTAAGTGAGGGGTATTTCCGTCTTTTTTTCTAACTTAAAGGGCAATTCGGTCTTTTTCACTTTATGTAAAAAGACTCTATACCCCTGAAAAAGACCGAATTGCCCTTTAAGTTAACAAAAAAAGACATAAATATCCCTGAGTTAACGGAAAAAAATGGATGGAGTTAATGAGCCGGATGAAAATGGCAAGGTTTTATACCATTTGGATCCAGATGTGGAAAGACAAACCTTAGAGGAAGTCGCAAAATTGACCAAACCTTAGGGACGAAAATGCCGTTTCACTCTTTGAAATATGATATATAGATATTTTCAATGTGGCACATCTTCGTTCTTTAAACCTGAAGTTAAGAGATTTTTACACTGTCACAAAACATCTATTTTGTCATTGTGTAAGTTAATTTCTTCATAAAAATTTGATTATGAGAACTTCAAGAATCTTTTGATGACTTATAAAACAACATCTTAGTATAAGTTGCTTTATCTCAAACAGATCCCTCCAGAATTGCAAGATGCTTTTGTAGCAACAGTGGATAAAGGAAACATAAGGACAATGCCTAATAGAAGCATGGCAGCTGCACCTTACCCAACTCCAGGTGCGTTGTTAATGGGTGATGCATTTAACATGCGCCATCCTTTGACAGGTGGTGGAATGACCGTAGCCTTATCTGATATAGTCGTTCTACGCAATCTTCTCATGCCTCTACATGATCTCCGTGATTCATTTACTCTCTGCAGCTATCTCGAGTCCTTTTACACTCTGCGTAAGGTTAGTTGCCTTATTTCAAATCCTTCTATTGCATATCTATGTAGACTAGAGGGTTTTTGTTTAAAATTTTGAGTAAAATGCCATTTTCGTCCCTGAGGTTTGGTCAGTTTTGGGACTTTCGTCCAAAGATTTGTTTTGCGCATCTGGATCCAAAAGGTTTGAAATCTTGCCATTTTCATCCGGCTCGTTAACTTCATCCATTTTTCTCCGTTAAGTCAGGGTGTTTTTCGTCTTTTTTGTTAACTTAAAGGACAATTCGGTCTTTTGAATACTTGTACATTATGCTAAATGCGTGTACATAAAGTGGAAAAGACCGAATTGCCCTTTAAGTTAACAAAAAGACGGAAATACCCTTGACGTAACAGAGAAAAATGGATGGAGTTAACGAGCATGATGAAAATGGCAAGATTTCAAACCCTTTGGATTCATATGCGGAAAAACAAACCTTTAGATGAAAGTCGCAAAACTGGCCAAACCTCAGGGACGAAAACGGCATTTTACTCTAAAATCTTTGTAAACATGTAATGTTTTTTTTCTACAATTGTTTACTAAAATGTTCGTACACTGTAATGTTGCAGCCAGTAGCATCCACAATTAACACATTAGCAGGAGCTTTGTACAAGGTTTTTAGTGCTTCACCTGATGAAGCAAGGCAAGAAATGCGAGAAGCGTGCTTTGACTATTTGAGCCTCGGAGGTGTGTTTTCAAATGGACCCATATCTTTGCTCTCGGGTTTAAACCCTCGACCCTTGAGTTTGGTTGTACATTTCTTTGCGGTGGCAATATATGGTGTTGGGCGGTTGTTACTTCCTTTCCCCTCCATTAAACGAATGTGGATCGGTGCCAGATTGATCTCGGTGAGTAAATAGTTCAGCTTTATTTTCTCCTTAAACTGTTGGATAAACATTAGAGATGCCAGTTTACACATTATTTGTACATTGGTTGACCAGGTTGTGTTTTATCTCAAACTGGTCAATTGAAAAGTCTATTTTAAAGCAAATGACTTCGTATTGGTTTATTCAAAGACTTATATTACTAGGCCTGTAAATGAATCGAACGAACACAAACAAAGGCATGTTCGTGTTCGTTCATTTAACTTTAACTGAACACGAACATATAATCGAACACATTTTTTTGTCATGTTCTTTCATTAAGAAAATAGGCATGTACATGTTCGTTTATGTTCATTCGTTTAAAACCTAAACGAACAGTTCACGAACATAACAAACAAACTTAAATGAACATTATTATTTTACAAACAATAAACAACACAAATGAACATAATTGAAGAAAACATAAATGAAAACAAATCAAGATAATTTACTAAACATAAACAACATAAATTAACTTTTTATATAAATGGTGATTAATTACGATAAATTCTATTAGAAAACCCATTTTTATTACTAGAAAGCACAATTACCGATTAGTTATATTTATATAAGTAGCTAAGAAGTTCCTTTTATGTTCAATGTTTATATAAATATAACTACTTATGTATTCAAATGGAAACGAACAAACATAAACAAATGTAAATAAATGAACATAACATAAATGGATATTCATGAACGCAAATGAACGAACAAAAATTGTGTTCATGTTCCTTCGTTTATTAAATAAACGAACGTAAACGAACTTCCGCCGAACAAGTTCACGAACAGTTCATGAACGTTCGGTTCATTTACAGGCCTGTACATTACTACCATAAAATGGACAAAAACATTTTTACAGGTCAACCCAACCTCTCTTGACCAATTTTGACTGGTACGACTCGTTTGAAAACGAACTTTGACCCATTATTCAACTTGTTAGACGTGACTATAATAAACATATTGATTAAAATGCAGGGGGCCTCTGGAATCATATTTCCTATCATTAAGGCAGAAGGAATTAGGCAGATGTTCTTCCCTGCAACAGTGCCTGCATATTACAGAGCTCCTCCTACTCAATGACCTGCTTTTAGGACAATAAAAATAGAAAAATAATGAAAAAAAGGTTATGATGATGATGTTTTCTCATTTCTTATTCTTTGTTTCTTTTGTTGGGTTTGCATTCAGTTTTGTATTTCATTAGATTTTGCATATAAATGTGTTTTGTAATCTAATCGGTCTTTTTTGTTTCTAAATGCATGTAAAAATTGATTAATAATAAGAATGCTAAACAAAATAACAACGAATTAGACGTACCCTTCGTAGTAAATAAATAAATTGAACGCTAGCAATTAAAAAATAATTTTATAAAAACATAGAATAAATAAAAAGTAAGTTTTTATATAATTATTTATATGAATAATTAAATAAAATAATTATACAAAATGGGAAAGGATCAAATAGGAAAGTTTGTTTTAGGTGAGAAGGATAGGAAGCAGTAAAAGAACGACACATGGCAAAGATAAAAATAATAGGGAGGGGCATTCTAGTCCCAAAAAAACCAAGAAGAACATTTTTTTTGTGTTTTAGTCAATTGGGTTTTATAAAGAACACTTACTATTGTATTTTTTGTCCATTGCGTTTTACAAATTACACTTTCTTTTATGTTTTTAGTCCATTGCGTTTTAGAAAGAACACTTTCTTTTGTGTTTTTAGTCCCATTGCGATTTAGAAAGAACACTTTTCTTTTTATGTTTTTGATCCATTGTGTTTTAGAAAGAACATTTTCTTTTGTGTTTTTAGTCCATTGCGTTTTAGATTTTTTTTTTGTTTTTTTGTCCATTGCGTTTTACGTATCTGGGTTATCGAAAAGTTTTTTTTCAAAAGTATAGCAATAGTGTGCTCGTTTTAAAGATAAAAAAAGCTCGTTTTATGGTGCAATTTATAAAAATAATGTCGTATGAAAAAGTTATTAACGTTTTAAAAAAGAGGAGGAATTGGATGAGAGAGAAACTATTGACTTGAATGGAATAGAATACCCTTATAAATGTCAAGCGCCTCTTTGTTTTTGTTCAATTATACCCATTCAATCCAAGCCATTGATTACTCAATTGATGCTCAAGATTACTTGATATCCTTGCTACTCAAAAAACTTTCTAATATATCCTAGCACTATAAATAATTACATGTGTATGGATTCCTTCCCATCAGTGTGATTATTGTTTTTTTGTAAATGGATTTATGGTTGGGATATATCATATGTTAACGAGTGATAAAAGCTTAAGTAGTATGAATAGTATCATATATTCATATAATTCGACAAACCCGATTGTTTATCATAGCTTTTCTACAGCTGATTAGCTTCACTTGCTTATTCTTTGTTTCGATATTTGTAATCATAATTCATTGGTGTTTATACATTTTAGAATTTTGGTTACCAAACATGCATCATCTATCATCGTAATAAGACCGAAACGTTGAGGAGATATTGGTAATCTCTTCTAATATGAAAGCATAGAGGACTATCGGTGATCACTACTATATTAAAGACACGTTTAGTAATAGTAAAGAAAAACTATTGGTGGAAGACCAAGTAGCATACTATACATAAGTTGAATATGTTAAACTTTTAATGAACCACTATACATTCTTGTATTTGAGTTGTCATATCTCTATAACACTTGTAAAGGGTTTGTATAAATAGCTCTCTCAAAGCTAAGGTAGTGTTGTCAACCTATTTGATTGCATCGTAGATCCGGTTCTTTCTAATTGTTCCACACATTCCATGTTCAACTCTCTGTTGTTTTATCCTCTCCGAAGGTTCCATTCCACCTCATATACGAGACCGATTTCAGAATCGAACCAAGCATAATTTATAAATAAATTTCGTTCTAACAACCGAACAAAATATAGTTGGTGTAGTGTGTTTTGGTTTTGTCTGTATATACAGGATACCGCGTTTGTTTACCTCTTAATGGTTCAGACCTCTTACTGGTTCAACACTATTTGTTTCGCAAGCAGAAGTCTGAATGGTTCAACATTTGCCTCTAAATGGTTAGGATTTATACTGAGTCTGAATGGCTAAGACCTCTAATCTAAATTGGTCAGACATTTGCATTTGAACGGTTAAGTATTATACCGGCTCTTAATGGTTCAGATCTCTTACTGGTTCAGCACTTAAAGGTTCAGACCTCTTATAATTCAGCACTTAACCATTCAGAAGTTGTCAAAGAGCCCCTAATAAAATTCTATTTCATGTTCATCATCAGCTAGGTTCTATAGAATAAATATAATTAAGGAGGCTAAAGTCAACCTACCATTTTAGAAATTATGGGTTCATTTAATCCAGCTACAAATGAGGAATTATTATCACTAATAGCAAATTTGCCCTTGTTTATAACCCATTGAACAGCACCAGGTGTATATGAAAGGTGTAACATGACCATGATGTGATCATTGTCTACACTAACCTGCACTACTCAAGTTCAAAAGACATAAATACATCCTTAACATGATGCCAAGAATGCACAGATGGCCTCAGGAAATAATGATATAAAAAACAAAATAAAAAGTTTCTAGTTATGAAACCTAAACTGAAATAAACATAACGCATCGCCAGCCCTTCTGTAGAAATGTATTGTTCAAGTGCTTTGAAAGATTACAAGAAAATCATTAGAATGTATTTCCTTCTACAAATAGCCTCTTGAGCTCCAAATTGGAGAGCCATGTTACCCTATTCTGACCAGACTATGTTGTCTTATTTCGGTCAGACTATATTGTCTTAACCGAGCCCACGTAAGCTTCAGAATTTAACTTAGGCGTTCCCCTGGGAAACCTACCACCGACCGCCACTTGACATTCGTTGTGTCAACACACGATGGGACGTCCACTCGTGTGGGCTCAGGATAGAGTCTGGCACCTCTGCAAGGAGGCTAGGCTCTATCAATCATTGTCATATCCACCAAAGTGTCACAAGTGGGGATTGAACTTGAGTCTCCATTGGAAAACCCAAGTTTCTCAACCACACAAGTGATGGATATACAAATAGTCTAACACAAAAGTGAAAAAATATTGAATTTTTCTCCATCTACTTTAGCATGATATTTAGTTGCAAAATGTAAAATAAATAAAAATACATGTATTTATTATAGTAGGGTAATTATGTGTAATTAGCTAGAGTGATTATAATTACTCTACTAGTTTAAATAAACAGAAAAAAAAATTTAGATAACAAAACTAAAATACGTACTTGATAAGATGGGAAAAAAGTTCAAAAAATAAAATAAAAAATCCTTTCTTCGTTTCTGATGTTTAGTATGTTAAGCACATTTGTACAATAACTTTACTTGTTTTTAATTACAATTCTAAGGCAGATTAATAGAATATTCTACAAGTAGTAATATTAATGAAAACACACCAACTGAACATACATATTGTGTCTATGTGTATGTATGTAGATAAAGGTAGGGATAAATGTGAGTTCTTCAAACATTTAATGTCTCATTGTTATTTACTTAAAGTTTAAATATTAACATATATCTATATACATATGTGTCTATGTATATGTATGTAGATAAAGGTAGGGATAAATGTGAGTTCTTCAAACAAGAAGCACTGAATAAATAAATTTAGAAACAATAGTTGAATTCTAGTTATTTACTAATAATGCATCCATGGATAAACACATTATTTGTAAAAATATTAAAATATATCGAATTATGAATGTTTGTAATATTCAACAATGAATAAAATGGTTAATAATAATTCATAAATATTATTGATTCTCGATAATAATAACAATATCAACTTTACACACTACACACTATTATTAGAATCCAATCCAAACTCAAATGTATAAGTTGATGGAAGGTAGCCAAAAGAGGGCAATAAATTGTGTGGAATCCTAGTGGATTGTGTGTGTTGGATTAATTGCATTCCACACCGTAATTGGTCCAAAAGTGAATCTATACAAGTTTTAAATGTCTACTTCAATTGGTATTCGTCTTTTCGATAGTAACCTTTTAATAACATGTCATTTTGTTATTTGTGTACTTCAATGGATATTATCATTATCATTATCAATAATTTTCAAAGAGAATGTAAATAGTAATTAGTTTAGTATAAATAGATGTGTTAGGGTATGTAAATCTTTGGTATTTTTGTTTTGGTTCGATATTAAAAATGAAGAAAGAGTCCCGATCGAGTTGATCATAAAAGCCTTGTGTGTTTTACGATTTTGATCCAATTATTTCCAACAAATTTACCATTGTACAAATTAAATATATGCTTCCTAAATTATGTCCTCTTAGTGTTTTCTCTTCTAACTATGATTTCTAAAGTTATAGTGATAACATGTTTGTATAATTGTATAGATATGAAATGAATTGAAATTAAAGACATTCCATCAAATTTATTTGAATATAATTTCATGCTAGAACTTCTACAAAGAGAGTTGGTTTAAGTTAAAGAAGCAAGTGAGGGTTATTAAGTTTTTTTTCTTCTTATTTGGAATGGATGAAAGGTGACACACACTCCTTAATAGTAGCTAGCTCGCGGGCATGAATGATGGACCGAAGAGTAACCACTCGACTTGCCGCTCAAGGGTTAATTTGTTAAGGTGAGTAGTTCCAATGCCTTCGTAATCCGAGTTTAGCAACTTGCTTAACAAAATATTGAAAGGAACAAACGATGAATAATTGTAAAGAATTCAAATCACACGGCTATATGATTACAAGCCATATAAGCGTGTGGCATTGTACAAGTACACACCCACCTTGAAGACCGTCTCTCGTGTAAACTCTACACGTTGAATAATTGATGATGAAATTACGCGAGTATGTAAGCCCCTATATTCCTTTGTGGCTTTAAGAGAATTCCGAATCATATCAAAAACATGTCCCTGCAAGTACCATTTACATAGCGTACACGTAGAAGAACTTGAAGATGTAAGACCCCACTTACTTTTCAAATTGAATGACTATGTGATTCCGAATCACATTGACCACATTGACGTGTGTTTTGTGAACACGACTATAAGAGCTTACCTAGGTTAACATGTTAGATACGTTGTTGCTAATGTTTTTTCAAAGCAAACAAGCAGCCAAAGTTTTTCATCCAAATTCATCATACAAGATTTGAGCTCCCAGATATTATGTACGACCTTACTTGAACATGATCTGTTCTATAGGTTCGTACCTTTGTGTTCTTGATTCCAGCTATTATGTGACATTACTTGATGAGATACAATATAGATTGAGAGGTTTTACTTGTGGTTTAGTTACGCTTTTCTTTAGTGTTTTTGCTTCCTACACCAAGACTTTAAATCTTGATCATACAACGAATTTTAGAGGATAATTGATAACTGCTACTTTGGCAGTTATTAGCAGTTAGAATTCAATTTTTGATTTTAATTAAATTGACGCCTTAAGTTTTATCTAAAAAATCTTGACTCCAGCCAGGGGCTCTGCCCCTTGGACCCTGCTCCCAGGGGCGCTGCCCCCGACCCCCGTCAATGGGGCGTTGCCCCCTTGGAATCACATTTTTGGGGCTCAGCCCGAATACTTAGAATTACAACTACTCAAACAAGTGTGCCTCCCGCACCTCCTAACTTGTTCGATGTGCATCATAATTCCCTTTGGTCACCAAGTTAATCCCGATTACACCAAAATATCTAACAAGAAATTGGTTTAACAGTTTTTAAAACTTCAGTTTCTAAATACGCATAATCTATTATCGTGTTAAGGTGATCACTTATAAGTGTATTGATGAATTATTGGTAATCACAGGGATGGCCCAAGTACTTAAAAAATGACTATTGACCCCATAAAATTATTGGGGCCGTTTTTTAAATTAAAAAAAAATTAGGACAAAATATGTATGAAGAGAAGTAGACAAGTCTCCGTTTGTGATTTATATATTCTTCACTGAAAAAAATAATGCAAAGTGATGTCTATGTATATATTTAATAATTAATAATTATTGTTTTAGGTGGTTGAGTGGTTCTGTATTAACATTTTTCTATGATGAATGTCAACTGTTAAAGAAATTTAGTTTTTGCTTTATTCTTAGTTTTATAATAATTATACGGATGATCAGTTGTTTACATTGATTATTGTTGAAAAGAATTTAATTTTAGAGTTTGCTTTACCTCTAAAAAAGTTAAGTCCTTTCTCCATTATAACTTTTTATTAGAAGAAAATACAGAGAAATGTTTTTTTTTTTTTATCTCTATCACCTTAGAGAGACGTTTTATTATAGTAAAAGTCAATTATTGATGAAGGACAAAAATGGGTGTAAGTAATGTGTGAATTGATTAACATTCATCAAAACCATTATACATTGTCACGTTTGTGTTACGCTCTCTATGACATTTATATCGTCCATCATGAGTTATTTATATCGTCCATCATGAGTTATTTTAGCTTTTAAATTTCTTTGTGTTAGCATCTCTCTAACGCTTATATACACGTATTGTTCATCGTGAACCGTTTGAGTTTTCATCTTCTCATGTTTTTATTGGGATACATCTCTAATGCTTGGTATTATCCATCATGAACAAATTAAAAAAAATAATAATTAGATTTTATTTATAATTGAAGATACGTCGCTAAACGAGCAACGCGTTCATGATCTACTTAAGGTTTGCTTGCTAAAATCTCAATTTGGACCAATATTAAAGCTCATATAGTAAATGAGCTCGAGCCCAAATTTCACATGCCGAGCATGACTGAGCTTGTAAGCATAAACGAGTCTATTACTAAGATAACAATTTCTATTTGTATAATAAATTAATAATTACATAAAATATCATTATATATAATGTTATGATAAATTAACTACATATATATTTGTCATTTGTTCAAAATTATAATTAAATATAAGTACACAAATAATCATTTATGTATAACTAAATAAAAGTATTTAACAAACAATAACAATAAAAGAACTTGAAAATTTACGACCGTGTAGTGTGCTCGACCTCAAAACATAAATATCAAAATGAGTTGAGCTCGGGTTTGAGTCAAAAGTTTTACATCCCATATTCTCTTACCTAGATTGGTCGGGCATGTTTATAAACAGTATTCTATACGGACTTCGAGTTATATGTTTTGGGAAATGATGAACATAAATGCTAAATACAAACCACGTCGTTACAACTTTTATATATAAAAAAATTAGAATACAAAGTTCCTGGAACAAACCAAACCAAGCATTATATATATAGGGTAAGGATCTGGATGTGAACAACATTATAAGAGTGAACTGTGTGAACTGATCTAGACCATTGATTTCCATCATCTTAAGGTTTTGATTAGTGACATGATTGTAATTATTAATTTTTGTTTTTTCTATTAAATTTAATTAAAAAGGGTAATTATGTAATTACCTAATGGGAAGATTTTTAAAATCCGGAAACATTAAAAGTTTCCATATCTATTGCCAGTTATTCGCGCCTCCAAATTCGCTTATACACATGTGTACTATATATTATAAACTGGAAGTCTACAGCAAAGCTGCATCGGCGATTTATAATAAATGCAATATATTATACACATGTGTACTGTATGGTATCAACTGCAAGTTTGGATCAAAGATGAATACTCGCATGTAATAATGCAGTAACTTAACATTATACACTGTGTACTGTATGGTATTAACTGGAAGTTTACAACAAAGCTGCATCCCCTTATATTATATTGCATTATCTTAACAGTATATACATGTGTATTAAATGGTATCAACTATACGTTTACAACGAAACTACATTCTGGTATATAATAATGCATATACTACATACTATACAGTACACATGTGTATAATGTACTGAATGGTAGCAACTGAACATTTACAACAAAACTGCATAATCACAAATAAAAACCGCAACCTACAAATATGTGTATAATGATCTTCGAAAATAGTTTATTAGCAAAAGAATTTGATCTGATAAATTGCAAATACGTATAATCATCAAGTGATCTACGAAAAAATTAGAAAGATTGTTAAATCCCTAAAATGTAGGGATTTTGTAGCTGAATGTATTATTAAAAAGAAAAGATTTACTAGTCCGTATTGTTTACTGGTTCGTCCATAATAATGAGACAAGAAGATCGAAAACTAAAAAAATTCTGGGAATTATATAACTGTTCAAATGATTTTGTATTGTTTGTCTTTGAACTGATCAACACGATGAATCAGATTTGAATAAATCCGAATTGAATTATATTGTATTTGAAATCAAGGTAAAAGATAAAAAGACATTTTGAATTGATAAACACTATTATTTAGGAAACCATATAACTGCCAATCTAATTTTTAAAATATATCTTGAAACCTAAAATAAAACTTAAATTACAATCCTATCATTGACAATTAAAAAAGAGATGAATGGTTCAGATTAGTTCACTATGAAAGATTCTGTTCACAAATGATCCTAATTATTATATATATATATATATATATATATATATTAAAATTATATATAATATAATTAGATCGAACAACCGAAAAGAACAAGTAGGTTGCTTATGACGTAGACTAACAACCGAACCAAATGTAGTTGCCAGTTGGGGTGGTGTGTTTTAGTTGTTCCGTACATACAGATAGATATTTACACACCCAACATATATGGAATGATTGTTAATGTCAATGGATTTTCATAAAATCTAATTTAGATTCTAATCCTAATTCTACCTCTTTCATGTTTTGAAACAAGATTCAAATTTTCTTAATATATAATATAAAGTTAGTGTGGGTAATTGTAAATCTACTATCTTTCTAAAAATTCGAAACTATACGGAATCAATTCCTTTTAAGTATAGAAATATGAGAACCACATAAATAGTTGTAGGAAACCATGTTGTCGGTAGCCTCTTAGCCTAGGTGGCACTATGTTTTTGTATCCACCAAAGTGGTACAGATTCGAGTCCTACAAAGTAGGCAATAAGTGGATTTTAGAAGTAGCTTTTAGGGGATGTGTGTTCACCATCGGAAAAAAAATGAGAAAGCGCATCGATGCACATATATCGAAAGAGAGGAGAAGAGGCGATTGTATGGTTATATACTTATATAACAATTTTATGTATCATATTAAAAACAATAGTATGATGTTTTATATAATTATCACCCTTATTTAAAAAAAAGTGGTTAAAGTGTTTAACATCTTTATGCATGTTGTGTGTATGTATATTTTCTATAATATATATATACTATACATAAGAGAGAGAGAGAGAAAGAAAGGTGAGGTAAAGTTAGAAGCACATCTTTAAGAATAATAAATATATTATAGTATGCATTCACGGATAAATATATAATTTATAGAACCATTAAAACATTATATTATAATGTATTCAATTATGAGGAATTTTATCCAACATAGATAAAATAATTTACAATTGTTTATTAATATAAATATAAATATAATATACTAAATCTTTACACCCTATTATTAGAGGTTTCCTACGTATAAATTGATGGAAGCTAGCAAAAAAGAGGGAAAGGAATTATGTGGAATTCTAGTGGGCTGTGTGTGTGTTGGATTGCATTCCACAACATAAATCACCCAAGAAAGTGAATCAATTCTAGTTTAAAGTGTCTACTTCAATTGGCATTAATCTTTCTGAAATAACTTTTTTGTTAACATGATATTTTGTTGTTTGTGTACTTCTATTGATGTTAGTAATTATTTGTAAATAATTATTTTGTTAGTAATTATTTTGTTAGAGATGTGATAGTGTAATGTTTTTTCTTTTCTTGTAAGTTTTGGGATTTTAGCTTCTTATTGATCCGGATTCCATAATTTTATAGAAGTGTTGTCCTTCAAAAAAAATTATTTCTAAATAAAATTTATTTGTTAACATGTTATTTTGTTGTGTTTGTGTACTTCAATTGATGTTAGTAATTATTTGTAAATAGAATTTATTTGTTAACAAGGTATTTTGTTGTTTGTGTACTTCAAATTGATGCTAATAATTATTTGTAAACTAGTATTAAGCACCTCTGTGTTGCGGCGAGGGCGTATACCAATGCCACACTACTGTCAGCGACCACCAACACTGAAGTTGCAGCGTGTTAAATGAAGAAACTAAACCGAAACGTAAAACATATAAAAGAATAACTAACTCGATCTAGGACCCGCGCATTATGATGAACTTGTCAAACGGGAAAAAATAGATGACGTAAAAATGTTTAACCACGCACGCACCTTGCGCCGTGTTAACTCGCAAAATTTAGCACAGAACGTAAAACGAAAATTTTGCGAAAATGAAAAGTATAGAGAAAGTGGAAAGTAAAAAGGTTGTGAGGTTAAACTGCAAAAGATGAAAATTTTTGGGGTTAAAAATAAAAAAAAATCAAATTGGTTACAAGTAAAGATGAAAAGTTTTGGGGTCAAAAGTAAAAAAATCAAATAGTTTCGAATTAAAAGTAAATAATCAACTAGTTTTGGATTAAAAGTAAAATTCAAAATTTTTTAACAAACCCTCAAAACATAAGTTACAACACCTTTTACTTAAACATGTTCAAAGTTACAATATTGGGTAATAGAATTTACTTGTTAACATGGTATTTTGTTGTTGGTGTACTTCAGTTGATGTTAGTAATTATTTGTAAATAGGACTTATTATAACATATTGACATTGGTATTTTTATGTACCAATATTTTAGTTACTAGTAAAAGCGACAGTGGCTACTCATATATGTGTGTGGTTGCGTAGAAATAACTTTTTGCTATTTTCTTATTTTTATCCGGGTAAAAAAAATTATATTACAGGATTACTTTTGTCACTTTAAGGTAAATTTATTTTGTTAGTTTCCTATAATAATTAAATAAGATATGTTAATTTTTCTTTGCTAAAGTTCGAGACAATGTCGTATACATCTGCAGCACGGAATAAATTTAATATCATTAAATTTATCATTGACATATTGAATATAGTTGATAAATATATTGATAAATACATTTTGCACTTTTATTGTTGTTTTGAATAGAATTCGTTGAAAAAAATTGATTCTAAAAAGTGATAACTTGTGGTGGATATGAAATGGATTGGAGTTGGAATGAATGCTTTCAGCAAATCTATCACATATACATTTTTTTTTCCTTTTCTTAAACGTCTTATGCAACGTAATCAAGCATTCCTTTATTAGTTTACATATGAAAAAAGAAACTAAAGATGGGATTTCATCCATTGATGACTTCTAGTCAACATTGTAGTCTCTTGGAACCAAGAAATGCAGTAAATTTCAAATAATGTTAGTTCTGGTCGTATGGTAAATATTGATGTAAAATTCAGAAAAAACTTACAATAGTTGTGTGAGTTTGTTATTAAAATAAAAAAAAGGCTTCCCTTTAAGAATCAATAAAATAATAAAGCTCATATGTGTAGGGTGAGTATTTAGAGAAAATGTCTAAAAGTATGAAAATGGTGAGAACGTCCTCATCTGTTGAATCAAAACAATCTATAGATTAGAATGGCGCAGTAGCGTTTTCGTAAATAACATCAACTTTATTACTTGTGCGTGCTTTATTAAGGGTAAAAGTGTATTTTTACTGCTCTAATACAAAACGCCACACTAATTAGAAAAACGTCATTCAAATATTTATCTAAAACGCCATTGATAGAATGCGTTACAGATTGAACAAACAGTAACTGAAAGTTAATTATTAACATTTATTATAAAAAATTCACTCCTAAACTACGCACCAATAAGATCATTATATAAACTACGTTACCATCACTTCCATTATCACTTTCAATTGATCATACTAAAACGCGTAAAAGGGTCTTTTTTATTGCTCTAATACAAAACGCCACACTAATGAGCAAAACGACATTCAAATGAAACGACATATTTGTGATGATATTTAAATATAGGATGCGAAAAAGGTTAAACGAGGGATTATGACGTTATACGCCGATGAAATAGATAATGATAACTAGTCTGAAGAAAGTGATAACCAAAGCGATGGGTACATCTCTGATGTAATACTATCACAGAAGACTATTAGTTTACTTTGATTTCGTCTTAGTTGTAATGTTTTGATTAATGAAATATAATAAATTAGGAACGCCAAGCTATTTAGCTTTATAAGAAGAGGGTATCATAGAACAAACCTTTTCAGCTATCGACCTTAATAAAGAAGAAAATAAGAGGTCTCTTGAAGACCCACCGTCGTTCGAACTCAAGGAACTACCAAAAGGTCTAGAATACGCATTCTTAGACAATCATGGTAAGCTTCCCATCATCATTTCTTCAAAACTATCCCTTTTTGAAAAAGAAAAATTAATAAAACTTTTGAAAAAACATAAAAAAGCAATCGCATGAAAACTTATGGACATCAAAGGCATCAGTCCATCCATGTGCACACACAAAATTTTAATGGAAGATGACTATAAAACGGTGATACAACCACAAAGAAGAGTAAATCCAAACGTACCAGAAGTGGTTAAAAATGAAGTCATCAAGCTACTCGACGCGCGACTCATCTACCCTATCTCTCATAGCCCCTGAGTAAGTCCCATTCAAATAGTACCAAAAAAGGAGGGATGACGGTTGTAACTAATGAAAAAAATGAACTTATACCAACAAGAACCGTCACCGGATGGAGGGTTTGTATGGACTATCGCAAATTAAACGAGGCAACAAGGAAATACCACTTTCCTTTGCCATTTATCGATCAAATGCTAGAAAGACTATCCGGTCATAAATTTTATTGGTTTTTAGATGGTTTCTCCGGATATTTTCAAATTCCCATCGCACCGAAGAACCAATAAAAAACAACTTTACATGTCCCAATGAAACCTTTGCTTATCGACGCATGCTTTTTGGTCTATGCAATGCCCCCACACATTTCAACGTTTCATGGTGGTCATTTTCCACGACACGATAGAAAAAACCATGGAAGTTTTCATGGACGATTTTGCTATCTTTGGAGATACATTTGACCAATGCCCCGATAATCTTGAACGAATGCTATCCCAATGTGAGGTACTAACCTCGCCCTTAATTGAGAAAAATGTCATTTCATGGTAACTTAGGGAATAGTACCTAGATCATAAAATCTTAAGCGAATGAATGGAAGTTGATCGGGCAAAAATAGACACTATTTCCCGATTACCTCCCCATCCTCCGTTTGAGCCATACAAAGTTTCATAGGACATGCTGGATTTTATAGGCGATTTATCAAAGACTTTTCAAAAATTTATAGAGCTCTAACAAAATTATTTGAAAAAGATGTCCCCATTAATCTTCGACAAGGATTGCAATACAGCTTTGCTTACATTAAAAGAAATGCTAGTCAATGCACCGATCATGATGGCACCCGATTGGAAATTACCTTTTGAAATCATGTGCGATGCAAGCGACTTTGCAGTTGGAGCCGTCTTGGGACAACGAAAAGAAAAACATTTTCACCCAATATACTATGCAAGTAAAACTCTTAACGATGCTCAAGAAAATTATACAACTATCAAAAAGAACTACTTGGCGTAGTATTTGCTTTTAATAAATTCCGTTCCTATCTTGTATTTTCAAAAACAACAGTCTATATGGACCACGCCGCCATTCGGTACCTTTTTAAAAAGCAAGATGCCAAACCACTTTGATTAGGTGGATTCTTCTCCTCCAAGAATTCGATATTGAAATAAAAGATAAACGAGGAGTAGAAAACACCGTCGCTGATCATTTATCTCGCTTAGAAGATCCTGCTTTGGAGCTAACTTGAGAAGAGCTCATCAATGAAAAATTCCCCACCGAATCCTTAGAAATGGTCGAACATCAAGAAGAACCATAGGACGCCGACTATGCTAACTATCTCGCTAGTAGCATTGTAGTAAAAGGATGTCACATCATCAAAGGAAAAAAATTCTTTACCGATGTCAAACAATTTTTTTGGGAAGATCCATATCTTTCAAAAATCTGTGCCAACCAACTTATACGAAGGTGCGTACATGGTCAAGAAGCAAGAAAGATTCTTCACCATTGTCACGAAGTATCATATGGAGGACATCATGGAGCGACAAGCACCGCACATAAGTTATTCGATTCAGGATTTTATTGGCCAACCATCCATAAGGATGCATATAATTTTAATAAAAACAGGTGATACCAACGTACATGTAATATGTAACATTTGTGAAAATCGGGTTTTCAAAACCCGCTCCGTTTTGTAATCGAATATCAAGTTATAAAAGTTACGTTGAATATTTATGATTATTTTGATTTAAAACGATACATAATTAATAAATAAACTAAACTATAAAAATTATATTTGATAAAAAGTTAAAACAAAATAAATAAAAAAATTATGTTGCTGCCGGGACTCGAACCCGGGTCAGCCAAGAACAACTCCAACGACTTAACATACACTCACATCACCACTCCGCCACTTTGTGTTTTCTGTTATCTCTAGGAAACAAATGAGATTTATATTCAGACTAGATTAAACCGGTTCCGCCAACTGAGAAACGGAAATCGGCAAAGCAATCGTCAAATCGTTTGATTTCTCGCGTATTCATGTTCATAACCGATGAACCGATGTCTTTAATCAATTCAGAATTGATTGAGCATCAAGTCTCATCATTATCGGTCTTCATAACCGAAAAGCAATCAAATCCTGAATACTTCAACCCAAGATCACTCTCGCGACTCAGAAACGTCATAACCATACTCCATTTCATTTTCGTCACATTTTCAGACCATCAGAACGCTTAAATCAGTTCGCCGGAATTTTCTGCAAATCCCGCCGGAAAACCGTATTCATCCTCAAACGGTAATTCTCTCAATATTATTGCAGTTCAACAATTATTAGACTATTTCTAGTTTAAACCTCTCAATTGAAATCGAATTCAGGCGCTGTATTCAACTAATTCCAGTTCGCCGGAACTCCCCTGAAAATTTCTATTTCCGTCTGTGAAGCGGTAAGGGTCTTCAAACACATCGTTAACGTTTGTTTATCACTTCAATTCCACATTCGACTAATCAAAATAGTTAATTATCTTGTTCAGTTGAAGAGCATAAAAACAGGAACCGACACATCGCCGGAAATCTGAAATAAACCGTTCATCGGTATGTTCACCTCTAATTACCGTCTCTGCCTTTTCATTTAAGCTTTAATAATGTCTATAAATCGTAAACACAAGGAACGAGTTAGTAAATCAGTTGACTGTATTTTGAATGAAGAAGACGAAGCTAACTAAGTTATAAGTATATTTAAAACTAGTAAAATGAACGGATTAGACACACAGTCCAGCGGTGGACTGTGTGCAAAATACAAACGCACGTCCCGAGTTCGATTCCCGCTATACGCACTCCTTAATAATAAAATGCCTTTTTGTTTAAAAACTAAACCGGGTTAACCCAGTTAGTGGTTAAGTATAATAAAAACCGAGATAATAACCAGGTTAGACACACAGTCCAGCGGTGGACTGTGTGCTACATTAAGCCATACGTCGCGCGTTCGAAACCCGTCACTAGCACCGGTCCGTTGAATTAAAATGTTTTTGCAAATAAAAGAAATTCGGTTAAATTGAATAAGTGTATAAATATAATTAAAAACAAGATTGTTTCGGGTTAGACACGTAGCTCAGTTGGTAGAGCTGCGTGCACGCGTACGGGAGGTCTCGGGTTCGAGCCTCACCCAGCGCAAACCATGTCCTGACCGAACCGGTCAACAAGTCAACAGGTCAACGGTCAACGGTCAACGGTAAACGCAAAATAAACAATTTTTTTTATATTTTTATTTATTAAATTTAATTTAAAAATCAATTAAAAATACTTAAAAATAACATTTTTAAAGATAGAAAATAGCCTTAAACTCACAAAAATATATCTAAAAATTTCATTAAAATCCTTAATAAAATCCACTCATTTAATATATTTTTCCGTATTATTTAGGTTAGTATTTTTCGTTGTTCCGCTCATCTAATTCGTGCGCATCTCACCATCTCCAATCCAACGCACCCAATGTGAGTGAATCTTTACAAATTCCCCGTTTTAATCACGTTTTGGGGTGTATCATGTGTCTTTGTATATATATTATAGTTAAACCATTGTGCATACATTATATCATGAACATGTGCATTCAGTTTGTTTATGTTGTATTGTTAGATGCAGTTTATTATTTTCAGTACATGCAATTTCATAGGCCGCCGCTCCCCATTACATTATGAGCGTTGAGCATGTTCCCCATTTCATTATGAGGTTGAACCTGGCGTGCCCACACGATCGGCTCCGTTTGATTGAGCCTTGATCGCACAGACATTTTCATTTTCAATACATGCAATACGATCGGCTCCGTTTGATTGAGCCCTGATCGCACAGTTTCATTTATGTTATTCATAGTATGATGTTGGTAGGTTCATGTATGCTGTCATATATTATTGTATGTTATAGTTGTGACTGCTATTTGCTACTGCTTGATTATTTACATTTGCTCATCTATGATTATGCACAAATTTTCATTGATAAACTAACAGGTAATTCCTTAATAAATGTTTATCTAATAAGGTTCACTCGCCAACTTATGTTGACCCAAAAACCCCCATTTTTACACATGATACAGGTGAACCAGCAGCAGCTAGGAACACATAGGACTTGGACTAGAAGAATAAAACGATTTAGAGTTGGGATTGTTATGTTGGTTTATTTTCTTTGTATTGAATGAACATGTTTGAATTTTTGGAAATGTAACTTTGACTTTATTAAATATGAAACATATTAGTAAATGTCATGAGCTTTAGTGATAACCCAATTATGCCCCGACTCTTATTCCGCTGCTGGTCGGGGTCTGACATAATATCTCATCAAGAAATGAAATGCCTCAAAGTGGCATCCTTATATATGAAATCTTTGAAGTTTCAGGTTTATATTTTATGGGACCTTTCCCACCGTCAAGAGGAACAAATATATTCTTGTGGCAGTCGATTATATGTCCAAATGGGCTCAAGCCGAAGCTCTTCCAACAAATGATGGAAGAGCAGTGGTAAAATTACTGAAACGACTATTCTCTCGTTTCGGCATTCCAAAAGCACTTATTAGTGATAGTGGTACCAATTTTTGTAATTACCAATTAAACAAAATTTTAATAAAATGTTAGGTTTATCACCGTGTTTCAACCGCCTACCACACTCAAATCAACAGCCAAGCCGAAGTAACCAATCGGGGTTTAAAAAGAATCTTAGAGAATACTGTGAGTCAAAATAGAAAGGATTTGGCGGATAAATTAGACGATGCTTTATGGGCCTTTCGAACAACCTGTAAAACACCAATAGGCACTACCCCATGTAAGCTCGTCTATGGAAAAAATTGCCACCTCCGAGTAGAACTTGAACATAAAGCATAATAGGCTTTAAAAAACGTAAACCTAGACCAAGAAACTTCCGGTAAAAATCGATTCTATCAGTTAAATGAATTAGAAGAAATGAGAAATCAAGCATATTCCAACTCCAAAAATTATAAGGAACGCATAAAACACATACACGATGAAATAAGCAAACCTAAAGAATTTCAAGAGGGGATAAAGTGCTTTTGTTTAACTCAAGATTTTGGTTGTTTCCCGGAAAACTCAAGTCTAGATGGTCGGGACCTTTTTCCATTACCCAAATCTTTCCATATGGCGCCATAGAAATTAGACCTCCTAACGGTGAACCTTTCAAGGTCAACGGACAAAGGCTTAAGCTCTATATAGGTTTCCTTGAGGATGAGGAAGTTGAAATAACACTCCAAGAAGCAGATAAATGATCGAGGAATAATCAAACATTAATTGTAAATATGTATATTTTTTAAATATCTTGTAGGTACATTTGGGAGGCAACACAAGAATAAAAGCGAAACAAGTAAGTACCAAAAAGGGAACCCTCAAAGAAACGGTCAAACTTAACTTATTTATAAAAAAATTTGACCAAGGGGCCATGCCCACCAGACACGTGGCTGTGGAAAATCTGCAGACGGGTTTATAACCCCTTTTTTTCACAATTTCAACACAAAACCACGACCCGTTTCTCGGAAGCAGCCGGTTCATGCCCTACTCCCGCCGATTTTCGACGATTTCCGACCTAAATCCACCAACAAGGTATGATTCTAACATCATGATTAGTTAGATTAACACTTTGCATGTAGTTTAACATTAAAAATTTGGGAAAAATCTAGGGTTCATGAACTAGACCCATGCCAATCCCAAATTTTTGCTTAGATCTTGTTATTAGTAGTAAATAGAAGTGTTTTGAGAAGTAAATAACCAAACATTGTTAGAAAAAGCAGATTGTTCAAAGAGTTTTCCACAAACCCTCGTTCATAACCGAAAAAAATTAAAATCGAAAAGGTAAACAAGTAGTTTGTGCAAAATTGATACTTAGGGTTTGATTTTCGAGGTAAACCGCACATGATGAACCAAAATTTTGAATTTTTCGAAGCAGGCTCAAAAACCTTAATTTTGGGTTAACAGAATGTTCACCACGGGGCCATGGGGAATATAGACTTCAAACACGGGGTCATGCCCAATGAACACGGGGCCGTGTTTAGACTCTCAAATTTCAATTTTCGCATAATTTTTGACATGCCAATTGTCTTACTGGTTCTTTATTGCAGGAATGGCACCTCATAAGTTCTTGCGGTTCAAAAGTTCTGACCTTGAGTACAAAAACCGCTTTAAAGTGCTACAAGCAATGCACGAAAACCCATCAAGACAAGTGTGTTATACTACACTTGACACTGTGGGGCAAAGGGAGAAATATGATGCTCTGATCACTCGTCTGCTCCGTACCTTTCTAGAGACCGGCTCAGATCTGTCCACGAATACAACATGGAATTCTTAAGCATGCTCATTTTCGAAAAGAATGAGCAAGATCTGTTTGAGTCAAATGCAGTTCGGTTCAAGTGTGGGGGAGAATGGTATAGCATTTCCGTGGCCAATTTGGCGTGAATATTGGACTATACACTGAAAAAAACACAGCTTAGCCAGACTTCACGTAAAGAGTCGGTGAACTCCCAGATAACTTGAGACAAGCTGTATGGGCACAGATTGGGGATGGCCATTATGATCCGAGCAGCACAAAGAGCACAAAAATAGGACCCTTTAATCCGATACATTTATTAGGTCCTTAGCGGCTCTTTGTGCCAAAGTAAGGATAGTGGTGGGGTGGTGAACCTTCGGGAACTAACTTGCCTATATTGCATCTTGAATCACCAACCCATTGATGTCGCCCACATGTTGTTGAGGAACATGGCCTCAAATGCCACCACCAACACCCGCACACCGATATTCTTCGGAGGATGAATTACCAAGCTATTCAAGAATTTCATTAGGCGCACTCCGAGTAGGTTTCACAAGGGAGTGAGTGTGGCAAGGGTGATTTAGCCTTATGCCGAAGCTTGGGTCTTATCATCGATTGCAACAATGGCCTAATGCACTTTAAGAATGCACATGCCCGGGTGTGGAACCCAAATGACCTGGATGAGGTCCTTGTAATCGAAGATAACCCCGACCGTCCTTGATACCCTGGATACGCCACGGGCTCCTCCTCTCAAGGAGGAGGTGATTTTCCTAACCTACAGAACTTATACAATGTAATATAGGAAACACTCCAAGTGTCTAGGAACGCCTATAGCTTGGGACAAAGCTCAAACAGCCAGATTGGGAGCATGGAGCGCAACATGGTTACCATGCAAAATGACATTATATTCATCCGGGAGCATATGGCGTACCAAGAGGAGGATAAGGAGGAAGACGAGGACATGGATTCGGATTAGGCGATTGCGGTGGTGGGCGACGGATCTACCCTTCAGGTTATCTCTCTTTATTCCTTGAACAATTTGGTACTTTCCGGGCTGCGTCCCCGATGAACAATTTCTTCTCTTGACAATTTACTTTCTTGTATTTTTTTTTCTTTTCGTGTGATGATGGTTGGACAAGTAAACGCTCGTAATCTAGGAACTTGTTATTTTGTGTGTTGTATTGTGGTAGGATTATAGCTTAACCTTGGGATGCTTGGACACACTAAGCGTGGTGGTCCCCAAGCCCAGGAATCAGACGACAAGCGACGAAACACAGGTCACAAACTGTTACAGACAATTGCCATGGGGCCGCTGTAACATTTGGGTAAAACGGATTTCAAAACCCGCTCCGTTCAAATTCAAGCATTTATTCTATAGTTCGTTGTAATTATTAGTATTAATTAAATTAATACTCATGATTAATAATTAAATCCTCTAATTAAAATAACAATCAATAAAGGAAAATAAATAAACCTTTTATAACGAAAAGAATTAAAATAAAAAAATAAAGAAGTAGCCGGGGTTCGAACCCGGATACCACCATCAACCACACACACAAATCACACCACAGGTATACACGCACTATATGTTTTAAAACCCGAAACAAATAAACTTTATACTCAAACAAATTCCTGAAACCTGCAAATTTAAATCAACTGTAACCGCCAAATCAAGAAACATCGCAAGTTACGTTTTGTTTTGGGATTGATCAAAGTCATAAAACTCAATTATAACTGAATAACAGTTTCAATTATTCTGAAACTGCCTGCAATCATTCAGAGAATTAACAAACCCATAATTTGGGGTTTTTGAAACTGAAATCTTGTGATTTACCATTCGCATTATAATACCTCCGTTCATACCCACTCTATTTTTCTCTGATCAAGTGTCCCTGTTCGCCGGAATCCTGTCTGCCACCGCCGGAGTTGTTCGCGAAAAACCAGGATTTGCATTTAGTCGGTAAAACCTTTCATCCTATCTCTGTAATGTTTTATCATCATATAAACATGTTGTTGTATATCAACAATCCACTATGTTTGTCATGATCGAAACTCAGAATTGTTTTTTTAAAGAAGATGAACTTGCTTTGAGTGTTTTAGTGAAATAAAAACTGGGTTTATAACCGGGTTAGACACACAGTCCAATGGTGGACTGTGTCAAACTTAGCATGCACGTCCCAAGTTCGAATCCGGATCATGACCGTATCGATGGAATAAATCAGTTTTTATTTTTAAGCATACATATTATCTGTCAGTAAGCTAATAATATAATTTAAATCTTATCATTCATGGGTTAGGCACCCAGCACAGTTGGTTGGGCTGGGTGCAAAACAACATTTAAGCCGCGGGATCGAAACTAGATTAGTACACCGGTTCGATTGATTTAAAACCTTTTTAATTTAAGTGATTTCTGTAATAACCTAACAAGTGTATAAGTATAATAAAAACCAAGAAACTAAGACACGTAGCTCAGTTGGAAGAGCTGCGTGCACGCAACCGAGAGGTCACGAGTTCGAGCCTCACCACACGCTGCCTAATAACACTATCAAACCGGTCAGCTCCTTGTCAGACCTGACAATTTTTTTTTAATATATTATATTATTTTATTTTTTTTATTTAAGTTACTTGTATATTTATATTAGTTAAAAATCAATTAAAAACACTTAAAAATACAATTTCGGAGGTTTTACAATCTCAATAAAAACCACAAAAATAACATAAAAATCTAACAAAAAGTATTAAATCAAAATATTAAATTGTTTATATTTATCGAATCATCGCATATTATTTTAGGTTAGTAATATTTTCGTCGTTCAAATCATCAACTCGTACGCATTCATTATCAAGCAAGGAACGCACCCACTGTGAGTGAATCCTTACAAATTCCTCTTTTTATTCATGTTTTGGGGTGTATCATGTGTCGTTTTCATATATTTTGTTTATTCAAACACCTGTGCATTACCATTATATGATCTAACGTGTGATGTAAATGTTATTTGTTGTATTGTGTGTTTACATTTTTGTCAGTGCGTGCAATCATTCATTAGGCCCTCAGCTCCTCGTGGGATACGAGTTGAGCATCAGATGCCTCATTAGATCGGCTCCGTTTGATTGAGCCTTTATCTCATTGTTCATCATTTGATATGCTTGTGTGTGCATTAATTGATATTATGTGGGTTGTGACTAGATTTACATATGCGTATACTCATATTTGGTTTATGCACATTTTTATTTAAATAACCATTATAACTTCAAATGTTTAAACAAGATTCACTCGCCAACTATTGTTGACCCAAAAACCATTTTTACACATGATACAGGTGAACAGGTTGAAGCAAGGAACACATAGGAATTTGTCTTAGAAGAAAAATAAAGAGTTCATGAAATTGTGTTTGGAACATGTTGTGCTTGTATGTTCATTGTAATTTCTCCTTTAAATTTAAAATAATAAGTATGAAACTTATATTAGTAAATGTCATGAGCTTTGATGATAACCCAATTATGCCCCGACTTTTATTTCCGCTGCGGGTCAGGGTGTGACAGCCGTGCCCATAGCCCACGCCCCCGTGCCCAACCTTCTGTAAGCCTTTCAAATTCTTGTTATTGGCACTTTGGCCACGGGGGTGTGCCCAGTAACCTTAAAAATTTGTTGTTTAACCCCACTTTTTGCACATTTAATCAAAACAAATCATATTTGGGACACATTGAGGACAATTTGTAATTTAAGTGTAAGGGGATGTTAAAACCTTGAATATTTTGTCCCAAAAAAAACAAGTATTACACAAAACTCGCATTAGAAAACCGCTAATCACCCCAAATATTTTTCGAAAAAAATTTCATTTATTTTACTTATCTTGGTTTAGTTTGAGAAAAATAAGTTCTAAAAATTATGTTTTCACTAATTTACATCTGACAGCGTCGTGATAAAAAGAATCAATTAAGAAAAGTATATCATAGCAAATCTTTGCAAATTTGATTGTATATACACTTTTACACTATACCATTTTCCCACAAAAATGAGTTTTGAGCCTTTACCGAGCATATAAAGACATATATATACTAATTGCTCAGTTTTTCGTTTCTTTTGTGAATTGCGTGTTTGGTTCTTACAAATCTAGAACTTACCAAATCAATACGTTCCAAATCCTTTCCGACACTAATCCAAGTAAGTAAATAATTGAGGCACTAGGACTATAACTTATTTTTCATTTTAAACCTTTATTTTCCTTTTAATCTCCCCCTAGTTAAATCCTTTTAAGCCTTAACCATTTCATTATAAAATCGCAAATATATAAACTTTTGCAAAAATAACCACTCACATGTACAAAAACTTCTTTTTATTTACACCATTTATTTTAGTAAAAAGTTCGGTTATAAATAACAAGTTTGGCTTAGTTTCAACTTTGGCTATTAAAAAAAACATTGGTTAAAGTTTTTTTTCTAAGCCACAAAAATTGTTTGAAAAAACCGATATGTCTTTCACAATTTTACCTAAAAATACCTATCCCTAGCCAAAACCTACCATTGCGCTCTTGATTTACAAGGATTAAGCGTCACAAAGGAGCATGTTTAGTTGTTTGTCAAGCCTATGGTAGGCGTAAGGTCCACACCGGGTCCGAGCGCTTTCACTTAAACATCTCCGGTCGAATGTTGAGTGACCACTTGTGAGGTGTGTAAATTTGTATATAACTAAATAGAATTTTAGAAAGGCATGTTATGCCCAAAATAAATAATTTTTCTTAAAAAGCGTTTTAAATAAATCATGACAAATAAGATTGTAAATAAAACAAAAACAATATAAATTTAGAACTTGAATTCCCGACACTCTAAAGATAAACCCAAAACTTCTCTTCTACCAATTCCATTTGGGTGTGTAAGCCACATTATTGAGTTTTGCTTGAGAATAAGTAAAGATTCAAGTGTGGGGGTATTTGATGTGCGAAAAATGTAACATATAAATTACATTAATCAAGGTATAAAATCAACCCTTTTTCGATACTAATGTTTGAAAAAAGCATCTTTCTTTGTTTACTTTTAAAATTACGGTATCAAAAGAGCTTAAACGAATAAAAGGATCAAAGTAACAGTAGAAACCAACACAAATACAAAGATAATGGATTGAGACGACATGCCGAACCCCCATCCACATCCAAAACAACAAAAATAACAAGAACATAAGCTTAAGCACGGGATCGTATCCACCAGGCATGGGGCGTGCCTAATCAAGATTCTCTGCAGATAAAGACAACAATAACATACAAACCAACATGGGGCCGTGCCCACCCAACACGGGCCGTAGTCAACTATAAAATTCGCAGAATTTGTGATAGTACAGCAAGTATACTGACCACGGGCCGTGCTATGACACGGGGCGTGTTAGTACAAGACTTGACATCTGCAGCTAATAAAGGGAAAGAAAAAAATGACCACAGGGCCGTGCCAGGTGGGTACGGCGCCGTGGTCGCCCTCTGTTTCCAGCTATAAATATAAGTGTTTGGTTCAAAAGAAAGGCATCCCTTGGCAAACCACTTCTCTTACACTTGCCATCAGTCCACCACCACTACAACACTAACACCCACCACCATCATCCACATTTCATCTTTTAGAGTGTATAGTAGTCTCGGGATACAAGATTGATCGTAAGAGTTCTTGTCAAACAAAGGCTATGCTTGGCTAAATCTCTTACAACACCTGGTGAAGACAAATCTTTTATATATTACTTTTGATTTCCAATATTTGACAACTTTTTATTTGGGTATGTATTAATGACTTAATAACTAGTTTTTTATATTGAAAGTGAACTTTAGTTAAACATTTCTTCATGTTTCGTTGTTACTCATTCGTGTATTTACGATCTACATAAAGCACATCAAATCGGGGGAAGTAAGAACGAATTGAACCCCTTATAAATAAATGACTATTAAAACTTTATTCGGTCTTGAGGGACTGTATCCTGCTGACTCAGACCAATATGGCCGAGGGTAACGTCGCCTTCACAAGAGGGGCCTAGATTTTTCGCATTAATAACTTATTTAATATCTTCCAATATTCATGCCTTGCGGGACTGTATCCCTGCTGACTCAGACCAATATGGCCGAGGTAATGTCGCCTTCACAAGAGGAGCCTACCAATATAACTAAGATAATCTTTTAAAAAGAAACAAAGTGCGAAAATATTAGAAGGATACGTAAAAAAAGAGTTGAAACCAAGTGATTTTTTTTGTCTATTTGTTTTTTATTTATTTTTTACGTTCTTAAATTTAGCTTTTATCTTTAAAACTTGCAAAACTTTTATCAAAATTTGGTTAGATTAGACGTAACATAAGCCTGTATTAAAAGCTCCTGTGTCATTGGACGACTTTGGTATCTTACCATCATTATACTACATCTACGATGGGTGCACTTGCCCTAACATATGTAGAGTGATAGTATTATACTGTATCGTGTTTCATAAATTTAAAACTTGATATACAAGTAAAAAGTGCTCAAAATATAACAAAAATAATAACCAGCACGTCATAAAGAACAAATGTTTTTATACAACCGCCAGTATACTAATTTGAAAATGATGGCGGCGTTCAAGAATAAAGAGAGCATGCTTTTTAAGTAAGGGTGAGTAGAAGTTTATATGTGCCTCAAGAGGACTTTAGTGGGATGAAAGAGATTAGTAACGAGAGATGAGTTCATGGGATTGCTTTATCAAGGAATCAAGATACGTTTCACATTATACTTCATGAAAAGGATTTGGAAACTAGATTGAGTGATTGGGTGAATATATGGTTTTGTGATAAAGTTTTATGTTTGTTTTTATCTCACAAGAGTGGTCAAATCCAATATCGACAACTCTTAATACTTAAAAGTTATTTTAATTATAACAAAGTATTTATGAATGATGCTTAATCGATCAAGATATTTTCATATTTTAGAATCTAAAAGATATGATCGATGAAAAGGTTTTGTTCTAAAAAAGAAAAAAAAGTTTCATCTATGTATTTATTCATTTTCGTGAGTGACACTCTTTAAATTCATATAATGTTGTTTTTTATCTTAGTTGATATCAATGGAATCGTTTCTAAACATTATATAAAAAAAAATAAAATTACAGATTTGTTTAAATTTGTACGTTATACCTTTGAGTTTAAAAAAAAAAAATAAGTTTGTATCAAATGTTGATTCCCGCAGCAAAATATAAAGCAAAAGGTTCAATAGGGTGTTTTCTAAGCTAAAACGTATAACCAAAGTTAATTTATGTAATTTTGTTTGATAAAATAATTATTAATTTTAAAAGACAAGACAAAATTACAAAGTTTTTTACGTTTGTATCAACTTATAGGCTTTATCCTTTAATGTTTAAAAATCACGCTCGCTTATCTTTTATCTTTTATTTTTATTTTTGAAACATTATTTATCCCAAACTCCCTTAATTTTTGACAAGTCTCTCTCTGTAATCTTGGCTGATAGACTTCTGGTTCACATTATTAATCAAAATAATAATAATAAAAACAATTTTGGATAATGACATCATGTGGTACCTTCTTCATTCGAAGGGACGGATTGATAATGATGAAAAATTAATTAATTAATTATACGTGCTACAGTCATACGCACCTATTTTATATGTATACATGCTCTCTGTCTTCTATATAGTTAATATATATATATTATAATATTATATTACACATAGAATATATCTATATCAGACTCAGACTATATCTATATACATTTGTATTATATAAAACTAGAAGCTGTAGTCTTCATATTCGATTCTTCTCATCAATCAAACAAACACAAGTTAGGGTTTCTTCAACAAATTCATCTCAATTTGCTAATTATCGTATTGATTGATCGAATTCACACGTCAAACATCTTCATGTAATCACTACAGGTGCGTTCAACTCTTTCAAACTCTGTTTTCAGCATTTGAATTCATTCAAATTCGAGATTTTAACGCATTTTCGATCGATTCCTGCTGTTTCATGGTGATTTAATCGTGTAAATATCATCGATTAATCTGCTTATTATAGCTGCTGAATCGTTGACTGTAGTTGAATTTGGAGATTAAGTTTTGATGATGTGTAGAAGAACTAGTTGAATTTGGAGATTAGGTTATGATGATGTTTATGATGTGTAGATTAAGTCACTTTAAAAAAAACCTTGATCTGTACAAAGTTTGAATAAATGACAGGAACTTTATATATGCCTTTTGAATATGTTGCTTTGAATGTTCTTTTCATGATAAAAGTTGTTTTAGGTGATTTTTACTATGCTACAACTAGGTTTGACTTTTATAAAATCAGCCTAAAGTGGTAAAGTTGTGAGTTGTGAGTTGTGACTCTGCATAGTAATGATGATAGATACGTGGCTGATTTTGCTTGTGGTTTGTAGTTGTGTTGTTTTAATGGTATAGGTGTAATGATAGAGATTAAGATTATTGAGTTGCGTATTCGCTTAACTGACGAAACAGGATGAATTCTTCATCGACTCAGTTTCTCAACTTTAAGAGGATGGATGTGTATGAGCCGATGCACCAGTTTAGTATGTGGGGAGATTTTAAAGGTAACATCTATCAGGATGCAGCTGCAACCATGATTATAGAGATGGATGCAAAGCTAGATAACCAGCTGGTATGTATATAGATAATATTATTTGTATATATATTTTTTAAAATATTATTGTTTTCCCAATATTATTGTGTATAATTTCGTTTTGTTAGTCAGAGGATGCATCACATACAACCAATGGGCCTTCGAATCAGTGTGATCAAGAAGCTAGTAAACCGGCTGATAAGGTACAAGATATTGCATCTTCTTTGTTGACTACGCCACTAGTATTGAAGTCTTGCTGTCATCTGATTATGTACCTCTAGGTGTACGTGTCCTTGTAGGTTAGTTTCTGATGAATTGGGAAGTTGTAGTCCTGCATTGGGTTCTTGTGTTGACAACAATGCATATGACATATCAATCCATTTTAATGCTATTTTGTTTTAGTTACCTCTCATTTCAACATCCCATTTATTATTCATTAAGTGAAGCTTAATGTTCAGGTTCTGAGACGCCTTGCACAAAATCGTGAAGCAGCTCGAAAAAGTCGACTGCGGAAAAAGGTTTGGAAGCTGATGCGTATCTTATGATGACAATAGAACATGTTTGATTTTGTAAACCCTAACGGTGAATGCTGAATCTTGTTTCGTAGGCCTATGTTCAGCAGCTGGAAGCTAGTCGCTTGAAACTGCTTCAACTTGAACAAGAACTTGAACAAACTAAGGCACAGGTAAGTCGAGATTGATTCGCCATCTGTGCAAGATTACATTGCGTAGCTTGTTTTTGTCGATGTATATATTATGCCAAATATGATTTCTGCAGTGTGCTTTAATGAGTGGTGGAGTCAATGCTAGTCAACCTGGGTTCCATGGAGCTGCAAACTCAGGTATATATTCTTTAGATGCTCGGAAGTTTTGTTTATTTATTTTAGAGTAAAATACCATTTTTGTCCCTAAGGTTTGGCCAATTTTGCGACTTTCGTCTAAAGGTTTGTTTTTTTCGCATCTGGATCTAAAAAGTTTGAAATCTTGCCATTTTCATCCAGCTCGTTAACTCCATCCATCTTTCTCCGTTAAGTCAGGGATATTTTCGCCTTTCTATTAACTTAAAGGGCAATTCGGTCTTTTTCACTTTATGTACAATCAGTTAGCATAATGTACAAGTATTCAAAAGACCAAATTGCCCTTTAAGTTAACAAAAAGGGTGAAAAACCCGACTTAATGGAGAAAAATGAATGGAGTTAACGAGCCGGATGAAAATGGCAAATTTTTAAACCTTTTGGATCCAAATGTGAAAAAACAAACCAAAAACTGGCCAAATCTCAGAGACGAAAACGGCTTTTTTTCTCTTCTTTTTAATTATATTTGTGAAGTAAGGCCTCTTAGTGATACCTGCAGGAATGAGTGCATTCGAGATAGAATACGAACAGTGGGTCGAAATACAAAATAAAAAAACCACTGCTTTAAAGTCAGCATTGCATTCTGCTTTACCCGATCCGGAGCTTGATATACTTGTCAAGGACACACTAAACCACTATGCCAATCTCTTCAACATTAAAGCAACTGCAGCAAAGGCCGATGTCTGCTATCTTATATCGGGCGTTTGGAAAACATCAACCGAACGTCTTTTCTTGTGGATTGGAGGCTTTCGACCTTCGGACCTTCTTAAGGTTATAAAACATATTGACTTTTAGCTTTTCATTTTCTTATCATGTAAGAATTTAATATTATTTTTTTTCTTTTGGTCAGTGGGTGATGTAGTTAGTGCTTATCTACCAATCAATAAAGTTTTTTTCCCACTTTCGTTGAGTAACCAATTGTTGTGGTACAGTTGGCTGCATACCGATCATGGGTGCTGGTCTATTAGATAATACTGATTGTTTACAACTTGTATTATAATAATCCTGAGCATCTACTTCAATCCTTAATAATTTATAGAGTAAAATACCATTTTCGTCCCTGAGATTTGGCCAGTTTTGCTACTTTCGTCCAAAGGTTTGTTTTTCCGCATCTAGATCTAAAAGGTTTGAAATCTTGCCATTTTCACCCGGCTCGTGAACTCCATCCATTTTTCTCCGTTAAGTCAGGGGTATTTCTATCTTTTTCATTAACCTAAAGGGCAATTTAGTCTATTTCACTCTTTGTACAAGCATTTAGCATAAGGTACAAGTATTCAAAAGACCGAATTGTTCTTTAAGTTAACAAATAAGACGAAAATACCTCTGACTTAACAGAGAAAAATGGATGGAGTTAACGAGCTGGATGAAAATGGCAAGATTTCAAACCTTTTGAATCCAGATGTGAAAAAACAAACCTTTGGACGAAAGTCACAAAACTGGCCAAACCTCAGGGACGAAAATGGCATTTTACTCTTATTTTTATTATTAACATGCATCATGTTGTGATTGTGTGTAGGTTCTTGTACCGCAACTTGACCTGTTGGACCAACAATCACATGATCTGTATAATCTGACTCAAGCATGCCAGCAAGCCGAAGATTCTCTCTCGCAAGGAATGGAAAAACTTCAGCAAACTCTTGCTGAGGCTGTCGCTTGTGGTCAATCGTTGGATGGCGGTGGCTATGAGATGCGTTATGCAATGGATAAATTAGAAGAGCTAGTAAGGCTCGTTATTCAGGTAATATATCACTTTCATTTGTTCACAAATGCCATCTGTTAAGACTCCCAAAATAACCCCGTCAAATCTATTCTCAGTTGTGGTTATACATCCATCATCCCAACTAATTGTTTTCCCGTTTTATATCTGAACCAAGTATTTTCTCCATGAACACGTTACACACTTTATAAATAAGTATTAGGAGCTAAGCAGTTATTGCGGTAAAAAATCGGATATCGGTCAAGGACCGATATTTGAGATATCGGTCAAGGACCGATATTTGAGATATCGGTTATTGCGGTGGGATATCGGGTGATTTTAATATCATGCTAATTTAACCTTTTGCAACTTACAAAACACTAACAATTGTAGCAAGTAGGAACTGATTAAGACTTTAAACACCAACGTTTAACACTAACAATTATAAATTAAGACTTAAACACTAATAGCAGCAATAAAAAGAAAGTCGAAAGGTAGAACTAAGAAGAAACTACTAATATCGGGAAAATCGGTGATATATCAGTCAGTATCGCCGGTAATATCGGTACCAATATTTTGACCGATATTTTGCACCAATATATCAGTTATATATCATGATATTAACTACATAGATTAGGAGACCGATTTTCTATTTTTTTTGTGTTTTCATTATGTAATAGTAAACATTAGAATATAGTGATGTAATCCGTAAGTTGTTGCAAGCAGGCGGATTATGTTCGTCATGAAACCCTTCAACAGACGCTACGTTACCTAACCACCCGACAAGCTGCTCAAGGGTTAATCTCGTTAGGTGAGTATTTCCAACGCCTTCGCGAACTTAGCTCAGCCTGGGCTATACGGCTTTGTGAACCTACTTAGTTATGCGTCTTGAACCCACGCACCATGCTTGTGGCCTACTGGTCTGTGTATAAAGATATGGAATCATAGCCTATAGTAGTATTTTGGCAGTTTTTCATAAGCCTTCCACAATTGAGGAGTCATATGTTATATTGGATCATCATCATTACCGTCATCATCATCGTCATGTCGAAAGTAGCAGTGTTGTAAGCAGGAGTCTTTTGTGCTTGTATAGTTTATATACACATGGAGATAAGTTTTGGTGAGTATTCAAGACATGGAGATTGGTGATTTTAGACAATTGTTTGTTGTATGGTTTATACGTTGTACAAAGTAGGATCCTCAGTTTGTTTGAAGTTTACTAAAAAGATGTTGGGAGTTTGATAAGAAAACACTTCTGTACATGTTAAAAGCTAAAACTTTGTGCTTGTTGCAATTATCTGTGTTAGTTATTTGTAGTTGTCTAAAATAGGATTATAAAATATATACTATTATAACATAGCAGGACTATTCCTACCACTTAAACGAGTAGTGAGCCGAGTCAGCATCAATTCAAACTAAAGCTCGTAACAGTACGATCCGAGCCAACTCGACTCCTGGTCTCCTACCTAGAAATTGAGTTTGAATTCGGCTCGTTTTTTTTTCTAGTCGTTTTATTAATTTGGTGTGTAGGACATGTATATAACTATATATGGTGTAACATCAAACAGAGCATGCTTGAATATTTTTTTTAATTCGAATTAGTTCAAACACAGTTAAGACACTATGTTATTCAAGTTTAAATGACCCATTACAACCCAAACCTGTTTTGACCCGCTACACCACCCACTCATCTTGCCACCTTTACATGTTAAGTAACTGTATTGACTGTGTATGCAATTTATGTCATATTGTATGAAGTCAAACCTTGAGAAATCTTTGAAAGAACACCTTCTGTACCCACAAATATCAATCGCTAACTCCATGATAGCAGAACTGTGGCTTGATCAAACATTGTGATGTAAAGCTGCAAATTTGTGTACTAATCAGTTTGAAACACCCAGAAGTTTAAAAACTTAATCAGGATGTAAATGTAAAGAGTGAAGAGTGTGTTTATATAAGAAATTTAGTGTTGTTAAAATTATTAATTAGTTAACAGTTTTTATTTTTTTTATTTTTGTTGCACCTAACTTAGGTTAAGTCTATTTTAATTCTTTTAGAGAGTAGTTAAAGTATGGATTAGGATAAAAAAACAAAGGGAAAATAAATAAGAAGGGTAATAAAAATTTTGAATCTATTAGTTTAAAAGAAAAGAAGATAATAGAAGGGTAAGAAAAAGGCCAATGATCTCTAGATTAAGTGGTGGAAATGTTAAGAAACTTTTTATGTAAGTATTAAAGAAAAATATAATCTATCTGATCAACTGCTAAAGATAAAGCCATGAAGGTTAAACAGACAAAAGAAACAAGACAATCTGAACAGAAGAAAGAAAACACATCTTTAACATTCATTAGATAAAGATCACAAGTAAAAGACAACAATCAGAAAATGCCATTCTGATGGATCTGATGATAATTCTGATGATTATCATCAGATTCTGGTAAATTCTTATTATTAGAATTTCTGGTCATCTGTTCAACATATTTTCTGATGAGATATCAAAACTTCTGATGAGCCAACTTGTCTGAAAGATAAGACTCTACCATATTTATAAAGTAGCAAGTTGACCTTAGTAGATTCAATGAATATATCAAGAAGCTACTTTTTTTGCATGGCAAGTGCATTAATAAACAAATGTTTATTAATGCTAAAGACTCTATAAATAGAGAATCAAACCATCGAAGGATAATGAGTTAAACCAAGCATTTAATACCTACAACAAAAACTCCATTACCCTTTCACCACAGAATTATCAAAGTATTCGTTTGTAATAGTCAATAACCTCACAATCACCTTATAAACAATTTTGTTTCAAAATGATATAAACTTAAAAATTCTGTAGTTGTGTTTCTTGAAAGTTTGATTTCTAATTCCGCGCATTATTTTCATACTTGTTGAAATCACTAGCCATATTAAGTTAAAAGAACATTGTTTATCTGGTATCAACAATTGGTATCAAAGCAGAATTTTTTTTTTCAAACAATCAATTGCTCATTTACTTTAAACTTTCTTTTATCCAAATATGGCAAACTTTCAAACATGGAACAACGCTTTCAATATTGGGTCTATGTCAAAGCCTCCTACCTTGGTCAGAGAGGAGTACCCCCAATGGAAAATCATGATGATCAATTTTCTAAATGGACATGATCGAGCTCTGTTTCAATCCATTGAGAGTGGCCCACATATACCAATGGTTGAAATACCAGGTGTTCCAGCAACTGAGCAAAAACCAGAACTGGCTGTATCTTGGGCTCCAAAAGTAGAAAATTTTTGGAGCAATGAAGATAAGGCAAATGTGGAAGCTGATGAAAAGGCCAAATCACTTTTGATTATGGCACTTCCAAATAACATATTCTCTCAAGTAGATGCATGTATCTCTGCTAAAGAGATATGAGATCATCTGGAAAATCTTTGTGAAGTAGCAGAAAGGATGAAGAGAAACAAACGAACAAATTGTGTTTCTCTTATAAGAGATTTAAAAGTCTATCAAATGAAAATCTTTATGAAACATATAAAAAATTTGCTAAACTTTTAAATGAACTAAAAAAATTGGTATTGAGAAATCAAACGATAAAAGGAATGTGAAATTGCTAGATGCTCTACCAAGAGAATAGAGAACTCAAACAATGACTTTAGCCTCCACCCTAGAACTGGGAAACATGAGTCTACATGACCTTTACAACATTCTTGTCACCAGAGAAGAGAAGAAGAAATATATGAAAGCTCAAACCAAAGAGGGGACACATTGCTCTCATTTCAAACTCTCAAAGAGTAATCAATTCTGATCCACAAACCTCTTATTGCCAGAACATGGAAAATTCTGATACCTCGTCAGATTTTTCTACATTTGCTGAGGCAATTGCATTGCTCACCAAAACATTTGAGCATAGGTTAAGAGGTGGAAGCCATAAGTACCAGAAAAGTGACAAGGGGAGGATGGAAGGGAAGTCCAAGGACAAAGCAAAAGCAGAAGTAGTCTGTTACAAGTGCAAGCAAAAAGGGCAATATGCATCATAATGCAAGTATAAGAAATTGAAAGACGTTGCATACTATGAGAAAAAGCTTGAAGAAGCCAAGAAACATCAACAAGTTAGTCTAATTGTAAGGACTGATACGTGGCTAACTGATGACTTTTCTGATGAAGAAGAAGAGATGGCCAACTTTTGCCTCATTGCAAAGCTTTCTGATGTAGAATCAGAAATCTCAAACACAAGGTAAGCTTAAACAACCTTGATCTTGAACAACAATTAAACAAACTTATGACAACTTTTGTGAATCTACAAGAAAAACAGAATTTGGAAAACAAAAAATATGATGATTTACAAATATTGTTGAATAAAGTAAAACTAAATCAAGCTAAATTGAATTATATGAAAATGAAAGAAAAGATTTGCACAAAAGAATTCATGACAAAGAAACCAATGTAAAAGGTTTTTAACAAGCTAAAGGTTTCATAAACTTTATTAAAACAACACCCAAAAACAAAGGTGAAGGACTGGGATATGAAAAAACTAACATCAGAAATCCCACCACCTTTGTCAAAGCCAGTGATAAGAATTCTGATAAATTAACATCAGAATGTGATGCTGAATCTTGTAAATCAGTGAGTTCTGACAATCTCTTTATACCATTAAAGCACAACACAAAAGAAAAGAGGCATGAATTCAGACAAACGTTTTCAGAAAATTCGAAAAAAATTAATCCCAAATTCCAAAAACTGCTAACCCTTCTTCACAAACATCTGAGTCAAAAAGTTTTGACAAAGAAGATTGCATGTGTGTTGTAATACTGAATCTAATTCAACAACATCTTCAAACAAAGCTATCTGTTAATAGCTCAACATTTAATAGAAATTCTGGTGAAAATTTCTCATCAGAAGAACTTTCAAACAGAGTTTCACAGGAAAAAGTATCCAAGCAAGTTTGGGTACCAAAAATTATCTAACGTTACCATTTTAGGACATCATGTGTCGCGGAGCTGGTATGTGATTCAGTAAGCTCCAAGCACATGACTGGGGACAGGAGCTTACTCAGCAATTATGTTTTTAAGCTGGGTAAATTAGTAAACTTTGGAAATGGAGTAAAGGGGAGAACGTTGAGCTATGGTTGCATAAAGTATGGATCTTTAACTATTTAAAAGGTGCTTATGTAGAAGTCTAAAATACAATCTACTAAGCTGTGGTTAATTTTGTGACAAAGGTTTTCAAGTAACATTTTTACCAGAAAAATGCTTATTAGTTGGGTTAGATGATAGCAAAATATATTTAACTGGAAAAAGAATAAAGAAATCCATTTATTACTTTGATTTCAAAGAAGACATTGAGCATCCTCAATTATGCTTGTTTTCAAAAGACAATAAAGGTAATAGCTGGTTGTGACACAAAGGATTAGCCCACTTAAATTTTAAAAATCTAAACCAATTGACAAGCAAAAGTTTGGTAAAAGGATTACCTTTCGTATCCTCCAAAAAGGATTAAGTATGTGATGCCTGTGAATTGGGAAAATCAAAGAGAGCCTCACACACATCAAATTCTGAATCTTCAATATCACAAAATTTGGAACTTTTGCACATGGACCTGTGTGGACCTTTAAGTACAACAAGTTTTTCTGGTAAGAAATACATTTTGGTCATTATAGATGACTACTCAAGGTACACTTGAGTTGAATTTTTAAGAAAGAAAAGTAAGACTCTAGATTTGATCATAAATTTTATCAGAAAAATAGAAAACTTGTTAAAACTACCTATCAGAAGGATCAGATTTGATAATGGAACAAAATTAAAAAATTCAAAACTTGAGACCTTCCTTATAAGCAAAGGAATCTCTCATGATTTTTCTGCTCCTAAACTCCACAACAAAATGGAGTTGTGTAAAGAAGAAATAGAACCTTGGTTGAAAGCAGCAAGAACTATGCTTGCTTATGCCAAACTACTCACTTACTTTTGGGCAGAAGCAATTGCAAATGCTTGTTTTACACATAACAGATCCATTATAAACAAAGACATCAGAAAACACCCTACAACATCATAAATGGAAGAATACCAAATATAAAACTTTTGCACACATTTAGTTGTAGATGTTTTGTGTTAATGATTTTAAAAGTCTTGAAAATTTTGACAGAAAAGCAGAAAAATGTATCTTTCTTGGTTATTCATTGTCCTCGAAAGCTTACAGAGTCTTTATTTAAATACAAGGACAATAAGGGAAAGTTTATATGTATCATTCGATGACTCATCGGAAACAAAGCTTTCTGGTGAAATTCTGAAAGATATAAACTTTTCTAATCAACAAGAAAATCACAATCATCTTCTTAATGTCGTAACTGAAGAACTTCTTGAATATGATTGGCTAAACACAGAAAAACCCAAAAGTCAATCATGTACTAACCCTGCAGGAAATGTGGAGGATTTAGCAGAAAATATGATGAATAGTCAAAATTCTATAAATTCATCAGAAAATACATTTAAACATCAGAATTCTGATCCTCTCAATGCAACAGAAGAAATTAATCAGGGTGAGTTTCAGGACCATTGGAACCATCATGTTCACACAACAATTGCAGATGGATCAAAGGACACACTTAATCATATATAATTGGGAATCCTAAAGAAGGTGTCAAGACAAGGTATACCACAGCTCATGAATGTCTATATGTTGGCTTTCTAAGCATGATAGAACCAAAAACTGTCAAAGAGACACTCAATGACTCAGATTGGGTCCAAGTAATGCAAGAAGAGATTGACCAATTTGAAAAGAGTCAAGTATGGAATCTGGTACCCAAACCAACTGACAAATCTGTCATTGGAACAAAATGGATATTTAGAAACAAATCTGATGAACAGGGAGTCATAACAAGGAACAAGGCAAGACTAGTATTTAAAGGTTATTGTCAGCAAGAAGGAATAGACTATGATAAAACCTTTGCACCTGTTGCCATACTGGAAGCTGTAAGAATTTTTACTTGCTTATGCTGCATCAAAAGATTTTAAGGTTTATCAGATGGATGTAAAATCAGCATTTCTGAATGGTAAGATTGAGAAAGAAGTGTTTGTACAAAAACCGGAAGGCTTTGTTGACCATAAATTTCAAAAACATGTATATAAGTTAAACAAAGCCTTGTATGTAAAATTGACATTTCTGAATGGTAAGATTGAGGAAGAAGTGTTTGTACAAAAACCAGAAGGCTTTGTTGACCCTAAATTTCAAAAACATATATATAAGTTAAACAAAGCCTTGTATGGATTGAAGCAAGCTCCAAGAGCATGGTATGAAACTCTTTGAAACTTCTTAATCCATTATGGCTTCACAAAAGGTACCATAGATATAACTCTATTTCTTAAAACTTACAAGGGTCACACTTTGTTAGTTCAAATCTATGTTGATGATACTATTTTTTGGATCAACCAATGAAAAATTTTGCAAAAAGTTTGAAAAATTGATGACCAGCCATTTTGAGATGAGCATGATAGGTGAATTAATTTTTTTCTTAGGTCTACAAGTAAAACAACGAAGTGATGGCATATTTTTTAGTCAATCAAAGTATGTCAAAAAAATTTTGAGAAAATATTCATTTGAAAATTGCTCTAACTCAAAAACTCCCATGGCAACTGGAAATAAACTTGCTTCTGATGGTAAAAGTGTTGATATTAAAACTTACAGGGGAATGATAGGATCATTGTTGTATCTAACAACCAGTAGACCAGATATAATGTTCTCCACATGTTTTCTGGCAAGATACCACTGTAATCCCAAAGAGTCCCACTTGGAAGCTGTAAAAAGGGTATTCAAATATCTAAAAGGCACATCAGATTTAGGTTTGTGGTATCCTAAGGATACCCGTTTGGATCTAATAGCATACACAGATGTAGATCATGCAGGATGCAAGATTGAAAGAAAAAGCAGATCTGGTGCTTGCCAAATGTTGGGAGAAAAGCTAATGTGTTGGGCAAACAAGAAACAAAAATGTGTTTCCACATCAACAACTGAATCAGAATATGTGGCAGCAGCAAAATCTTGTTCACAAGTATTGTGGATGCAAACTAGCTAAGGGACTTTGGAGTAAAGTTAACCAAAATTCCTATCTTATGTGATTCAAAGAGTGCGATTGCAATAACAGATAATCCGGTGCATCACTCCATAACCAAGCACATTGATGTCAGATATCACTTCATAAAAGACCACGTGGAATATTGTAACATTGAAACGTATTTTGTTGCAACAGAAAACAAATTGCTGACATTTTCACAAACCCCTTGATGAAAAGAGACACAACTTTCTGATCAGTAAATTAGGTATGGTCAACATAAGGTACGAAGAATATACAGGAAAAGTTTCGTCACAAGAGAAAAATGATGAATCATCAGAAAATGATCAGAATTTTGACAGAAATTCTGATGATCCATTAGAAACTGCATAAATTCACCAGAAATTCTGGTAATTTATCAGATTTGTCAAAATAACAGAAAATCTGATGCAAGTTATCACCATTGTCGTCTTTTCCAAATAAGTTACATGCATGCATATCATCAGCACAACATACGCAAATATTTTTTTCGAAGCATTTTTCTCTTATTTTTTATTCATTTTATTTTATTACAAAATTCAAAAATCTACTAAAAACTTCTTAGGCTTACGGTTGATTACGTCACAGAGTAAAAATTCTGGAAAAAAATCAATGCACACACACACTCTCTCTCGATCTTCAATGCTTACTCATCCACACTTAGAAAGAAAGGAGAAGACACCTGGACAAAAATGATTATAATCTCACAGGAAATAGCCGCCTAAATATTAAATAGAGAGAAGACTCTATCTCACAGTTATTCTTTTTGCCTCTGATAAAATCTTAAGCATTAAAAGATAATGGATATAAAAGGAAAAGGAAATCTAAGTTGGTAAATGCCATTTATGGCAAAACTATCACTTTCACTTATATATAACTACCACTTAGAGATTAACTTTATCTCATATGTCATTGTCCTCTTCTTCCTTTGTTCAGTAACCCTAATAACCTTCTTGTCTTTCAAACCCTAACGATGGCTCAACTTGACTTTTCACTTTTCCCACTTCCACTCCATCTAACTCACAACATGAGGTCCGGAGGAACCTTGACGGACCAGCCTGGGAAGGATGTGACATCATTCTTTCCATGATGATGCATAGCTCTCTCGCATATGCGTTATTAGCATGTATTTGGATCCACCCAGATCTATTGCAAGAATTCTAGGTGAATGCCTTCACTACCTTCAACGAAAGAGGTACAAGCATCAGAAGTCAAGTGATGGGAAGGGACATTGTCGTAACCGAAGAAATCATCAGAGAGGTTCTTCACCTCAATGATGACAACGACGTCAAGGCTTTCACTCGCGAGGTATTGGACACCATCCTAACCGAGATGGGATACTGCATGGAGAACCATGCAAGAGGGATCTACAAGTCCGGATTCATCCAACCATGGCAGTTCCTGGTCACCCAACTTGGAGTATGTTTCTCAAGAAAGTATGCAAACTTTCATGAAGTCTCATACAGGTTGATGGAGGTTGTATATGAAGTGGTGCAAGAGGTCCCATACAACTTCTCTTAATATCTATTGAAAGATTTTGTGACTAACTTGCACTCTCCCAAACCATTCTTGATTATCCTTGTTTCTTAATGAGGATAATCACTCATCAACTGGACTTCAGAGGAGTCCCCAACTGGTACCCTAGAGCTCAGGTTGTCATTCAAGAAAACATTCACAATGCCAGCCTGATGCCAACCATTCAGGACATATGACCTTTTTATGGGTTTTTGCTGGACTTATTTTTAATGTAGATTAGCTTATATTTTTCTTTTCTGTAAGTTTTCCTTTCTTTCTATATAGATGTAAATATTTATCTATCTATGTATTTTACAAGTTAAAATGTTTTTAGGGGGAACAAGTTTAAAAACTCAAAGGGTAAATCAAATGGGGGAAACATTATTAGATCTGTTAAAACTAATAATACTCACCATAAGATCTGATGAAAGTAAGTCAATTCTGATGCATTTCTGGTAAAATATTGAAAAGTCTGATGAATAAATCATGACTGAAGTTTGGAAATTTAATGCAAATTACAAACTTTACTTAAGAATTGACACAAAATACTTGATGATTTCTACTTCAAAGAGTTAGTGCCCAGTAAAAGGGGTCAAGACTTTCTTTTCTAAAAACAAGTCAAAATTTTGAGAAAAAGGTAAGGAGCTCTACAAGATCATACACTGTAAGTGTTTGTCTGATACTTTACTCATTCCCTCTCATCTCCAAAAGGGGGGGGGGGGTAATTTATCCAGGGGAACTTTCATTTCTGATGACCTTCTAATAAAAAGCATGATCAGAAAATCAAAATTTTCTTCATCGGAAAATTATACAAGTTTCTGATGATGTCATCACATTGAATTTTGCTTTCAAAAGGGGGAAGAATTGTCAGTTTCCAGAAGAGAATATCAGTGGACCTTCTCTCTGCAAAAGGGTCCCACAAGAGGAAAAAGGTACAACCTGGCCATTAGTATTCACCAATCAAAATTCATCTTTAAATTTTTAGAGATACATCAAAAATTGGGGATATATCAAAAGTTTCTTTAAAACGGTTCGGATAAAGTTAAAACATCATTAACTTGTTATTAACCACCCGCGATCCAACACCTACGATCTCTATCTCACAAATCCTATATATACCCAACTCAAAAAGGACGAGAAACACACCTGCAACCTCCACTCTCACAAAGCCCTAAAACCTCTTTTAGTTTTTGAAAAGCAAAATTCAACTCACCATGGCCGCACCAAACCTCGTCAACCTTAACATCCAGCTGTGGAACATTCTGTACCGTTCATCAAGGATGATAATTTCTTACCAACGAAAGAAAACAACCTGCTGACGAACACCAACCACGAAGAATACGACAAAAATGTCAAATTATGGTTAAATTCCTACCGAAGTGCCTATTGCCCAAGCCTTGACCAAAACCAGAGAAGTACTGGAAAACATCATGCAATAGCCTGTCAATACACTTAGCGAAATTGGTATGAATGAAGTTACATCCCATCTCTGGGGAAACATCTCTGTCACCATTACTCCACAAAGAATCAGGGAGTATCTAGAACTTCAACTTCATGGGGAGTACATTGAAGCACCCAAGAAGGAGGATCTGATGGAGCAGCTTACTACATTGATGGGATATGCAAAAAAGATTTCTTTGATTGGGGAATGCAAAAGGAGCGAGCTACCTGCTTTTGGTAAGTGATGATGGAAACATTGACCAAGTGCCTGACTTCAAAGATTAGGGGTACTGATCAAAATAACCTCACTATTCTGACATTCATGTATGGACTCATCACTGGGTTCAACATTGATTATGGAACAGAGATTTTCAATCTGATGAAGAGGTCTGTGTTGACCAATTTGGTAGAATTGGTTCTCATCTGCCCTTCACCAGATTCTGGTCAATCATCATTGCTGAGACATTTGTAGAAAGGAATGTTGAACTCCATGCATCAAAACATATCTGGAAATCATCTGTCATGAAACCCTGGTGTGCAACATTTGCCTGGAAGTCCAACATAGATGTACCTGATATACCAGAAAGTATGATGAGCCTGATCCCTGAAGATTCGCCCTACAAAATACATGTAGCAATTTTGAACATAAGGATAGAACACGTTGAAGTTTATGTTAACAACTCTTCACTAGAACATGATAATGAAGGATATGTAGCTCCACAAGCTGATGAAGCAGAGGATATTCAGCATCAGAACATCATGTTTCCGCCAGAACCGATGGAGGTTGATCAACAAATGCAGCAGAACCTTGAAGTAGAGCAACATCATGCAGAAACATCACACATGGCAGAATCAGGTGCTCAAACTAATCCTGACTTATTTACTGTTAGAAACTCAACAGATTCAGATTCAGAGGAATCTGTTAGAGGTGATTACATAATGTTGCCTAGAAAACATAAAATAGTAAATAAAGAGGCTAATAGTTCCATAGGTCCTGTCTCTGAATCATTTGATGAGGAGGAGATTGAGACGACAACGGGTGGAGATTAGCCTGCTGATCAAGGAAACATGGGTGAGAAAAATGAGCTTCTCTCACATTCATAGAGGATCATTCTCGAGAATGGTTCAAGGAAGTGAAGAAATCTAGGATGTGAATAGGTTTCACAATTCTGGTAAAGGTGTGCAAGATTGGTCTTTTGACCAACCTAACCCTTTAACAATAGCAGCAAGTGTGTCTTCTGTTGGTTTGAAAGCATGAACATCTGTTGTTCCACCTTTACCCATTGAACCAATCATCTCATAAGAACAACTTGATCATATGCTAATCAATGTCATCAAGGTCTGTGCAGATAAGTCTCCAGTTGAAGAGAAGCTGGATGTGTTGATAGAAGAAATCAAAAGCCAGAAGTCTGATATGAAAGTTCTGTCAGAATCAGTTGAAGCCATCAGAAACCAAACAGAAAAGAATACTGAAGCCTTGAAGAACTTACAACAATAAGAAAAGGCATCAGACAACAACAGACTTGCAACGGATTTCAATAAATGTTTGAAGAAATAAAGGATGTCAAGGCAAAGGTAAAGGAAGCTGTGAAAACAAGAGATTCCACAAATACTGGTAAAATTCTTGAGAAGATTCACAGTGTAAGAGCCAACAACAATAGTCTAACAGATGCTCTTGATAATTTGGTAAAAGAATGGTCTGGACATCAGAAACAAAATGCAGAAGAGTTCAAAAGAGTGCATGTAGAAGAAAAGAGGAATGCTCAACTCATGAGTGATGTAGAATCACTTGTGAAGAGGCTGCAGTTCAATGTTGCTAGACTAGCAAACATTGATGTTCATGAACTTAGAACTCCCATTCCTAAAGAAACAGCACAACAGAAAGAACCAGCAAAACCAGCAACCTCTCTCAGTCAATCGGGGCCTGCACCAATGGGGCCACCACCTCTAGTCTCAAGAACATAAATGATCAAAATATTTGAAGCAACTCCAGCCACAGTCTCTAATCTAAGTAACATCTCTTCAAGGGGTACACAACAGGAACAACCTAAAAGGACTTCATTTGGGGAACAGCTGAACCTGACAGAAAAGAGAAAATGGCAAGACTATACCACGTCTTCAAAAAGGCCAAAGGTTGTGACCAGAATGGATCCTGTAAGGAAAGAAAAAGAGTATCTAGTTCAAGAGATTGATCAAGATACCATGATGTTTCCTGAATACCACTTGAAAGAGTTTTACTAGAATGATGAGAAAGACAAGCTGAATAAACCTCTCAGTTCCATGAGCAGAATGGTAAAAGAAGAAAAGGTAAAAAGAGGAGAAGGCAGTCTTCACAAACCTCATCCAAATCCGGTGGTCAAAGTGCTCAAGGTGGATACCCAGGCTATTGCAGGATAAATAGTGGGAGTTCATGAGCAAAACAAATACACTCTGATCAGATTGGATGGCAGTCAAACAACAGTGGTGGTTGATGATCTGGCTGATGAACTTCATCCTGTGGATTTAATGAAGCTGAAGCAAATTTATGATCCACAGACAGGAAATATAAAGGTAATCAATAGGGCTCTTCATAGCCTGACAGAGACAGAAAAGTAAATGTTCACAAGGGTAGCTCTATCTGATTTTGATCTTTGCATTACCTTTGATTATATGTTGAGCAAAAAAAGTACAAATACCTCCTCCCAATACATCCATTCCAGTTGAACTTGAGCAAGAAGCTAGAGCAGGAGTCATATTTGAGATACCTGAATTATCTGTTGTTTTCAGGGATCATGAAGATAAAAAGGCACTGTTCAGAGTTGATGAAATATGCAGGTATTCAAACCAGACCCTCAACTATATTAAGATTGCATGAAAAATAAACAGGAGCAACTCAAGGCTAAAGGACGAAACAAGGAGAGGCTTAGGAAAGAAATAGAAGACATCATGAATGAGTGGATCACAGCAAGAGGTTGGTACAAAGACATGTTCAGAGTATGCCAAAAGATGATCGGCCACAAGAATAGGCTGAAGGGAGGAGATCTCTACAAGAGTAGCTTGAAGATTGCTTGAAAACAACCTTGTTTCTGTTATTTTATTTTGTTTGAAACAATGTTTATCTGCAATTTGAATTTTGATGTTTCGAAGTGTTTAAGTATGTTCTTTGTCATGAGATGTTATTTCTATTACAATACTTAGGGGGAAATTGTTAGGAAACTTTTTATGTAAGTATTGAAGAAAAATATGATCTATCTAATCAACTTCTGAAGATAAAGTCATGAAGGTCAAAAAGACAAAAGAAACAAGACAATCTGGACAGAAGAAAGAAAACACATCTTCAACATTCATCAGATAAAGATCACAAGTAAAAGAAGACAATCAAAAAAGGCCATTCTGATGGATCTGGTGATTATCATCAGATTCTGGTAAATTCTTATTATCAGAATTTTTGGTCATCTGTTCAACATATTTTCTGATGAGATGGCTGTCAAGACTTCTGATGAGCCAACTTGTCTGAAAGATAAGGCTCTGCCATATCTGTTAAGTAGCAAGTTGACCTTAGTAGATTCAATGAATATGCCAAGAAACAACCTTTTTGCAGGGCAAGTGCATGAATAAACAAATGTTTATATGCTAAAGACTCTCTATAAATAGAGAACTAAATCATCGAAGGATAATGAGTTAAACCAAGCATTTAATACCTACAACAAAAACTTCATTACCCTTTCACCACAGAATTATCAAAGTATTCGTTTGTAATAGTCAATAACCTCACAATCACCTTGTAAACCATTTTGTTTCAAAGTGATATAAACTTGAAAATTCTGTAGTTGTGTTTCTTAAAAGTTTATTTCTAATTCCGCACTTTATTTTCATACTTGTTGAAATCACTAGCCATATTAAGTTAAAAGAACATCGTTTATCTGGGATCAACAGGAAGACATGCATTTCTCTTGAGAGATGCAGGTTCAACTCCCACTTGGTGCAGATTGAGCACCAGTGGGCAATGATAAAAGACCCAAGGAAACTTGGGTTCGCTCCTTGAGCCAAATGGATTTTACCAGTAATTTCACTGTCGTGTGTACGGGCGGGTGAGTTACTAGGTTTTCTCGGGAATTGGTGGTGGATTCGGGTTCTTCTCGTAGTACTTCGTTTGGTCTAGTGGATGTCCCGAGAGTTCTCGAATTGATTTTGTTTGCCGTTAAAAAAATAAGGGTATAAAAAATCCTACATTTATTTATTTTCTCTCTCGACATTGAAGACACATGTCAATTCCCCCATCAAATTAAAACGTCCGTAACTTTTTCATACGATATATATTTTTTTAAAATTTCACCATATAACAAACGTTTTTTATCTTTAATATGAGTATGATATTGCTATATAAAAAAATAAAAAAAAAATTCATTTTTACTGGGATTTATTTGCATTGTGTTAAAGGTTCACATCATTTTTAACTGGGTTTTGGTCATTATGTTTTTACAAGGGGTTCTATGCATTGTGTTATTATCCAAACTTATAACACAATGTTAATTTGGGTTCAGGCCCCTGCATTTTTATCAAAACTTATAACACAATTTATAACACAACAAAGATGGTGTTCTTTTTGAGTTTTCTATACATTGTGTTATTGGTTATGATTATTATGTTTTAATATGTTGTCCATTGTGTTTTTGTTTTGTTGTTCATTGTGTTTTATTATGTTGTTGATTGTGTTGTTTTTAGTTTGATGTTCATTGTGTCGTGGTCTGTTATTTATTGTGTTTTAGTCTGATGTCCATTGTGTCTTTTATTTAGTATTATCAATTGCGTTTTAAGTCTATTTTCCATTGCTTTTTTAGTTTGCTACCCATTGTGTTTTACGTTATATCCATTGTGTTTTAGTCTGTTGTCCATTATGTCTTTTATTTGTTGTCATCGATTGTGTTTTACGTTATGTCAATTGTGTAATACATAACTGAGTTTTCGAAAAAAAAATTAACAATAGAGTACTCGTATTAAAGATAAAAGACGCTCGATTTTATGGTATAATTTTAATTAAAAAAATAATGTATAAAAAAGTTATGAACGTTTAAAAAGTGAGGGGGAAATAGCATGTGCATATTCTTTTTGTTATCTGGGATGAATTACCATTCCCTCTTGATTCCTCTTTGGACACTTATCACTCTATGTTGGCTTCTTACCCTTCTTATTTTTAAATCCTTTGCATTATAACTCAACCCGTAAAAGTATAAGTAGTTTATAATTCTTTATGTTCCATTTAAGTCACTAAATAGGAAATGAATCAATGATGCATACCCCTACGGCCCTACGTGTGTCACTAAAGGTTGGACATTGGGTGACTAATCGGTTAGTTGATCATGTGATACTTATATTGTTGATTCGAATTATTGGTGGACAAAAGTTTGCCAACGTGGCAGGTGATGACGGTGGTTGGGTCCGTTCCATGTCCCTAAAATGGTAATGGCCGAAGATGATCCTCACTCTTGTCCAATCATCCAAAACGAGCTCCCAACACAAGGATACAATGACAACCATAAGACATCAATTCAAAGTATAGTGACAATAAAATAGGGATGAGCATTTGGTACAGGGTACCCGGTACTGTACCGGTATATTGGGTACAGGTACCGGTAAGTACCCACTTTCCACGTTTTTTGGTACCGGTACGGTACCGGTATTTATGGGTAAAACACCATTAAATACTGGTACCCACTATTCCGTTTTTCGGTACAATACTTGTTTGGTACCTACAGGGTACCATGCTCATCCCTACAATAAAGTACAACGGTACAACCTACTTAATATAAAATATGTTTGAGTCATACTAAACAGGACATGAACAGTCTAGACATTTAATGCGGTCAGTAAATGCCAACAACCCCCACCTTTCAAGAAACTATAAATACCTCGTTAACGTCGGCATGTAAGCATTCAATTCCCAACATTTACTCTGTACAAATTGAACTGTGATAAACCAAGAGTTACTCTCACGCAAGAGTTTGGTTGCGGTCTATAAACCCACACGAGGTTAGTAGCTTGTTCTAGTCTGCGAGTTACGAAGAGGTGGTTTGTATGTAACCTTCATCATTTTGGTCCCGTCCCTTGGCAATCATGCTGCTCTTCCTATACCTCAACATTAGGAAACTTGAATACTACACGTTGACCTCAAGTGTGGAGATGGGGGAATTTCAAAAAAAAATTCAAAATTTCTTTGTTTGAGCAATCTAAAAAAAGCACAAGTAACCAAGTCAATAAGGAATGGCACAACCCATTTGGTCTTTTGTCATGGTCAAGTTCTAAAGAGTGACATGACGGGCATTTAGCGGGTGGTTATTTGGGAATAATTCGCTTAAGAAACTAACATATTGTGCATATCAAATATCATACCCTTCTTACGTGAGGTTTTGAGCCACTTTTAACATCATATATTATATATATAATATATATATATATTTCTTTGTTTGAGTGGGCCATTAGTAGCGTATTGCAGAACTTGCAACTTTTGATGCGTTTGAGACCATAAACCAAATACGAGTACAAGAATTATTAATGCATTAGGTAAACATTTTCCTTTTACACCATTTATCTTATCTGTACCCGAAATCAATCTCTTAGTCGTCAACTTTGAACCTAAACCTTTCGTTTGACCAACCGATTTAGCCTTTGACGTTGAGCCTTTTATTTTTAACCCGTGTGATGAAAATTTAATTTTAAGTTTAGTTTGTTTGTATAGTTGTGGTAAAAAAAATATTCAGGAAATATCATGAAAAAGAGTATAAAGGTTATTGAGAAAAAGCATAAAAATATGCGTTTGTAGTTTGTTGAATAAAAGGCGAAAATTTTTGCCTCGTAGTTTGATGTTCGAGTTAGTTTTGTGTGGTAGTTTTTATAATAAAAATCAAGTTTTCATCACCTTAGCCACTTTTAAAATATCCTATTCCACACCCTTAGCCTAGCCCGTTACAACCATTAAAGACCTTTTAACTTGTGCTTAGTATTCGTGTTTAGTGGTGGAGAATGATTGAGTTGCAACCCTATGCGGGTACGTGTTTTAATCGGTTTGAGTGATTACTTGAAAAGTGCTAATGCATCACTATTAGCTAAATTTTAAACCGAGTGAAGAGAACATTGTGAGGGATATGCTTTATATGTTAGTTTCAAGGGCGGGTTAATCTTGGGTAACCATTTTTATGTGATTAATCATTTTACCGCTAAATATTTCGAAAATTGTAAGAAAATTAACCAAGGTATGACATTAGACCTTAACTTAAGTCTTGAGAATAGGAAGTGTGTCTTTTATTCGACCCACGTGAAAATGAAAAACAGATTTGCTTGAGGACAAACAAAAGGCAAGTGTGGGGATGTGATACGTGGTCGAAAACCGGTGTCTTATTGTGTTTAAGTTTATGTTTTTACATAACTTTTAGTTTCGAATGGCCTACTTTGATTAGAATTGTGTTTTGTAGGTCTAACAGAGTTTAAAAAGCTATTCGGGAGCTTTACGGAGCATCGGGGAATGAATAGGATCAACCGGGAACGCGAAACAAAGAAATCAGAAAAACAGGTTTTAGAGAGGTAGTCGACGACGCCCTACTTGCTAGTCGGCGACGCCCTCCAGAATACCCCGTCGGGTGGATTTTGTCGTAGGCAGTAGTTTAGGTCGTCGGGGGCCATTTGACAAACCAGGGGTCGTCGATGACCCCCTTCCTTGATACAAAACTTAAAATTTTCAATTTTGATATTTGGGGACGCGTTATATCCATGTTTTTGGCCATTTGCAAAGAAGTTACGAGTTTTTGAAATTTGAATAGTATCTTTGGAGCCTAGATCATCATCCTAACCATCTTCAATCCATCTCAATCAACATCCATCATAAACCTTGATCCTTAACCTAATCCACCACCACCATCATCATTATCCAATCCACAATCCATCCACCTCCATAATCCACCACAAACCCTAATCCTCATCATCTTCACCATCAAAGCTTCAAGATGTCAAAGTTCAAGCTCTCATCCGTTGATCGTGTTCCATTCACCATGAGCGGCTAATTCTCGCGGGTTTCACCCCGGTGTAGACTTTTGTAAGGTTTAGGGTTTGCTTTATGTTTCTTAGTCAATTTGTGACAAGTTGAATTGTATTTGAATTGATTGATAATTGTCCTACATTTGAACTAGATTTGTGAATTGTCAATGATTATAAAATTTGACTTTGCGAAATAAGTTTGTGTATTTATGCCTTATCTTTCAAAAGGATTTACTTGTTCGAGGTAACGAAGTGCATTGCGGTCCGTTGTACACGTTTGTAGCAACTGGCACCTAAGCTTCGTAATAGGAAACCGTTAATGACAAATTCTACTAAATCAATTTAAAAATGTGTAGCAACCCTAGGCTTTGCAATTGTTGAACCGCGTGTGAAACTTGTTTCTCAATTATTGCTTTAACCATCAATTAAGTTTTCGTGCAATTATTCAAGTTTTAGTAGTAATCATTTTAGTACCAAACTTGTCGATTTAATTCGACATCCCTTTTCAAACAAACAATTAAATCATTTTAGCAAGCTTCATAAAAGTGACAATTAAAATCAATCGCATCCATTTAAAACCACAAACTCTTCATGGTTCAACCCCTTACTACCACTAACGCATTGTTAAGGGTAATTTGCGACTATAATATTATCTTTATCAGAGCGCGACAATCCGATCAGAAGGCATCCTATTGGCGTCTAAAACCTGTCTAACACACAAAACATATCTGATCCGATCGATGGAAAAGAACATCATAATAAAGTATATTACCTTCGCCCCTGAAAGATCCACCACATACGATAACCCCTACACAAAACACTAACCAACAATTAAACATATGCAATTTCAAGTGTTTTGATCAATTGTTCTGATTTCATTTGTCTCAAATGCAATGAAATAACAATCCACCAATTGATTATCGAATTATAATTTCTCAATTCACAATCATCACCCCCTCCCCCCTAAAAAAACCTAAAATACATTCATTTTCTCACAAACCCAATAACTAACTCCTCACCCACATGCAATTAGGCCTTAATTCCAAATCTTGGAAAGTTAATATCATCAATGAATTAAAAAAAGTAAGAGTAAGAATAGTGAAGAAACATATTTATTTACCGTGGGAATTCAGAATATCGAAGCTTGCGAAGTAAATAATCAGCTTCGGTACGAAGTGTGTCGGAGCTCAAGATTGTTGAGCTGTCAACGACGATACCACGGACTCCACCACCGCTGCCACCACCGTCGCCGCCACCCATTGGATTTTTGTTGGGTGATCAAGGAAGTGTTTGTTATAGGTGTTTTGTAGCGGTGGGTATAATAGATATGTTAGAAAGATGATGATGAGGTGTTGTGTGTGATTCGATTTGGTGATGGACCTGCCTGCACCAAGACTTGCCCATTTTCATTTGTGTTTTGATTCCTTTTCCTTGATAAAAGGCATGGAAATCTTATACTTTCCTATAGGTTTAAACTGATACCCATCGAACAACATTGGTACTTGTATCAGCATTCGTTTTTTTGTATGTTTTCGGGTTTAGTTTTGAAATCGTTTTTTTTTCATGTTTTGGTTGCGGTACAGTTTGGATGTTGTATATTTTAATGTTAGGAATATTGGATTTTAATAATCCAAATTAATTGTCATTGGCCGCCAATAATCTTAATTTGAAAAATAACAACTGACAGTCTCACCTATTAACATATTGGTTTTCAATGGACCCTTACTAACAAAATCCTAACACCGTTAGTCTCCGGTATTCGTAAAAACATTTTTGGCTGGAAAGCTCAACCTTTTCGTCCCAAACCTTCTTGTAACCTTATTATAGACCTTTAGGAACATTTTTCTAGTAAAAGCCCCAATTATCAAGGTCATTGGAAAACTCCCTTTTTCGCCGAAATACTTCTTTTTGCCTAGAAAACTCAACTTTTTGGCCGAAAAACTCAACATTTTCGTCCCAAACCTTTTTGTAACCTTTGATCAGACACTTAGGAACCTCTTTCAGGCCAAAAACATTTTTTTAGTAACCGAAGACTAACGACGTTAGGATTCTGTTAGTCAGGGCCATTGAAGACCAATCGATTAATAGTTGGGACTACCAGTGGGTGTTTTTTAAGTTGAGACTGTTGGCCGCCAACGGCGAATAGTTGAGATTATTGAAATAAAATATTCCTTAATATTATGATAACGATATCAACCGGCAAAATTGGTACCGTATTCGGTTTATTTTTTCACTTGTTTTCTATTTTCGTAGTTTTCGGCATGGTACTAGTATAGTACTTATCTCATCCTTATTCTTGTAACTTGTGTATCTGGGAGAGAATGTATAAACTCTAATCGAGCAAAATTGTTATTAGAATTTATATTGTTGTTTTGTAAGTTTTGGAGTGTAACACAAACTTCTTTCTAAAAATTAATGAGAGTTTTTTTTCTTTTTGACAAACATATTGAATGTATATGTAATTTACCATCATGTCACCTCCTCCTTCATATGCCCCCTGCTAATATCAATCACCATCAAAGACAAGAACCCACTGGTTGATTCATCACTCGGTCGCCAAACGAATCCCTAAGCCCCCCGCTCTTTTGTTTCTCCCACGACATACCCGTTGGTTTTTCTGCCCCCAAAAAACCTGAACTCTCCGTTGCGATTTTCCTCCTTGACGAGAAAGAGTCTCCAACAAAAATAAAACACAATCAAACTTGGGTTAAATATCCCAACCAAATAAAACTCGATGACAACGAAACAGAACTTAATTGATCACCTTTTACCACTGTTTTCCCAAAGATACTCTTCGTGACACTGGTTGACCCGAACCACCGTTCGCTTTTTTTCCCTTGTGATCAACATAAACAACGTAACACCTGATTGGATTGTTACACAAAAAAAATCCATAATTGACCTATCGACCGCCAGCACGATGAGCCACCACTATTCTGTCTTCTTTTGGTTACTAAACGAGCCCCATTTAGCCCCTGCTGACTCGTTTCTGTTACACCCAAATACGTTGGTATAACACTCGCCATTTTTCTTACACGGCTAAGAAGCTTTCAAAACCGATCTCGATTGAACTCTTCTGCTGAAAACAATCATTTCGTTTTCTAATATCACGTATGATTGAATGAATCGGACATATTTGGTTTTTCTTTCCTTTGTTATATTTTAGAAACAATTTCTTATTTTGAACCCACTATCAAGATTTTGGGATATTAAAAGGTGTACGTACAGGACGCACGCATGCTATCTTATATTGACAACAGAACATGATTTTGTAAATCCCAACTGTGAATGCTGAATCTTGTTGTTTCCTAGGCCTATGTTCAGCACTTGGAAGCTACTCCCTTGAAACTGCTTCAACTTGATTCAACAAACTAAGGCACAGGTAAGTCAATGTTGATCTTTGCATAGCTTGTTTTTGTTGATATATATATATTTATATATATATATATGGCTTGGTTTCTTCAATCTATATTATTATGCGTAATTGTGTATCATAACGTGCGTATGCATAATTCACTCCCGCACCGTCGCACGTTAAGGGGCTATTGTACATTAACCTTCACACACACACACATATATATATATGTATGTATAGTGGAGAGTTCAAATGAGAAAAAAAAATTATAAGATTAAAAAGAAGAACTTTTAAACCAATAGAAATTATTCATTTACTTCATTTAATGTATGTAATTAATGTTATGAAAAAAAGCATATAGGTAATCTATAGTTGTCATTAATTAGCTAATTAATTAAGCTTGTAACTTATTTTTTTCATATACTCTTTCAAGATAAAATAATTTATGGTGTATGCAAGGGCGGATCTACTATAAGAACTACGGGTTCACACGAACCCACTCGGTTTCAAATTTTTAGTAGAAATGTTAATACAAAATTTGGTATGAATCCATAAAAAACATCTAGGATGAACCCATTAACCAAATTTATGGATGGTGGAGTGGTTAAGTCACGTAGTTCCATGCTTGAGGTCACGGGTTCAACTCCTCTTGGGGTTAAAATTGTTTTAAATTTTTTCAGTGAACCCATTGAAAAAAAATCCTGGATCCGCCACTGGGTGTAGTACAATCTTCGACATTTGTAGGATAAATTTTAGTATACGTATGATTAATTTTGAATTGTGTAGGGTAAATTTACATGTGTGTAGGATAAATTCCGGTAAATGTAAGACATATGTACAATAATATTTTGAAATGTGTAGGATAAAATGATTTTGCTTTATTAGTGAGAGATAACATAATTAATGAGAAAAGTTATAAACTATTTAATATTTTATCCTTTTTTTCTCAAATTAAATTTCTTCTATATGTATATATGATATAAAAATATCAGTGGGTGATTTAGTTAGTGCTTATCTATCAATTAATAAAGTTTTTTTCCCACTTCCGTTGAGTAACCAACTGTTGTGATACAGTTGGTTGCATGCCGATCATGGGAGCTGGTCTATTAGATAATATTGATTGTTTACAACTTGTATTATGATAAGCCTGTGCATCTACTTCAATCCTTAATAATTTATAGTGTGAAATGTCATTTTCGTCCCTGAGGTTTGGTCAGTTTTTTTCACTTTCGTCCAAAAGTTTGTTTTTCGCTTCTGGATCCAAAGGGTTTGAAATCTTGCCATTTTCATTCGGCTCGTTTACTCCATCCATTTTTCTTCGTTAAGTCAGGGTATTTCAGTCTTTTTTGTTAACTTAAAAGGGCAATTCGTCTTTTTCACTTTATGTACAAGTATTCAAAAGACCGAATTGCCCTTTAAGTTAACAAAAAAAGACGAAAGTACTCCCGACTTAACGGAGAAAATGGATGGAGTTAACGAGCCGGATAAAAATGGCAGAATTTCAAACCTGTTGGATCCAGATGCGGACAAACAAATCTTTGGACGAAAGTCGCAAAACTGGCCTAACCTCAGCGACCAAAACGGCATTTTACTCTAATTTATATTATTAACATGCATCATGTTATGATTGTGTGTAGGTTCTTGTACTGCAACTTGACCTGTTGGGCCAACAATCACATGATCTGTATAACCTGACTCAAGCATGCCGGCAAGCCGAAGATTTACTCTCGCAAGGAATGGAAAAACCTCAGCAAACGATTGCTGAGGCTGTGGCGTGTGGTCAAGCGTTAGGTGGCGGTGGCTACGAGATGCGTAATGCAATGGATAAGTTGGACGAGCTAGTAAGACTTGTTATTCAGGTAATATATCACTTTCGTCTGTTCACAAATGCCATCTGTTTAGACTCCCAAAATAACCCCGTCAATATCTATTCTCAGGTCTCGGTCAATATCGCTGATAATATCGATACCATTATTCTATATTATGACTGATATTTTGCACCGATATGTCACGAGGGGAGGGATAACCAATATATCATTTTTATATCACGATATAGACCGATTTTCTATTTTTGTTTGTGTTTTCATAATGTAACAGTAAATATTAGAATATAGTGATGTAATTCATAAGTTGTTGCAAGCAGGTGGATTACATTCGTCATGAAACCCTTCAACAGATGCTACGTTATCTAACCTAAGTGATATTTGTTGAATCTATTCTAAATCTTTAAGAGAGTAGTAAAAGTATAACTAGTTTATAATTCTTTATCTTCTATCTAAGTCACTGAAATAGGAAACGATGCATACCCCTACGGCCCTACGTGTGTCACTAAAGGTTGGACATTGGGTGACTAATCAGTTAGTTGATCATGTGGTACTAGTAGCTTGGTTGCGGTCCATAAACCCACACAACAAGGCTAGTAGCTTGTTCTAGTCTTCGAGTTATGAAGAGGTGGTTCTTATGTAACCTTCATCCTTTGGTCCTGACCCTTGGCAATCGGGCCGCTACTTCCCATACCTCAACATTAGGAGACTTGAATACTCTTCCAACATTAATTTTCTTGTTAGTCGATTAATCAAACTCGATACACTGAAGGTAGTGTCTATTCTGTCTAATAGACACGTTCCCCTTTAATTTTGGGATATTTTGACGGTTTTGGGAGTTATGTAGAGGAAATGTGCATTCGGCATGAAGGAAATATTGCTTTCTTTTAATAAAAAGAGCATACGTGTTAGAAGCGGACCCACATACTAAACGCTGGTCACATGACACTTGCAAAATAACTTTTATATGTTATATGGTATCTAATACTTGCATTTTATGTGTTATTTAGTACAACTTATTATGATGCTTTTCTAAACATATAGTGACACCATCAAAAAAATTCATGAGTTCATGACCTTCCAACATATTCTCAAAACAAGATCAAATGTTTTATGTTGCTAACGTGGTCACCTTCATATATCATAAGGGACCCCCCTATTTCAAACTCTAACTACAAACTTTGACCTGGATGTTTATAAATAAGTTGATTTAGGTTGTGTTTTATTTAAGGAATATAGTAATAATGAAAACATGTCAACAAGATGAAATGATATTGTAATAATATAGTTTCCAACGTTTATAAAAGTTTTTTTCCTTTCAGAATTGGATCTAAAAGGGTTAGCAGCAAGTCAAAAAGTACTTGTATCGGCCCGTACTAAAAATGCCGTTACAGCCCGTTACCCAATCCGTTCTACTCGGCAATGACACTCCCAATGTGCGTGTTGAACCCAACCCATTTCGTTGCATATCAAAACTTGCACCTTCCAGGTACCAGAATTTATCACCAACTCCATTTGCCACCTCTGGCTAGTCGCTAAACGAAATCAACGATAAATAGTCATGAAAATTAAATACTTCAGCTTACGTAATTTATATTATTTTACAACCAAATACATTAAACGCGGACACCCTTTCTCGTACGATACTTCATTCTGATAGCGTCCCAAAATGCAGGAATCGCGATTTCATTAGGCACTTCTTTAAACGATGGCAAGTAATTTACATCGACAATAACATGGTCTCGTGTCCCATCCTGAATCTGATCAAATGTAAACAACAATTTAAGCAGTGTCATGATTTTTAACTTTTAAATAAACTAAGCTTCCGTGATAACAAATGCCAACACGTCAACTTTTTGATAAAAAAAAACATTTTTCTTGCAAACGTAGGCCTCTTCAACGAAAAATCAATGACTAATATATAGAAGGTGACTCACAACAACATCAAAGCCAAAGATGGTAAGATCAAGAACCCTTCTAAGGTAAGTTGCAGCATCGGTAACAAGCTCAATATCAAGGTCGGCTGTTCTTTCATCTTAGAGCCGTCGATAGGCAGAGATTTTAAACTGCGAATAAAAAAACATGAAGATGTTGACAAAAACAGTTGGATGGATTCAGCAAACAAACATGATGTCGAGTACCTGTCGAAGAGGAGAGGTTTGGATCCATTTTTCTCAGGTAAGTTCTTCAAAATATCAGCATTAGGTGTTGAGTTCTTGACTGCATAGAATACCTTTTCCCCCAACACATACATCTTGAAAAGCATTGACGAGTGATCCACATATTCCTGCAATTCATTAAACACAACGTATGTAAACAATTAATGTATTAATATCTAATAAAAAAAATGATATCGTGTGTGGGTCAAAGCTCTTTATAATACATTAGATTGCATACCTGAACAATTGCTGGAAGAGGAACGCTTAAACCCGTAAAATCAGCAGCTTTAAAGACAATGGCCTGTCAAATACTACATAAGTACGTTGAAAAAATGAGATGTCATAAGATACTACATAATGTCATATCAACAACCACTATTATGACCATGAAAGTCTTTAAGTCAACATCTTTTGTCAGCGCATGATAAATTCACTTATTTAGAAAGCAAAGTCTGGCCATTGGTCTGTCGTGCGCATATAATGCATATATGTGTGGACGTTCGGGGGGCAAAAGTGAAATTGCACTAACTTTAACGTTATTTTACTACTATCGTGAAAATGACGTAAAAAAGGGGGACGGTTAATCATGCATCATGCGGTGGCGTTAATAGCCAAAAGACACAGGGTACATGCACCAATGGGTCTGTCCCGATTGCTGAGTGTCATGTGCCTTATGTCCAAGGCTTGATGCAAAACTATGATTGAGCCGGGGGTCTCACTGGAAGCAGCCTCTCTTATGGGGTAGAGGTAAGGTTGTCTACATCTTACCCTCCTCAGACCCTACCTTAGCTTTGCTATTGGTGGAATTTACCGAGTATGATGATGATGATCATGATTTAGAAAGCAAAGTCAATGTCAACATCGTGTTACCATACTGTGGGCCTCGGCTACACCACAAGCAACTTGAGGTTTTACGATACTTGGTAGTGATAACTTAGCTTTGTGCAGCCATTGTTCCAATTGAGCATCCTCAAAGTTATCAACCTGCAAACAACTAATTAATGCCAGAGTGGACTAAAACAGTATCATGCAGAAAACAAACAGATATATAATACATATATATTTATAATGTAGACAACCTTCAAAAAGTAAGCCCCTCTGATTTTTGTCGGCTTTCTGTTTTGAGATTCGTCAATCCCAGTAGGATTTCTTGGATTTTCAAACGATCCACAACTGGAAAAATGTTATCAAGTGGATCGATCACACAGCAATCTGGCAGTTCACCTATATACCTAATGCACAAGCGAATTTATAAGATATCACCGTATGAAATTGTTATTAAGATAACTTCAATACCATTTTGATTAATTCTTTATACATGTAAATGTATTCAGGTCAATAATATAGGGGTGTTAAAAGGGTCGTGTTCACGGGTTGGCGGGTTCAACCTGACCCGAAAATCGTGTCATACTATGAACCCGAACACGGTGGCGGATCTAGAAAATCGTTATAGGCGCAACGTATCAAAAAAAAGGGTAACGAAATCGAAAAACGTCAATTTTTTCCAAAATTTACACTACCGCTGGAGCGTCAAGGGGTATAGCGGGGGCTACCCCTATTATAAAGCTAGGTCCGCGCGTCCCTGCCCGATCACGGCCCGAATATTCGCAGGTTGACCCGAACACGACCCGTACAACCCGAATTTTTTATCTTTTCCGCAAATTAATATGTTAAAATTTATTAAAAAGAAACACAAATGTATGTAATACAATTACATTTAAATTATAAAATCTTGTCATTTTCTTTTTTTAAGTCATAATTATGGAATAAAATACACACCCAATTTAATTTATGACATATAACATATTGTAAAAAAAATATAATATAAAATAATATAATTACGTTAAACGGGTCAACCCGCCAACCCAACCGGGTTGACCTGAACCAATCCGTTTAGCCAAATGGGTTCCCGGGTTCAACCTGAAACTAACTTGAACCCACTTAGACTAAACCCAAACCCCCGCATTTCATGTTAGGTTCGTGTCGTGTCAGAAATTCGAACCCCTAGGTCAATATAAATTTACTAGACAAGTTATTTGAGCTTATATACTCGTTGAACGTCAACTACTCATGAAGGTGAAGTGAAACCGAGGCTACAAAAATCAGAATTATACAGAGTTGTTTACCTCTGTAATTCCAGCATTCTGGTGGTGTAAATAATGTTACTAGAGCCTTCACAAGAATTGCTTCTTTCAATTGAAGAAATTTCATCGGTTGCCTTATGGATGACAATGTCCACCTTTTTCAACTGATATAGCATCGGGAGGTCGAATGTGAGTGGCAGAAATATCAACCCATTTTCCGTGGGCTTTAGTGGAAATGCACCTCTCTGAAAAAACAGAACATGATACACTTAGTTTTCAACACTATAATGATAACAGGGTATGCCATGATTATTGAAACTAATCTTCTGTCTATTATTATAATTATTATATACATCCAATTTTCCTCCTCGAGCTTGTAAAACTTTTCAATGTTATGTTGAAGAAGCATTTTTTACTATTTAAAAGTAAAAAGTTCTCACCTTCGCAAAATCTTCCTCACGAGAAGGCTTCATAGTATAGCCCACAACCACGTTATCCTCACTCCACTGCTTGAAAGCAAAGAACAAAAATAAACAAAAATGAAACATTGTTACAGATTCTTTTTGACACTCAATATTTAACTTATAAGCAACGAACACGGGTGATAAGGTGGACACAAACAAACACAGATCAGTATCTTCCTATTCAATAAACTTATAAGAAAAAATGTGTTCTGATCATGTCATAATCCATCTACAAATGCACCAATTTGGGATATATTTCACGGGTCGCTCCAACCCGTAACGTATAGTGTCTACAACATTCTAAATTGCTTTACTAGAAATAAATGGATCATTTTGTTATAGTTTTTGTCAAAACTCAACCCAACCGGTTTGACTCGAATCTATTTTAACCCATTACATTTTCCCTTTTTTGCTACCTATGATGGTATCAAAATCAACATCATCCTCTAACAAAGTAACAATAAGTTTTCCCGGTATACTAGGAACATTTAAAGCGCCTTTACGAATAAATTGTCATAAAGAATAGCGAAAAAAAACAGAATTATTACCTTCCTATTCAACTCACAGATTTTCAGAGGCAACTCTTCTAGCTTCTCTATGACGATCCCACTTAAATTCTTGCTTGTACCATCACCATCAACATCTAACACACAGGTAGATCATTGAATAAACCCATTTCTGGGGAAAGGGGTTATATTTGGGACATTTAGTTACTTACTTACAACCACATTTATCCAGTCAGAATTTAAGAATTTTGGAGCAAGTCCTTCATTGTAGTTTGAAACCACATGCAAAATAGTTGCACCGCTGTTCTTCCAAGCCAGAAAAACCGCATTCACAGTGTCATCCATACAGGATGGATTGTATACGAAACACTTGAGTGAGTATTCGCGTGCCAGCTTCTCGAGAAGGCTTACCTACAGTAAGCACATTTAAGCAGTTAGATATCAAATCCTGAGCTTATACCACTTGGTCTTGTTGACCCACAAACACTAGTTAGTCCGTACTCTGAGATTCTATAAATAAGTGTTAAATATGATTATAAAAAATATATTACAACAACAATAATCAAATTTTCTTAGATAAAGTGATATAGGAGGTTTTATTCATATGCAAACACTTTGGGTTCTGCCATTTCACCCTTTCCATTTTAGCTCCTTTTTTCATAAAACTTAAACCGATGGCTCATTAGAGATGACAGATGACCCATATTTTACTGAGTATGTTTGTTTGTATAGACTAATCTTTGCAAAGCAAAAACTATTCTTGTTTTAGCAAAGCGCGAAGCGCACAAAAGCGACGAGGTCTAAAACCAAGGCGCAAAAGCGGTGAGCTTTTCGCATGCAAGGCGCAAAGCGATTATATAATTTATTTATTTTATATATCCCATAGGTTTTTAGCAACCCCTACCTATGATTTAGCTATAATTAAGCTTTATATATGTTTTAAGATGAAAAAAACATAAACGTACAACATAAAAAGCCTGTTGTACAACACTCAGCTGCATAAAAACAAGCCATGTACAAAAGGCGCGCCCCTCAGGTCAATTTTTACCCTAAAAAGTGCACCTCACCTGCGCCTTTTGTACACTGTGCGCCTTATGTCACACAAGGCGCAAAGGTTATCCCGCGCTTTTTTAAACCAAGAAATTATTAAGAACTTAACATAAACAAAAACAAGGCATTCTATTGGCGTCTAAAGCCCGTGTAACACACAAAACATATCCGATCCAATCGATGGAAAAACATCATAGCATAGTACTACCTTCGCCTCCGTAAGATCCACCGCATACGATAACCCCTGCACAAAACAGTAACCAACAATTAAACATATGCAATTTCAAGTGTTTTGATCAAGTATTCCGATTCCACTTTTAGGGTTATTTATTGTCTCAAATACAATGAAATAATCCAGCAACTTCAGCAATTGATCATCCAATTCTGATTTCTCATCTCAAAAATATCACTTCATAAAAGCAACTTTTTTCATAAACCATAGAAAAATTACATAAGAATGGCAGGTAAACGCGTAACAAGTTGCGCCACAACCCTTTCCATAAACGATAGTAAAATGCAACCCCCCCCCCCCCCCCCCACCAACACATACACACACAAAAAAAACCCTCATTTTCCCACAAACCCAATAACTAACTCCTTACCCACATGCAATTAAGGCTTGATTACAACCCTTTGAGGGTTAATATCATCAATGAAGTAAAAGAAGAATAGTGAAGAAACATATTTACCGTGGGAATGTTGGAATATCGAAGCTTGCGAAGTAAATAATCAGCTCCGGTGCGAAGTGTGTCGGAGCTCAAGATCGCTGAGCTGTCAAGCAGGATACCACGGACTCCGCCACCGCCGCCGCCCATCGGAGTTTTCTCTGAATGATCTAACTTTTTATTTTCTGTGAATGATATATAATAAATATTTTTAGAAATATGATGACGACTTTCTGTTACGTGCTCATCGACCTGCCTACACCACCAATCGCCCATCTCCAGATAGGCTTTGATTCCATTCCTTGATAAACGCCACATATTGCCTTTTTTTTTCTATGTTTTCGGGTTTTTTTTCCTATTCAAGTATTCTATTTATTTTTGTGTCAAACTATTCACACAACTGACTAATCTAAGATTATTTGTTGCGTCTTAAGCTCACACGCAGATTTATCTTGTAATATTGCTTCATCGAGCATTGATAAGCCCTTTTTGAAGCTACCTGACCCTGTTATGGTCCAGGTGAGCAAGGGTTTTAGAGAGTTTTCATTTTTTTATGTTTATTCTTTCTAAATTTGTAAATAATATAAACAGAAAACTAATTTTTGTAAAATATCATATTAAAAAAAGGGACTATAACCAACAAATAATACTAGTCTAATACAAGATCATTGGGTCGTCTAGTCCATAAATGCTCGACCAACTCATGGCGAAGGTTTTCGTGTATCTCACGATTCTTGATATTTTGTATGTTTTGGAGTTTTTGTTCATTAGCGATTGTCGATTCATCCCGTGGGATATCACCTTGGTAGTTTTGACAAATAGTCATACCGTGGTCCTCTAGAATCGTGTTATATAGAATAGACAAGTGTAGACGACGTCCATTATTTTCTCTCGTGTCATAAACTGTATTGAGTTGGCAATCAAATGAAAGTTTTTCTTTAGAACTCCAAACGCCCTTTCAATATCCTTTCTTGCTTCTTTGTGAAGTACTTTCGTTTGTCATCAATTGTAGACAAAAAAGCTTGAACAAGTGCCGATCAATCGTTGTAAATACCATCAACCAAGTATTAGTCGTACTTGAAATGTTCCACGTTTGCATAAAACGATTGTGCGGGCTCAATCCCGTCGATAATGCCATCGAATATTGAGGATTGATCGATCATATTTAGGTCGTCATTTGACCCAGCAACTCCAAAAACACATTCTAAAACCAAAGATCATGCGAGACTACCGCTTCAAATACAATTGTCGGGCCAGAGTGATCACCTCGGTGGAAGTGACCTCGCCAAGCCGTAGGACACATAGCCCATCCAACATGCGTACAGTCAAGGCTACTGTCACACCCCAACCAATGGCGGAAACATCGGAGTGAGACAAAATAGATTGCAAAAGACTTCATAACACTAATTGTGACAATATTTAGATAACTCAAATTTCATTGATACTAAAATGGTAATACATTGTTTCGAAAGAAAAAGTACAACAAGTTGCAAATAATGAAACGACATAAACAAAATACATAAGTTCAAAATCTAGGTGTGTTTCTAATCCACCCTAAGTATATTTCTTCAATCATCATCATCTAGATTCCTTGCAACATGTATTAAAATAATGATCAACAAAAACTTGGCGAGTATACAAGTTTAACTACATTGATTAATAGTGATTTAAAAATTGTCTCATATCCAACATGTTAATTGCATACATTGTTACTATCATACTAGCACGTGTTAACTATATGTCAAACCCAAGTTTAACGCAATCATGCATACCATTGTGGTCGGAACGACAAGGTTGTAAACTAGTTTACTTAATAATACCACAAGAATACGGGTGGTGCGTTAATCCTATAGCGGCTATAATTATTAAGGGAGGCTAGTAAAGTTAATGAGCATATAGACACAAGTATACATAGCATGCGATAACAAGAATAATACAAGTTTCATGTTTTTAATGGATAGAGTGTGATTTAACAAGTTTAAATGTGATTCGTGATTTGTATAAATGTGCATGTTGCACCCAAAGTGTATAAAACGGAAAATGTGATCGAGTATACATACGGTTTTGCAAAGCGTTCCTAACAATCGCGAGCGTAAGTTTGAGGGATGAAACACCAAAGTTACCCTACATTAAGAAAACGAGGTGTGTAAGTATTCGGATTTGGTAGAGAGTTTGGATTCGGAATTAAAATGTAGTAAAGTAAGTTATGAAAATAATTATCTAGTCTTAAACACTCGTTTTTGAACTATTAATTCCGTGTGGTTTCATGTAATTTCACGGGTCGAATTTGCCCATTATAATATAACTTATTTTCATGACATGTAACCATGATTCGGTTAACATCATGAGTTCGGTTATGTGTGTGTATATATATATATATATATATATAATATATTATATAGTGTCACAATTTAATTCAAGCATGGAGGTAGGATGATAAAAATCCATTAAACCTCATTGTATGATTCGCCAATGCACAAATCACTACAACGATGATTCGAATGGTCATGAATGAAAAGAAAATGCTACTAACTACTAACTCAACTAAAACTGTGAACAACCAAGTAAGCAAGCTAGGTACGGTCATCCCGAACATGGTAACATTTGGGGACGTGTCGTAGCCGTGTTACTCTAATGAAAGTTGAACAAGTTTTAGTGATATAAACATAGAAAACATCAAGTGAGGTAGTGAAATTATGTTAGGATAGCCAACGCTTCCAAGATTCACATTTTTACCAAAACACAAGTCTTGCCATAAGAACTATGGTGAACTTGGATGGTTTCATCAATTGTGGGCTGTCTAAACCCTAACAAAACAGAAAGTTTTGAAGGTGTTTGCACCTCTAAACCCTTAAGAATCAACTCCTAAACAAGTCTCATAACCTTAGATAGGTTCAAGAACAAGTAGGCACAAGATTTAAACAAGAAAATATAGTTTTATAAAAGTTAACAAAGTAATCTTCCAAAACAGAAAGTTTGGACCTCAAAATGGTGATGTTCCACTTGGTTTACCATGGTAAACCTGTGAAAACACTCCTAGAGGTGTTCCAAGCTTTGTAGAGGAAGAAGAGGTGAAGAAAAGATGCAAAAATGTGAGCCTGAACTCACTTTAGGACTTAGAGTATTCTGCCTTGTTCTTGAGTTTGCAACTGATTTTAAGAGTTTTAAGAGTGTAGAGGAGTTTGGAAAGTGAAAATGGGTGTATGGTAGGCTTGTTTATATAGTGGTTTAGTAGGGTTTGGAGTTGAATGAGCTTTAAAGATGATTGGGGAGTAAAAAGGTGGGGAAAATGTGACAACCCGTATGCTATAAACAACAAACTGCGGATTGAGGTCTCTCGTCGGCCGCCACAGGCAAGAGCTAGCCTGTCGTGCCCTGCCAAGCCCTCCTGAATCACAGCAACTATGTTTTATTACATTTTGGCCCTTGAACTTTGGTTTTTCCCTCATTTTAAGCTAAAACTTGGTGTTTTGACATGTTTTTAAGTATAGAACGCGTATGTAAGTGTATTACAAGTATCGTGAATGTAAGTGTGGATAAGTATATCAAGTGTGGATTGGCGTATAAACACGTATTTAAACGATCGATTGTGCGAATAACAAATATGTATAAAATATGAATATCATAATGATCAAAGTATCGAATTACAAAACTGGATATAGAATACGAACAAGATATGAATACAAGTTTCCATAAATAGAAATACGATCACACTTTCTAAATAAGGAAAGTACAAAAATGCGAAGCGTTACAGCTACCAATCATTCCGAGAAAACGACGTTTTTCACCGTGAACCTCGTATATAAGTTGGATATCAAACGTTGTTGGTTTACGCAAATATATTGTGAATAAATAATCCCTAAGTAAAGATACATAACTTAAACATGCATTGTCAAATTTAAACTTAATATTTTAAAAATATAACTTAAGAAAAGATATATGTATACCCTGACAAAAGAATGAAGTGAATAGCACATAATTTTTTCGGACATTTCTAGATATTCATCCATTGCGTCTGACGAAATCCCATACGATAGTTTTCGTAGAGTGGCAGTACATTTTTTAATAGAGGTGAACCTGAGTCCACTTCTTGCATCTTCCCTTTTGTTGAAAAAAAGGATATCGCTCCAACAAATCATTCACTGAACGCATAAATAATTGTCTGTTCATTCGAAAACGTCGCCAAAAATGTTCTTCATCGTAAATGGGATCTAGGCTAAAATAGTGACGTATCAATGTTTCATTAGCTCCCTCTGATCACAATCAAGTGGTGGTTGTCTCATTAGCCCTTGTCGCCTTTTAGACAGCTCAACCAAGTAGTTAACCATTATCCTACCCACTTAATAATGAGATTGTCTTCTTCGAAAATTCGGATAAAGAAAATGCATTCCGTTCCATTTTATGTGAGTAAGGAGTAAGCGAGGTTTTTCTAAAGAATATGGGAGAAATATAGGTATTTGGTGGTTATCTACAAATTCTTGTATTTTTTTTAAATTCAAAACCTTGGCTCGAAATCCCACACATCCGAATGGTCATAATGTGCCGCTAGCCCCCTCACGCCCATCGCTCGCACTACCCCTCGCATCGACACCGTTGTGGTGTTCGCGAGCCACGATGGCATCCGCGTGGTTGGCGCCCGACGCTCATGGCTCCACAACGTGTAATCTAACCCTTTGTACCATCTTTCAAGATAGACTAATAATGTCATATCATGTCTGTCGGTTGGGTTATACGAGGCCTGTAGGCCTTATATAGACATATATACTACTCGTATACATTTATACGAACATATTGGATCTTACATAGGCCTTGAATGGACCTATACGAGACATATAGAAAGGGTTTTTTACAAACATTTTTATATAATATTTATCGTTTTAACAAAGTTTTATAAAAATTTAAGTAATTTTTTTAAATAAAAAACAATATTAAATTAATCGTGTTTTAGCAAACATTGTAAAAAGTTTATCGTGTGGTTTAGATGCATACCTATAGGTTTAGTATCGTATAATTTTAATATAGGTCCGCTATAGTATAGCATCAAATTGTATTGTATAGTATTATATGATACGATATGATATGATAATTACTAGACTATACTAGATTATACAGGGGAAATGTAAAGAACTAGGGTTTGGGATGATTTATATTGGGGGGAAATGTCCAGGGAGTAGAAAATGACATTTTTGCCCTCATGTGACCTGTATGTGGTCACATTTAACTAAAACAATACATTGGATTAGGCCTAAAGGATATAACAGTGCCTGAAAATAGAATAAAGATAAAGGATAAAATTTGCAATTCACTCTTTATTTTACGAGTGCTATTGATTCTAAATCGTTATGTTGTTATAGTGTCTGGATTGGGAAGCCTCATGAATTATCAGGTTTTGGATAGTCTTTTGTATATGTAACTATGAATAACTATGGTACTTGGTTTACAACTTTTGTAAAAACACCTAGTAACTTTTTTAATCATGAATGTTAATGTGTGTTTTACGTGTTTAGTAAAAACAATTTGAGACATGTTTTCCGCATTCAAAAAGGTTACAAGTCTTGACAAAACCATTGAACACAACAGTTGTACATGGAGTTAAAAAAGACAAAATTATAAAAATTTATTGAAGATGAATGTTTGTGCACCTTTGAGTTAAACTTGGAATATTGGTTTTTAAAGGTTAGTTATACCTATTAAAGATCGTACGTATAAAAAGTACATAAATCAAAACTGACCCATCTGAAGAACCATGCTAAAGAAAACCGGCTTAAATCCGTTGGGGGATAAAACCTTAAGTTGGTAACTCGATCAGGGGTTATCTTCTGTTTCTCTTTTTGATTTGGAAAGTTGGGATCTTCATGGATAATCCGCAAAACATAAACAACATTGTTAGCTCGTTAAGATGAGAAGGAGGTTCTTCTTTTAACCAGACTCCAACGTGAGGATAAGTAACTATTCTTTCTAGAGAGAGAAAGAAAAACCAGGTGTGCGCACTTAGAATGAGAGGGTAGAAGCTGAAATCCTCAAACCTTTGAGAGATGTTGGTATTTATAGCTAAAGATTTGGAGAAGGGAATTGGTTGATAGACTCATGGGCCACACATAGCTTTCAAGAGAATATCCATTCGGTCCCCTCTAGCACGACAGGTAGTGTGCACAGAAGTGGGGGTCCGATTGCATGTCGTGATTGGCTACACGTCATTTTCCAAATGTATTTGTTGTCTCGTTTGTCATTCGTTATTACTGGAGATCATGGGCTAGTGAAATGACGTGTGTCCATTGGCTACACGCCACTGTCTTTTGTACTTGTTCCCTACATGATTGACCATCGTGGGGATCCCCTACGAACAGAGTCTGGCGCATGCTGATTGTCTGCAGGCTACCGCCACTTATATTAGTTGTACTTTTATGCGTTGGCATGGTCGTTCGCCCGCAGGAGTAGCCCGTGAGAGAACTTTGTGGCCAACTGAGTGTTTTTAGACTCAAGTATGGATATGGTCTTGTGCGCGCCTTGGCTGGGTTGCGGCTTGCGTGACATTTGGGGCCAACCCCTTCACATGCGACATGTGTAACACATCAAATAATACAAAATTATATATATGTGTGTGTTTGGTGAGTTCATTCTGTTGTTTAAAAATTTTATTAATGGTTCATATTTTTAAATTTTTTTATACGTATGTGTGTTGATTTGTTCAGTATATGGATAGTCTTATGTATTCAATTACTATTGTTTATTCGTTTGCAGTTTCACCTGGTCAAGATTGAAGTTAGACGAGAAACATAACTTTATAATGATCCTAGCTTGACCTTCGAACAAGTCATAGTCAAGGAGGGTGATAAGGTAACACAAATGCTTTTAAAAAGTAAAATATTCATTCTATCATTACATCATTTGATTGTTTTTAAATCAGACTCGTTATAAATATATTTGCATCGGATTATTTTTCGATATGATAATTTGGTAACGGTGACATAATAATAACTCCCAATTTTTAATAACTTGCAGATCCATAAAAACAATGTTTTAATTTTTTCTTTTATTTATTAAAAAAAGTATCTAGCTAAAAACGGTACTTGAATTCTTCTTCTTAATTTCTTTCGGTTTATTTAAACAACAATCAATTCAAAGTCAATAAAAAAAAAGCTCATGGCATATTTCATCTCTTTCGAGTTATTGAATTATTAAGATGAATATTCTTCTAATATCCATTAAATAAATTTCTTTTTACACATCCATGGTTATATTTTTTAACTTGTTTAGATACATTTATGGAATACATGGTAACACACTTCTCTTTATAGATATGCAAACCAGCATTACTAACAATCTAGAAGCTTTGGAAGAAAAAAATAATTCTCTTTATAGTTATTTAAGTTGAAAAAAAATGATTCTCTTTTTACTGATTTAAGAATTAATGTAAAGTCAAAAATTTAACCAGTAATCTAATAGTAATGTAATCAAATATTAATTATTTAACCCATCCCTTTGCGATACTACCAACCATCATAATTATAGATTATAATAACAAATGAGAAAGATTACACAGAAATTTGACAAAAGTATAATTAATAATATGTTGCTAGAATTATCCTGTTCAATAGAATATTATAATGGTCAATTCAAATGACTTATTCAATATTTAGTATAATAATCTAATCCATACATAATTTTTATAATAAAAAATAACAACACAAGTAATGTATTTTATATCATAATAACTTTAAAAAAGATGATCAAAAGTAACATTGTCATTTATGAGCAACTAAAATACAGCTTGTTACACAACAATTTTGTTTTTCTCCAACGGCAACTTGTTACATAACATTATTCCTACAAATATGCACAAATTTAACTCAAAATTTTCAAAAATAAAATAAAATAAATTTTTAAATTTCAATTAAAATTCACGCAATTAAAAATTCATCCACGCTTCGATACCTCCGGCCAGAATTCTCAACTCATGTGCGGCCCCCACCAAAGTGTTCGTCATCAACAACTATCATGACGTCATAAACCGGCAAATAACTGTCAAACCGGCGGCCGACCGACAACCTCGTCACTTTTCGGTCCAATGTTATTAAGCGGAACCTTGTCGGATGTCATTGACGTCGAGGTGCCACCGTTAGCTGACGCGCCCTTTTGAGACCGTACAGAAAACGCACGTGACAATAACGAAGGGGCACGTGAGAAAACCGACCGGTCTATACTCCCCATTCGCCTGTATGAACCGAAACCTGTTGAACCGGTTCTGTACCCTTTTCTCCCACTACCTTCACGGGGCAATCGAACCGTGCTTCCGGTCCGGTTCAGTAACGCGTTATCAATCACTTGTTTTCTCACGTTTTCTGGTAACCGTAACGTGAACCGCTCGGTGTCTTCACCAACTTGAACTAGTGAATGACCGGTTGAGTGTGATCTAAATTTCTCGAAAAGGGCCGGTCCTCGTACGGATTTGGACCGTGGGGGGTGGTATGGGTTGGCGCTTTTGACCCGGTTGAGGACTGGGGTCGAGTCGGGGATTGTGTCCCCGACCCGAATTGAGACATCAGTGTTTTGTTCTGACGCTGATGTCAGTTGGTTATTATTCTTGTCAAATAATGGTTCTAAGTCGTTGGTACCGTGAGTTGACTCGCCAGGTTTGGGAACGAGGTGGGATCGGCAGACTGGGCATGTAACGTGATGCTCGAGCCAGGCGTCGATGCATTCGGCATGAAAGACATGATCACATTTCGGGATCAACCTGTTGATTACGATATTTTGTTATTTGTAACGTTATACTTTGTATTTAAAAAAAGAAAAAAATCCGGTTTAGACGGGCTGTTTTTCTATCTACAGGAATAGAAAAAATAAAAAAAATTGTTTTAGGCGGGCAGTTTTTCTATCTACCAGGATAGAGAAAAGAGGCCTGGACCTATACGTGAGATTAAACTTGAATTTAGGTATCTGGGTTATTCGAATAACCCAAAAATTGAACCAAACTGAATTTGAATAACGAATTGAGTTCTTGTTCGAACTGAATTTGCGAATTTATATACATATGAGTTGAATCCGGATTTATTTAAAAAAATAATGAATTTTGCAAATTTATATACATGTGAGTTGAATCCGGATTCATTTAAAAAAATTAATTTCCAATACCCCGATATTCGAATCAAACTGAATCTGGATAAAGAATTCAAATTTCAGTTTATCCAAATCGGGTTCTTATCCGAACCAAATTTCTAACTCATTTCAGTTTGAGTAAACTGCCATTTTGGTCTCTGAGGTTTGGGCAGTTTTGCCACTTTAGTCCAAATCTCAAACTTTTTGCATTTGGGTCCATGTGGTTTCAGTTTTATTGCCATTATGGTCCAAAAGTAATTTTTCTTTTCTAAAATCCTGTTATTTTGTCATTTTCCTCAGGGGCAAAATGGTCATTTTAAGCAGAGTTTGAGGTTTATTTATATATATAATATATATTAATGCTTAAAATGACCATTTTGCCTCTAAGGAAAAGGACAAAATAGTAGGATTTTAGAAGACAAACATCAATTTTGGACCAAAATGGCAATAAAACTGAAACCACAGGGACCCAGATGCAAAAAATTTGAGATTTGGACTAAAGTGGCAAAACTACCCAAACCTCAGGGACCAAAATGACAGTCAGTTTTCACAAACTTTGCAAATTCAAAATTCAGTTTTAAAAACTTCAAATCCAAACCAACCCAAACAACCCGAAACCCGATTCAATAAACGCCCACCCCTAAACCAACAACCAACCAACGAACCAACCTGATCGTTTCTTCATCCTCAAATTCATTTAAACAAACCGCGCACTCCAGCGTTCCTTTCCCGATCTTCAACCCCTTCACCGTCGAATACGTAAACGTCGGGAAAGTCTCAAGCACTCCCGCATCAAGCCCACGGCTCGCAGCAGCCAACCTCGCAGCCCGCCTCATCGAAAGCCCTCCATGGGCACTCGGGCCACCATCCTCCGAACACCTTCGAATATAAATAGAGAAAAACCCCATACAAAACAAAGCAGCCACAAGTACCACAATAATAATTGCCATTGAGGGACTAAATCTAGCATACTGATATTCATCAGGTGGTGGTGCAGATTGAGCTTCCACATAGTGGATTGAACATAATAATGATGATAATAACAGAAAAACCGTTATTATGTTTTTGATGAAATACATGGTTTGAGAAAATTTGGTGAGTGAATCAGAGGTAGCGTGAAAAACAGAGAATATTGTGTGTTTATATTAGAAGTAGGTGTTGGGTTAGACTTTTGTTACAAGTTTTGTTAGGCTTGGTTTTGATCTTGGTTTCTACGTGGAGAGTTGTTATATATGTTACTTTTAATTAATGAGAGAGAATATATGTGCCACATTTTATTGATATTTTATTGTTTTAGAGTTTTAAGCTTTTGTTTGTCAACTTTCACTTGATGATTTTGAATTTTACTTCCATGTGTATTTATTGTAGATATTGTTTTTTTTCTTCTAGATTGTATGTTGCACATGTATGTGTTTGTTGAGAAAAAAATATGTTTAGATTTCGTGCTAAGTTATATATGGTGATATGCAAATGTGCATGGTAATAAAAATGTACTTTTGCCTTTTTATCTACGTAAATCAACTGTTTTTTTTTTTTCTTTTTTTTTTGCAATTTTATCTTTTTTTACATATCATTAGTTACATAAAGAATAAGTTGAGGCCAAGATGGCCTACTAGCCGTCCAGACGAGCCGAACTAGCCCAAGCTAGGTTTGAGTTGAGCTTGTTTAATTTATGGAGCTCGAGTTTGGCATGTGTCGAGCTTCATTTCTAAAGTCCAAGCTCAGCTCGTTGATAGTTTTTCAAACTCAAGCTTGGTTTGAACTATACTCATTTATTTTTGTTAATTAATTTATATTAATTATAATTATTTTTATAAATTTATGTATAATTTATATATACACACATATACGGAAAGGTATAATAAGAAAATCTTGTTGAGTTTAAAAAAGTATGAAAACCTCATTTCCACCATCCATCCAACTAATCTATGGTTAAAAGTTTGATTAGGTACGAAAAATTGTTTTTTAGAAACTGTAAACATGTCTGACAAAAAGATGTAACATATTTTACACATTCTCTCTCCTATCTAACACAAAGTGTAACATGTCTGTAATTGTTACACAAAAACTTACTACAAAAATGTAACATATTATTTACGTGTGCCGCAAATTAAAAGCTTCGTAAATTATAAGTTCTAAAATCTATACATTTCATAAAATTCTGAAAAACTGTTATCAAAACCCATAAAAATGTAACATATGAAGTTCAAAAAATTGTAACAGCTGAAATTGTAATATATTTTCTCTCCTTTAACACAAAAGGTCTAAGAGTGCCAAGGAAAAAAAAAGTGTAACATGCTGTATGTTTGTGACTACCCATTGAGTTTCATCAGTTTTTTGAAATTTTTCATATATATATATATATAGAAGAGAGAGAGAGAAAGAGAAAAAAATTGGAAACCCTCTTGAGTTAAGAAACCTAGAAAACTCAATATCAACCATTGATTAATCAGATTAATGGATGAGATTACTTTTAGTGTGTCACCCTTGTTACTTTTTAATATAATAATGTTAAAAGGTACAAAAGGTAATTTTAAAAATGTAATAAATTTATCTCTCCTGACAAAACTTAACATTTGTCTCCTCTGATATTAAAGTTAACAAATCTACTTTCCTTATGCTCTATCTATGATTTTGATCTTTTTGTTTCATATTTCACAACATAAACATCACATAAAAGTGTAACACGTTTTCTTTTCTTTCTCCTTGGAGATATGTATATGTCCGATCGTATTAAAGTCAACATAACCAACTCGGTACGATTCAAAGAATTACACTTGGTACACGACTCGTATATGTTCACGAATAGGTGGATTATTATTTGTGAAATAATAATAGTTTAAACCCGAGGGAATTAATATTAATTAGATTATTATTAAGATGATTATAACTGTATAATTATAAGGGACTTAATGTAAGGTTATGTTTTATAAAAAGGGGATTAAGGTGCAAACCATGGAGATACCTTTTAACAAAAAAACAACCTTCCCTCTCCCTTTCGGCGACCCATCAAGTCGCGCCCACTGCCACGAACCCAGCATCACCGCTGCTCATCCCTTTGGCCGTTTCTACCTTCGGGTACCTTGTGCTCGGTTGTGAACTTCCTACTAGCAAGGATTCATTGTAACCGCGTGTTGCAATTCCGGTGTAGTCGTCAAAAGTTGATCACTAAAACCCACTATGGTTGTTGATTTATTTATTTGTTTATACGCGTATAATCTTGATCCTGATTGGGAATATTATTAATTGGATTAATAAATCAAACATATATATATAATATATATATATATTATCGGCTATTGTTAAAATATGTAAACCGTTTCCACTTCGGTTTTGATACCTTGATTCCCAACAGTGGTATCAGAGCCACGGTTACACGCATATAGATGGTAAAGTTATAATTTTGATCTATGTTTTATTTGTCAAAAATTATTTATTTTGACAAAAGATCAAAAGCTTTTGGTTGTCTATGAATTGTGATGTGAATCGAGCCCTAGGTTATGACCCTTATCATGGTTGTGTTTGTTATGGTTGAGGTTTCATTTTTTATTGTATTTTTATTGCGGATATTGGATCCGATGTAATAGATAGGATTAGAATAGATTTGGTTTTATTGTATTTTCAAATCTATTATTGTAATCCTTCAAGTAAAGATCAAGATCATGATCAAGATAAATAGGCGAACAGTTACCATGAAGATAGAGATCGTGGGTCAAGTGGGAGTTTTCAAAATAGCTTTTGAAACCCTTTAGACTAGTTTGTTTTGTTTCTGGCTAAAACAAAACGGGCGGACCTATTAGGGGCTCGATTCGTTTATTTTATTATTATTTTTGTGGTTGTGTTTTATTTATTGTAAATAATCTAGATAACCCAAAATAAATAAAATTTTTCACAATGAAGACAACGGTTTTATTATAACAAGTTTTCTAAAACTGAAAAATATATTTAATAAAAGAGTTTTATTAAAATTCAAAACAAGTTTATTCGCGATAAAACGACCAACATAGTTTAATAGGGTATTTAAAACTATATTGTGTCGAGTATGGAAAAGAGTTTCTATTAACACGAATTATATAAAATTGGATTTTATAAACTGTTATGTAACTCGCCTCATGCTACGAGTTATTAAAAATATTTTTGGTAAATTTTAAAATAAATCCCAAAATTTTAAATTGATTTTTATGCCACCCTTAACGAGTTAACAATTCATTCTAAATCGAACCCAAATGTTAGTGCTATACGCTTCATCTGGGGTCTATCATGAAAGAAGGTAATCATCGCGTTTCCTTTCTAACATAGGTGGTGTTACACTTAACAGTAAAGGAAAAAACATCGCTTGTTCATCAAGTGGGCATAGTTGGGGTAAAGAGTTTTATTAAAATTCAAAACAAGTTTATTCGCGTAAAACGACCAACATAGTTTAATAGGGTATTTAAAACTATACCATTCGAGTATGGAAAAGAGTTTCTATTAACAGAATTATATAAAATTGGATTTTATAAACTGTTATGTAACTCGCCTCATGCTACGAGTTATTCAAAATATTTTTGGTAAATTTTAAAATAAATCCCAAATTTTAAATTGTGATGTTTTATGCCACTTTAACGAGTTAACAATTCATTCTAAATCGAACCCAATGTTAGTGCTATACCCTTCATCTGGGCGCCCAATTGGAGAGTTGTGTAGTAGACACAATTAACAATCGTTGTTTACCTACATAATCATACTAGTGGATAGTGCTTAAGCCAATGTGATTTGATGAATCGGGGTCTCATCTTAATTAAAATTTTGGTTTTGGGTCATAAAATAAAATTGGATATTTAAAACATAAAATACTAATAAATTAATTTTGAATTTTGTAGATGTCAACTAAAAACAATTCCTCCCAATTCTCTCTCAAGTCCATCTTAGAGAAGGACAAACTTAACCACTTCAACTTCATGGACTAGCACCGCAACTTGAAAATTGTTCTCAAGGCAAGAACAAACTGTATGTTCTTGAAACGTCAGTCCCTGATGAACCATCAATCCCGCAAACTGCTGGTATATAAACTATACGAAGCACTTTGATGACTCTATGAAAGTCTCATGTCTGATGTTAGCGTCCATGATCCCTGAACTTCAAAGGTCCATGGATGAAATAATGGCATACGAGATGAATGAGCACCTGGTGGAAATGTTCTAACAGAAGGCTTGTCATGAGAGGTTTGATGTGATGACATCACTCTAACCATCTCGTATGCAAGAGGGTACATCATTTAGCACTCATGTGCTAATAATGAAGGCATATGTTGATCACGTGGCTCGTTTGGAATCCCCTTGAGTGATGAGTTAGCTGGGGATATCATCCTCAACTCATTGCCCAAGTCATATGATAAATTCACTATGAACTATAATATGAAGGGGATGGAGAAAACACTTGCAGAGCTGCAATCTCAGATAAATCCCAGCAAGACTGCACCAATGTTGATGATCAGGGAGGGTCATGTTAAAAAACCTAACACCAAGAAAAGGCCAATCAGGGCAAAGGCAAATTTGTTGCAAACAAGAAGCCTCGAAAGATGCCAAGTGTTTTCATTGTGATGACACTAGGCACTGGAAGAGGAACTGTGCTAAGTATTTAGCTGAACTGAAGTAAGCCAAGGCTTCAGGAGGAGAGTCCTCAAGTATATATGTTATTGAAATCTTTACTATTTCTGGCAAAACATGGGTGTTTGACACAAGATGTGGTTTTCACATTTGTAATGCTTTGCAGGGACTAAGAAAGATTAGGAAGCTGAAACAGGGCGACTTGGAGGTCCATGTTGGCAATGGACAAAGAGTTACTGTGAAGGCAATTAGTAAATATGTTCTTTTACTTCCTTCTAGTTTAGAACTTGTTTTGAACAATGTTTATTTTATTCCTAGTGTTACTTGAAATATTTGTTCGTGTGAATTTATTTTTGTTATTTTAATGATGTATTTTACTTTGATGCAAAACCAAACAATGGAATCTATGAAATAGAAATCCAAAACAGTAACATATTATGCAACATCTCCCATAAACGTAATGAGTTAGACTTTAATGATACGTATATGTGGCATTGTAGACTTGCTCACATAAGCGAGAACCGTGTTAAACAACTCAAAACCACAGAAAAATCCTAGATTCCAAGGGTTCAGAAACGTTTGGCAAATGCGAATCATGCTTAAGTGGAAAGTTAATAAAAGCACCTTTTTCAAGTGTCGGAGAAAAGCTAATGATCTGTTGGGACTTGTACATACAGATGTATGTGGTCCATTCAGAACAATGTCAAGATATGTAGAAAGATACTTGGTTAAATTTACTGTTGATTTTAGTAGATATGGTTATGTTTATATTATGAAGCATAAACATGAAACACTAGAAAAGTTAAAGGTGTACCAAAACGAAGTAGAGAATCAGCTAAGTAGAACTATTAAGATGCTTCGATCAGATCTAGGCGATGAATATCTTAGTCAGGAGTTCATCGACCATCTAAAGGATTGTGGAAAAGTTTCACAACGCACGCTCCTTTTGGAGTTATGCTCTGGAAACTGCCGCAAGACTTGTGAATATAGCTCCAATGAAGAAGGTTGAGAAAACACCTTATGAGATATGGTATGGAAAGAAACCTAAAGTATCCTATTGTAACACCTCGTAAATCGTGTCCAATAGTATAGTGACACATATTGTATTTTAAATTTAGTCTATTAAAGACTAATAAGGACTAAAGGTGTCAACATGCTCAAGCTGAGCCTCTGAGTGACTGTCCGATGTCAACATGCATAAATAACAGCCTCTGAGTGACTGATATTTCAACATGCTTAAATCATTAGCCTTTGAGTGACTGATATGTCAACATGCTTAAAAAGTTGGCCTCTGAGTGACTGATATGTCAACATGCCCAGCCTCTGAGTGACATCGAATTCAACATGCTTATAGTGGGCCTCTGAGTGATCCTTTACAAAGTCCTAACTCTCATACGTGCCATTTGTTAGACGAGAGGGTTCAATTCGGTAAATATGTGAAAGTTGGATAATGGAGGGATTAAAAGTTTCAACATGTTAATTTATACCTCTGAGTGACCTTTTAACGAACCAAGAGCTCGACAATGTCCAGGCATAATCCCGGGCACACCAAGTATTGGCTACGGAGGGCTAAAAGTGCTAAAAAGGTGTTTTAGAAGGTTTAAAGGGGTTTAATAAGTTGAGGGGCTAAAAGTGGTAAATTTTGAAACCTGACATGAGACGCTCGCGGGGCGCGAGAGGCTAAGCTCTGGCCTCTCACGGGGCGTGAGAGGCCTATGTCTGCAGAAAGTTTCCTTGGCCACCACACAAAGTGCCAAAAACCAATTTGCTCGAAACTATGGATTCCCAAATTGCTATACCACGTTTTAGGACACTTGTAAGCTCCCTCTTACACCTCTTGGCACCTGGCATCACCTCCTTCAAGCTCTCCAACTATAAATAGGTGCAAAGGTTCAACCTTTGAACTTGCACCTTTCTCATTTTCAACTCTATCTCCCTCCTCTGGAAGTTCCTAACTGAAAGGAGCATCCAACTTAGTTCTATTGCATTCTAGGAACCTTTTTTAAGTGTTCCTTCCTTGTGCATTTTCGTTTATAGGTTTTTATAGCCAAAAGTCAAGCGTTTTACAGAAAACGCTTTGACTTTCGGTTAAGACCATTATGGTCCAGCCATTGTTCGTAACGAACATGGCTAAGTGATCGTAATAAGGTAGGTGTTAATCCCTATAAAGGGCACCTCATGAAGATCACGTTTGCTAGACCAATTGACGGGTCAAAGTTATGATATTAAAATGTCAAACATGCCATTTTTCGGAAAAAATCATAAATTGATCTTATATATGTTATTAAACCAGTTTTGACACTTAAACAAGTTGGTAATAATTATTAGAACATGTAAGAACATGTTCGGCTCATCAATTTCAGTTCTAGGGTCGGTTCGCAACCGAAAGTCGCAAAGTTTGACTTATGCTTTGATTTTCGATTCTGACCCGATTTAGATTAGTTACCTGATCTAAAGTTGCATTATGATCGTAATATAATGTAGCATAACCCTCTGAGGTTATATTACATGATCATAATCAGAATTTGAGTTTATGCGCAAGTTCCGTAATTATGTCATTTTTTACTAAAATGTCCTTTTTGCATGAATCAAGGTTTTAATGATAATGAACTTGAAAATTAGTTTCCTACTGATATGATATTATAAGTAGGATTATTTGGGATGTCAAACCAGATTATAAACTGAGTTTACAAGCAGGTCCTTGAATTATGTCGATAAATGACGATTTAGCGCTTGTGACTTATAAAATGGTTTTAATCAAATCTTTTCAAGGTAAATCTTTTACCTACTGATATGTTATATTAAATAACATATCTAAGACATTTTAATCTAACCTTAACATCAGTTTTCATTAAACATCGCACAAGACGTCATTTTACGACATAAGCGCCGTTTCGGCGTGTAATATGGTTTTAAACCATATTAATTGACCAAGGCTTGTTACCTACTGATTTTAAAACTTATTTTAAAATATTTATAGTAGGTACATGTTATAAACTCAGAATCCCAAATAAATTATAAACTATATATAAAATGACCAAAATGCCCATCCGGTGCATAATTTGGTCATAAAAGATAAATTACACATAAAGTTAATATCCTACTGATATTATATCATAAATAAATTAATTTTCCAGAATACTTATAGTTATAATATTAAATTATATTCAAGTTCCTTTTATACGGTATGAAATTAGCGAAACGCCCTTATGAGGCATAGTTTCATTTTAAAACCATAACGGGCATAAAAGTTGATATCCTACTGATATTACAACTTATTTAAAATATAATGGCATGTAGAACTTGTCAATGACTTATCCGGTTACCCGATATCGCTGATATGCGTACGGTTAAGTGTATGTAACTAGTTTACAGAAATTAACCGAAACGGGTTTAACCTTGTCATTTAAGTCTCAAAATCTAGAATGTTTATAGTTTATCCATATTACACAAGTCAAGGTACTTGTTGGGATTAAACTACATTCTATCTGATCACCATTTAATCAAGCGTTATACGTCTTGATCCTGTACACTACACGGTCTAAGTCTATGACTTAAATAAGACCGTTAGTATTTAATTGGTTAGTTTATGCCCTAATCCAGACTACAGACTTGCCGATAAATGCTATCTGCACTTAGTACTTTTGTGTACGGCTGAGTTATTAAAATTAAAAGAAGACTAGCTCAGGTAAATACTCTCGACTTATTTCCCCTATACGGGCTTGGGTTACGGTAAATTATTACCGCTTGGTCGGAAATGGGATCAATCGAATGCCAGGGGCGGCTAGTAAATCCGCATATTATGTTTTATTCAGTTTTGTTTGATAACTTAAACATCGGGGGTTAACTACCGTGTCCTGGATATCCTCGGCTCATTACAATAGAAATGGCCACGACCTTAGCGCGGGTGTAGGCATACACCCGATAGACGCTCAAAAATGCATTCCCACAAGGTTGGGAAGAATTGACTCATTCGTGAGTCCAAAGTGGTATGTACGTTAATCATGTCTCGGTCTCCGTACCGGGCCCTGTATGTATGGACAAACATGTAAATCTGTTAACAAGGTTGGACGGTCAACTTTCCCAAGTTATAAAAAGATTTTGTGCTGATACGCACTTAAAACATTTTTGAAATGTTTTCAAAATGAGTCAGTTGGGTGTATTTACCAACGAAAGCTAACGTGTTTTCAAAAGACTAAACTTGCAGGTTGTCACACCCCGACCCGCAGCGGAAATAAGAGTCGGGGTATAATTGGGTTATCACCAAAGCACATGACATTTACTATTATGTTTCATAATTAAATGAAGTCAAAGTTACATTTCTCAAACATCCAAACATGTTCATTCATTACAAAGGAAAATAACCAAACATAATAATCCAAATACTAAAACGTTTTATTTCTTCTAATCCAGGTCCTATGTGTTCCTAGCTGCTGCTGGTTCACCTGTATCATGTGTAAAATAGGAGGTTTTTGGGTCAACATAAGTTGGCGAGTGAACCTTATAGATAAACATTTGATAATGATTTTCTGGTTAGTTTATCAATAAAATATTGTGCATAATCATAAAAGAGCACATGTATGAAATCAAACATTTGCAAACATCAATTTCAATTATAACATACATTAACAATCGATAGCATACATGAACATACCAACATCATATAATAATCATCATAAATAAACTGTGCGATCAAGGCTCAATCAAACGGAGCCGATCGTATTGCATGAACTGGAAATGTAAATTGAACTGTGCGCTCAAGGCTCAATCAAACGGAGCCGAACGTATTGCATGAACTGGAAATGTAAATTGAACTGTGCACTCAAGGCTCAATCAAACGGAGCCGAGCGTATTGCATGTATTGAAATGTAAAATGAAATGACCGATCAAGGCTCAATCAAACGGAGCCGATCGTGCGGGCACGCCCTGATCAACCGCATACTGAAATGGGGATCAAACTCAACCTCGATGGATGGGGAGCTACGGCCTCGGCAATTGCATGTATTGAAATAATAATTTGCAAACAATAATAACTACTTAACAGCAACAAACTAATACACATGTCATGATATGATATATGCACAATAACTTGGTTATAATATATAAATGAACAAGGCACATGATACACCCCAAAAACGTGATTAAAACGGGGAATTTGAAGGGTTCACTCACATTGGGTGCGTTGAATTTGAGATGGTGAGATGCGCACGATTTAGACGAAGCGAGTCAACGAGGAATCACTAACCTAAATAATAATGGAAAAAAAATATATTTAAATGAATGGATTTTATTAAAGATTTTAATGGGATTTTTAGATATATTTTTGTGAGTTTATGGCTATTTTCTATCTTTAAAAATGTTATTTTTAAGTATTTTTAATTGATTTTTGAATTAAAATAAACAAATAAATATTTAAAAAAAAATATTATTATTTTTTTACTGTTTGACCGTTGACCGTTGACCGGTTCGGTCAGCGGTAAATACTTGCGCCAAGCGGGATTCGAACCGGTGACCTTCCGTTCACGCGCACGTAGCTCTACCAACTGAGCTACGTGACTAACCCGTTAGAAATCCAGTTTTAATTATATTTATACACTTATTCGAATTTACCGAAAATTCCTTTATTTTGCAAAACGTTTTAATCTCATTGAACCGGTGCTTGTGACGGGACTCGATCGCGCGACGTGTAGTTTATTTTGCACACAGTCCACCGCTGGACTGTGTGTCTAACCCGGTTATATTCTTGATTTATATTATACTTATCAACTACACGCTCTAACCCGGTTAGTTCATGAATAAAAAGGAATGTTATTACGCAGAGTGTGTGTGTAGTAAGGATCGAACTCGGGACTTGTATATAAACTTTGCACACAGTCCACCGCTGGACTGTGTGTCTAACCCGTTAATTATCCGAATTTTATTTACTCTTATCCCGTTTTTAAGTTCGTCTTCTTCACTACAATTACTGGTTTTTTTACTCAGACAACTGGTTCATGATCTAACTACTAAAATAACATGACTACTAGCTTGAATGTACAAACCGAACAGTTTGGGAAAAGGAAATACCGGACAGGTCGTCTTCTTCAGGAAGTCCGGCGAGAACAGGCAACTCTGTTTTTGAACCTTCGGCTGAGAGGGTCTAACAACAGAATTAAAGAATTAGATTTGAAATTGAACCAGAGTACATGGATTATTAGCACGATTGAATGTGTTTACCGTTAACTAGCGAGTTTCCGGCAAAATCCAGAATTTCTCCGGCGAACCCAGAAAATCCAGCAAAGTCTTCTGTGACTGATTTTGAGTGACGGATTAATGTTAGTAGAGTCCTAACAATAGATTGAAACCGCAAAAGAGGAAAATCTTACCGGTTTGTGTTGAACACGGTTTTCCGGCGAGATTTGCAGAGAATTCCGGCGAACAGTTTTTTTTGTGCTCAAAAGACTTGAAAACGCGACGAAAAGGAATTGGAGTGTATTTGAGACGGTTCTGAATCGCATAAATGATTGGAACCTGAATTATTTGGAGTTTGAATGCCTTTCGGTTTCAAAACCCGAAACTTGAAAAGTTCATTCAATTTGAACTTAATTAGAAACCGATATTCATCGGTTATAAGTTAGCCAAACGAACTAAAACTGATTTGGCGATTCGGTTTACCGATTTCCGTTATTCAGATATCATTAACCGTTAATTCGTGTTTGCGTATAAAACTCAATTGTTTTCCTAAGGTTAACAGAAAACAATTGGTGGCGGAGTGGTTAAAGGATCGTTGATAAGTTGTTGGAGGCAGTTGACCCGGGTTCGAGTCCGGTCAGCTACAAATGTTTTTTATTTATTTTATTTTAACTTTTTATCAAATATAATTTTTATAGTTTAGTTTATATATTAATTATGTAACGTTTAAACTCAAAATACTCATAAATACTTAATGTAATTTCATAACTTGGTATTTGATTACAAAACGGAGCGGGTTTTGGAGACCCGATTTATACAAATGTTACACAGGTACAATACGAAAATAGGCTGATAGAGGATCTTGCAAATCCTAGATCTGCCTAAAGTCTGTTTTGTATTCTTTCCATGTACAATTTATGATCCGCCTGTGGATCTTCTATTACGAGCCTGTATATTATTTTGTATTTCGAACATTTAGTTTGTAATAGTAATTTTACTCCAAGACTTCCGATGTGCCATGTTTAATTGACTATGATGATTATCAACTGACGTCACAATACTCCCCACCCGGGCCCACCGGTGTATGGATTTGGGATGGAAATCTGGGGTTGACACCTATCTTAAGGTTTGGGGATGTAACGCTTATGTCACTCTAGAATCTTCAGATAAACTAGATCCTAGAGGCAAAAAGTGGTTTTCATCGGATACGCTAAAAAGATCGGTTACCTTTTCTACCACCCCACTGAAAATAAGATTTCACTAAACGTAGAGGCACTTTCTTAAAGGAAGAGCTTTTGGTGCGAGGGATAGGAGAAAACCATATAGATCTTGAAGAAACTCGAGAATCACAAGTGACTTAACCAGTTGTTTAGACAGAACCAGAATTAACTGCTCAAGGTGTTGAAGTTGCCTAAGAGGACTCAAGAAACAATAGAAACACCAGGTGTTCGAAGAAGTATTAGGGATCGTCGTGCACCTGAAAGGTATGACGATCTCTTCATGATTGATGAAGCTGAACCTACTACTTACAAAGTTGCAATCTTGGATTCAGAATCCAAGAAATGGCAAGAAGCCATGAATGCAGAGATACATCCATCTCCTACCGAAGGTCGGACTGTAGGAAACAAATGTATCTTCAAGAAGAAGACCGATATGGATGGAAATGTGTAAACCTACAAAGGAAGGCTTGTAGTGAAAGGGTTCACTCAGACACAAGGAATATTAGAATTCTACTTGCCATTGCTGCGTATTATGACTATGAGATATAGCAAATGGATGTCAAGACCATGTTCCTTAATGGACACTTACTTGAAGATGTCTATATGGTTCAACCTGAAGCTTTTTTCGGTCCAAAAAAGAATCCTAATAAGGTGTGCAAGCTAAATAAATCCATCTATGAATTAAAGCAAGCATCTCACAGCTGGAATCTCCGTTTTGATCAGAAAATCAAAGAGTTAAATTTATTAAAAACGAAGATGAACCGTGTGTTTACAAGAAATCTAATGGGAGTTATATCACTTTTCTCATTCTGTATGTAGATGACATACTAATCATTGGAAACAATATCCCTATGCTAAAAAGATGTTAAGGCTTGGTTGGGTAAATGTTTCGCAATGAAAGATCTTGGCGAAGCCGCTTATATTATAGGAATAAAGATTTATAGAGATAGATCAAAGCGGTTATTAGGTTTAAGTCAAAGTACATATATTGATAAGGTTATACGACGCTTCTCAATGCAAGACTAAAAAAAGGGGCTCTTATCCATGGCACATGGAACCATTCTTAATAGCGAGAAGTGTGCAAAGACTGAAGATGAAAAGAAGAAAATGGAAAGAGTTCCATATGCTTCTACTATTGGTTCTATCATGTACGCCATGTTATGTACTATACCTGATGTTTCGTATGCTCTTAGCATGACGAGTAGATATCAACAGAATCCAAGAGAGAGTCACTGGGCTGCAGTTAAGAACATTCTTAAGTACTTAATAAGGACTAAGGACATGTTCTTAATATATGGAGGACCGGATGACGAGCTATCAGCTAAGTGTTATACTTATGCAAGTTTTCGGACTGATTGTGATGATTCAAGATCACAGACGGGATATGTTTTCATTCTGAATGGTGACGCTGGTATTTGGAAGAGCTCGAAGCAAAGTGTGGTTGCTCAATCCACATCCGAATCAGAATACAATGCTGCATCAAATGTTGCTAAAGAGGCTGCCTGGATGAAAAAGTTCATTACTGATCTCAACGTTGTGCCTAGCATAAAGAAACCGATCGAGATGCTGTGTGACAACATTGGTGCCATTGCTCTTGCAAAGGAACCAAGGTCGCATCAAACCACAAGGCATATACTGAGAAAATTCCACTATATTAGAGAGATAAAACAGCGTGGAACATCGTAATAAGCAAAGTTCATACGGATCTAAATCTGGCTGACCCCTTTACTAAGCCTTTACCTCAAGCTAAATATGAGGAGCATGCTGAAAAGATGGGGCTTAGATTTGCTAGACAGTGGGCATGATCTGTAGTTAGTAATGGTGTTTTAATTTTGAACTACAACAGTTACATTGATTATTTATTCGATTTATTGGTTAAATGCAAGTTTAATTATTTTGTAACTATGTTTGTTATTTGTATGTTTAAATCCTTGAATAAGCGCATTCTAAAATATCCGTAGTCGGTCAAATTACATGGGAATAAATTTGAAGGTAAGACTATTGTTAATTGAGATGAGTGTATTCCTGAGATGAATAACTCAAGGGGTTGAGAATCAAAATTCACAAATATCACTAGGGAATGATATTGGATGTGACTTGCTTCAAAACGATCTCCATGGATCTAAGTACATCATGAGAAAAACTACAAATAATAACAATAAACAAAAAAGTAACTTCGATTTTGATACAATAAAAAAAAACTTAAATCAAAGTGTTTCTATTTGTTTAGATCTGAAACAAATTTTACACAATTTTTTTTTGATAAAATCAATAATAAAAACAACTGATCCAGAAAAAAAGAACTTGAAAACCTACTATATGTGTCGCCCCCTTTATCTCCAAGATCTGTTCACTTTGATCCTTCAAACAACTTCAAGATCCAGACTCAACTTCAAGATCTAGTGACTAAAATTGACCCTTCAAAAACTTCAAGATCCGGACTCTACTTCAAAATCTAGTGACTAAAAAAATTGCAGATCTACAAAACACAAAAAAATAAAGAGACATTCTTATAACTATGTTAAAAAATATGAACAATATCGAACTGTCATCTGAAAACATCGAACCATCATCTAACCACACCATGTTTCATGTCACTCTACAAAAATCAACAAAATAAACTTGTAGAAACACTAGATCTAAGGCCGATTTGAGAAAGGAAAAAACTAGGATTAAGAAAGCCCAGATGTTCTTCAGATCTAAAATCCAGATGTTCACCGGATCTATTAAAACATCATTGGATCTTGACTCATACACGCGGGATCTATTAACCATAGTTGCAATGGTGGTGGTGGTGATGTTCTTTTCAACTATACTTGAGTGGTGCTTCACTCTCATTTAAATTCAAATCAGCAGATTTTGAAGAAAAGTTTAAGAGGAAAATGTGAAAGACAATAAAGAAAAATTGATACATTAACATTAAATTAAATGGGATATTGATGTTTGGGTCATAAAAGAATATGCTGACCTTCAAAAGCAGTTGTAAAACTTTTACAAGAAAAAGGAAGATGCTGACTGATGTTACATCTTCTGTCCTTGTAAAATGATGGATATACTCTTTTCTTCATTTTGTGCACATGTGACGTGGTTACATCCTAGTCACACACATGTGGGCTTTTTGAGTTTTTTTATCTGATGTGAGATTTTTCAGTATAATTAACCATATATATATATATAAATTATTATTCAAATATATATTTAACATGTTAATTAAAAAATATATAAATGATAACTCGTTTAGACTTGTGAGTTAACTCGAGCTTGATAAGTAAAGCTCGACTCATTTCGATTTTTTTTTTAAAAGTCAAATCATGAGTAGTTAAGACTGTTTACACCTTAACCAACTATTTATATCATTCTTGATGTTTGTAATACACTTTGTCTAATGGTATATCCACACTATCTAATTCATAACTTAAACCTATTTTTGAACTGGGCACTTATCCACACCTCATATAATTAGATAATCATGTTGTATAAATAATATAGCTACACAAGGCGTCACACTGTAAAAAGGCGTCACTTAAAAAAATAATATAAGTCGTATAAACTTTTTTTTTAAAAAGTAGTGACATAAATTATTTGAGTTTAAAGAAACTAGTATTTAGTGAAAAAAAGCACACGCAAGAAGCGCGTTTCCTCTTTACCTCTTTCATTCCTTATAAACTTTCACTTAATTACGAATCTACCACCAAATCAATCTTCGACCACCCGTAGTGGGATTTCAATTGGGCTTTTTTCGTCCATAACGCTCTTTCACGCCCCTCCCTCCGCCACCTGGGGCGATTTTTCGTCACATTTGGCTTGGGTGTGGGCTTGAAAACGCCTTATCAAAGAGAGAATAGCCAATGGAAATGTTTTTTTATGGTTTATTTATTTAATTCAATTACAATGTCTAATTATTGCAAGGAGCTTAATCATTAAAAAGTAGTTTAATTAAAGGCTCAAAATACTTGATATGCTTTTTTAGACTCGGGGTCTCGAACAATTGTGTATTTGATCCACCATCCAAATTTTATGCATGTGTTTATTTATATGTATGCGCTTCATTTCAGAATCTACAATAATTCAATATGCTAAGAAATGTGAAAACCGCTTTTAAAAACTAAATACTCGACTAAGCACACTTCAAATTCAGCTAGTCTCTGCCGTAACCCTCTAAAGAACAATATGAAAATTCACTAGTCCAAAAAAAACTGTAAAAACTATTGAGGGAAAGAACATGTGATAGCACAACTTTGTATAGATTAAATTTATAATTGATTTATTTATGGTTCACCTTAAGATAGTAAGGATATGTTAAGATCGCTAAGGTGAGTGTATAAACTGAAAAGATATATTTTTTCAATGGTTTATAACTCTTTAGCTTTTTTCATTGGTTTATAATTTCTAGTGACTAAAGAGGAACTATATTCTAGTAGGGGAATATGTTGACAATTAAGAAGACAAACATAAAAGTTGAAGAACACTTTGCTTTTTGATTATTCCTAGTGTTTGTAAGCTTGCATGCTTGCATTCTTTATGGCAAAACTCCTAGTTTAAAATAGGCTCTTTCTATTGACTAATGTGACCCTTTTTAATTTGATTCATGTGATCTGAATTCGTATTCGTTTCCACCCTAGTATTTTGTTTTTAATGGCCAACCCACTAGACCAAACAGAATACTCCGAAGTAACCCGAGTCCACCTTCAATTCTGGAAAAAACCGGTAACCCACTCGCCCATAGGCACGACAGTGAAATTACTAGTAAAACCCGTTTGGCTCAAGGTTCAAACCCAAGTTTTCCTGGGTCTCCAATCATTGCATACCAAGTGAGAGTTGAACCCGCATCTCCTAAGAAAAATGCAAGTCTTCTACCGCTTGATCTAGAGATTATTAATAAGGCTCTTTTCCATATGTGTTAGTAACCTTTAGCATGTTACATAATTACCAGTTTTGTCATATGATTTGTTTAAAATTTTAGACAGATACATAAAATATATCCGATCTTAGTTCATTTATTGTTTTAAATACCCTCAATTAATTTGTTTTCATGAATTAATTATAGCCTTATGGTATTTTAGGGGTGGCATATGGTTGGAGGACCATTAGACCCTGGAATCGATTTTCACAAGGGTTTTTTTTTCAAGTTTTTTGGGTTTCCTCCAGAATTAGCGTATATACATTATCAAATTTGCCGTTAAAAAAATAAAATATAATAACATGGTGTGACTTCTAGCATGTGATATTATATTGAATGCCAAATCTTGCATTTATATTATCTTGGGGTTACATTATGATCAGATGGTATTGTTGCCTAACATGATCAATATGCTTAGCCATTTATATAACTATTTCTAACTATAAAACAAATATATACTAAACATAGAAGTAGAAACTTCTCTATTTAATGATGAAAAAGAGCTAACTCAAACTAATACTTAGAAATAAAAGAATGAAATACATACATTGGGACCCCTTTTTATTATGTTAGGTTATTTTTAATATATCTTGCATTTCATTTTTTTCCAGTTATTTTCTTTAGTTCTATAAAAAGTAACCACTTTACAACAAAAAAATACTTAAAGTTTTACCATAGTGCTTTCACTCCCGTGAGTGTGATAATCTTCTTTCTTTTAATGGTATTGAGTCTCCCTTGTCTTCAATTATCATTCCATGATGTTTGGCTAAGTTACCATCCGCTCTATATTTGATACAATAAACACAATTGTTTAAGTGACTGTTATTATTTCTCCCTTTTAATAACCGTATTGAAGAATTGCATATTTCAAGAAGACCGGCTGGTAAGTCATGTACCAGCATTCATATTGAAGCCTCTATATATGTATATAATGTTTTAAAAATTGGTATTTTCATATTCGTGTCTATATATGTGTATAATCAATGTTTTAAAAAACGGTATTTTAATAGTACCGGGTTAGCTCAGAAATGGTTTAACCGGTTGTACCGGGCAGTTCAACCGTATTGACTAATTAACTCTGTAAGTCTATAATTTTCAACTCAAAAAATAATTCAAAACTACATCATTCTAGAATAAAAAAATATTTCAAAAGTTAATCCATAATCAAAAAATTATCTAAAAGTTCATGACTAAATACCCATTAAATAGCAATTAGCAAACACTATAACAATTAACAACATATATGATTGAACAAAAGTCAAATGAAGGTAAGTAAACCTGGATGATTGGTTGAAGAACTTAATTTGAAAAACCCAGTGATTTTCTATCTTTGAGTGATGAAGAAGTTTGATCGATGTAGATTGTTAATTGTGGGGTTTAAGTTTTACACCAAAGAAGGTAAATAGTCACCTTTTTTAACCACCTAAAAAATAAAAGCTCAAAATTTTAATCTTTGGCCAGTATGAATCGGTACCGGTATACTGGTTTAAACCGGTATAACCCAATTTACCGGCGGTACAACTTCTTTGTCGTTTCCTTAGTTTGTCGGTATAATTCATGTCGGCATGCTTCGAGCATGTGTTATAGATCTCAAAGGGAATTGGGACGCTCATCTACCGTTAGTCGAGTTTTCGTACAACAATAGCTATCATTCAAGTATCGGCATGGTTCCTTTCGAAGCTTTATATGGTCTAAATGTCGATCTCCAGTATGTTGGCAACGAAATTGGTGAAGCGCAAATCACCGGACCTGAATTGATTCAAGAAACAACCGACAAAATCCTTCAAATTCGAAACTATCTTCTAGCGGCTCAAAGTCGTCAAAAGAGTTATGCTGACAAACAACAAAAGCCCTTGGAGTTTGGCGTTGGTGATCAAGTACTTTTGAAAGTATCACCGTGGAAGGGAGTGGTTCGTTTTGGCCAAAAGGGCAAGCTAGCACCACGCTACGTAGGACCCTTCAAGATACTCGAAAGAGTAGGTCCGGTAGCATACAAGCTTGACCTGCCATAAGAACTCAACAGAATACATCCCACGTTCCACGTATCAAACTTGAAAAAGTGTCTCGCTGACGAAAATCTCCATATCCCTCTAGAAGACATTCAAGTGGATGAGTCAACGCACTTCGTTGAAAGACCAGTGGAAATCATGGACTTCGGTGAGAAGCGTTTAAGGCGAAGTCGTATTCCAATCGTTAGGGTGCGTTAGGAGTCAAAACGAGGGCCCGAGTTTACTTGGGAACGTGAAGACTCAATGCGCGAGAAATACTCGCATCTCTTTCCAGTTGCAACCACTACTTAAATTTCGGGACGAAATTTCTAAAAGTAGGGGATACTGTAACATCTGTGTAAATCGGGTTTCGAAAACCCGCCCATTTTATCAATCAAAGTGTAACATTTGTAAAAGTCGGGTCTTCAAAACCCGCTCCGTTTTGTAATCATGTACCAAGTTATAAAAGTTACATTAAATATTCATGATTATTTTGAGTTAAAACGGTACATAATTAATAAATAAACTAAACTATAAAAATTATATTTGATAAAAAGTTAAAAAAAATAAATAAAAAAAAATGAAGCTGCCGGGACTCGAACCCGGGTCAGCCAAGACACTCCAACAACTTAACACTCACTCCCAAGACCACTCCGGCACATTGTGTTTTCTGCTAACTCTAGGAACACAAATGAAATTTATACGCAAACTCAGTTATAACCGATGGCGCCATCTGAGAAACAGTAATCGGCAAACCAAGCGTCAAATCGTTGTTTATCTCACACATTCAGTTTATAACCGATGCACACGGTTTTTAATCAATCGGAAATTGATTAAACTTAAAGACTCATCATTGTTGGTTTTAAAACCGAAAAAAAAAAACATCAAGTTCAGAATTACACAAACTCCAGACCACTCTCGCGATTCAGAGATATCATACCAATACTCCATTTCCTTTTCGTCGCATTTTCAGACCATCAGAGCGCCTAAAACAGCTCGCCGGAATTCTCTGCAAAAGTCGCCGGAAAACCGTATTCAACTCAAACCGGTAAAATACTTCTACTTTACGGTTTCAATCTATTGTTAGAACCTTACTAACATTAACCCATCGCTCAAAATCAACCACAGACGACATTGCTGGACTTTCTGTGTTCGCCGGAAAATTTCTGGAATTGTCGGAAACTCGTTAATTACCGGTATGCACATTCCAACGTACTGATAATCAATACTCATTAGTTCAATTTCACATCTAATCCCTTAAACCTGTTAATTGATTCTCACAGCCGAAGGTTTCAAAAACAGAGCCGACAAGTTTCGCCGGACTCTCTGAAGAAGACAACCTGTTCGGTATCTTCTTTCCCCAAACTTTTCGGTTCAATACATTCAAACTGGATATCATGTTTATTAACTAAATTAATCACGAATCGGTTGTTTGATTGATGTCTGCGTTTGTAATGAAGAAGACGAGTTCAGTGATGACATAAGATTAATTAAAATCGGAATTATAAACGGGTTAGACACACAGTCCAGCGGTGGACTGTGTGCAAACAAAAACTATACACGTCCCGAGTTCGATCCCTGCTACACGCACACCTTGTGTAATAAAATGCCTTTTTGATCAAAAACTAAACCGGGTTAACTTAGATAGTTGTTAAGTATAATAAAAACCGAGATAATAACCGGGTTAGACACACAGTCCAGCGGTGGACTGTGTGCAACACGAACCACACGTCGCGCGTTCGAAACCCGTCACGAGCACCGGTCCGATTGAATTAAAATGTTTTTGCAAATAAAGGAAATTCGGTTAAATTGAATAAGTGTATAAATATATTTAAGAACGAGATTATTTCGAGTTAGACACGTAGCTCAGTTGGTAGAGCTGCGTGCACGCGAACGGGAGGTCGCCGGTTCGAATCTCCACCGGCGCAGATTAATTCGCTGACCGAACCGGTCAACGGTCAACGCTAAAAAAATAATATTTTTTTATATATTTTTATTTATTTAATTTAATTTAAAAATCAATTAAAAATAATTAAAAGTAACATTTTTAAAGATAGAAAATAGCCATTAACTCACAAAAATATATCTAAAAATTTCATTAAAATCCTTAATAAAATCCATCCATTTAATATATTTTTCCATTATTATTTAGGTTAGGATTCCTCGTTGATCCGCTCATCTAATTCGTGCGCATCTCACCATCTCCAATCCAACGCACCCAATGTGAGTGAATCTTACAAATTCCCCGTTTTAATCACGTTTTGGGGTGTATCATGTGTCTTTGTATATATATATTATTACTAAACCATTGTGCATACATCATATCATGAGCTTGTGTATTCAGTTTGTTGCTGTTAAGTAGTTATCATTGGATGCAAATTATTATTCAGTACATGCAATTTCATAGGCCGCCGCTCCCCATTACATTATGAGCGTTGAGCATGTTCCCCATTTTATTATGCGGTTGAACCTGGCGTGCCCACATACGATCGGCTCCGTTTGATTGAGCCTTGATCGCACAGACATTTTCATTTTCAGTACATGCAATACGATCGGCTCCGTTTGATTGAGCCTTGATCGCACAGTTTCATTTATGTTATTTACAGTATGATGTTGGCATGTTCATGTATGATGCCATGTGTTATTATATGTTATAGTTGTGACTGCTATTTGCCATTACTTGATTATTTACATTTGTTCATCTATGATTATGCACAAATTTTCATTGATAAACTAACAATTAATTATTTAATAAATGTTTATCTAATAAGGTTCACTCGCCAACTTATGTTGACCCAAAAACCCCCATTTTACACATGATACAGGTGAAGCAGCTGCAGCTAGGAACACATAGGATTTGGACTAGAAGAATAAAACGATTTAGTGTTGGGATTGTTATGCTTGGCTTATTTTCCTTGTATTGAATGAACATGTTTGGATGTTTGAAATGTAACTTTGACTTTATTAAATATGAAACATATTAGTAAATGTCATGAGCTTTGGTGATAACCCAATTATGCCCCGACTCTTATTCCGCTGCGGGTCGGGGTGTGACAGATTGGTATCAGAGCCATGACTATAGGGATATAGGATAGGTTATTAGACCCTTAGAGCCTATACTATAGTCGATTAGAAACTTATAAGAATTTTGTGTGTTATATGCCAAATTTCATGATGTTTATATGTTTTATGTTAAATGTTACATTTGATATTGTGCAAGCATGTTCATAAGTATGTATTATCATATAATGCCTATCATGAAATCGTATGCTCATAACATATCACATCCATGAAAGCACACACCACATCATGATTGTTTTTACAATGATTTTCGTGTTTTCAAATCTCATCAAAGTGAGTTCTCATGACGGGCATGTAGTAACTGGAAGGGTACCAGTACCGGTAGTCGGAACGTCCTGTCTAGGCTGGCATTCGTATAAATCCAAAATAAAGGACCAGTTTGCCTACCTGTGGACTAACGATGAGAGTACGAAGTACCTATTAGGCCAAAGCATGCTATACCAAACGTCGTGTGAGCTAATCCCACTTTGAGTTGTCATTGTGTCTACACCTGGACACGTTCCGACCAAACATCTCATGAACATATTTTGTGGTTTGCATTCGGGGATGCGAGTGTTAAATTGCCAATACTAATGTGAATCCTACCTAGCCAATAGCCATGGGGGCCCACATGACTATGTAGATGAAGGTATGGGGGACATTTGAGGCCCAACATGAGCGAACCCAAGACATCCTATGGATGTAGTTGCATTATTGATATTTATGTTATTTTCATTTTCTTAAAGACACATGACACCTAAAAAGACACCATAAACTCACAATCTTCTCATTTTATGATCCTGTAGATGTTGTCTAGACAGCAACGAAGGGGCAAAAGATCGGGAAGGTCTCAGGAACGTTTGGCAACTCAGATCGCGAAACAAATGGCCACGATATTGCCTGACATTGTGGTACAAGTACAACAAGCCCTTGCTACAAATCCTACTAACCCTCCCCAACAACAGGACCAGAACATTGACAACCCTCCTACCAACAAGTGCTCTTACAAACATTTTAAGTCCTGTGATCCTCCTAAATTTGAAGGGACCGAGGGTGTCACTGCTCTCCTACATTGGTTCGAGGAGATGGAAAACACCTTCCTAAACTGCGATTGTCCTGAGGATCGCAAGGTTCGATACGCCACCGGGAGACTACTTGGAGTAGCCCTCACTTGGTGGAACACTGAAAAAGGGAAGAGGGGAACTGAAGATGCGATGGCCTTAACTTGGGAGGAGTTAAGGGAAATCATGACTAGGCGTTTCTGTCCTAGAAGTGAAATTAAGAAGTTAGAGGATGAATTTCATGCTCTAAAGCAAAAGGAGGGTGATCACTCTACTTACAACAAGAGGTTCTTGGAGTTGAACCAAATGGTCCCAAATTTATATTCACTCCAACCTATCGTCTGATCGAGCATTACATTCGAGGACTTCCCTCGAAAATCCAAGATTCAGTTCTCAGCGTTTCACCAGTAACACTTGAAGCTGCATGGAGTTAGCAACTGAACTGACCGAAAACCGAATTCGCAACGGGAAGTTCAAAGAAGAGAAGAAGAAAGCCCCTGTTGAGGGACAAACTTCAAACCACCCCATTCCTTCCTCTAAGTTTGCTAACAAGAGGAAGCGTAACACCAGGAATTTTGCAGTTACCCAAACCAACACCCCTATTCCTGCTGCACCCATTACTCAAGTCACTCCTTCACCCGCACCATACAGAAGACCCTACACAGGCCCATTACCAAAATGTAACCGTTGTCAGTATCACCATTCCCCTGATCATCCTTGCCAATACTGCACCGGCTGCGGTCGCGCAGGACATACTGTTCAAAACTGCCGCATGCCTCAACGAACAAACCGCCACCAACCTTTAACCCAAACCCACCAACAGTTAATTGGTCAAGCACAACAACCCCTACCATTTCCACCCACCCAACATTTAGCCCAAACATACTACCAACCCAATTATCCTATGGGCCAACCTATGTGGGCTTGCTTCAATTGCGGCGACCAAAGTCATTTCAGGAACACATGTCCAAGGCTGGTTAATATTATTCATGCTCAGGCCCAAGCCAACCCAGTGAATCAAGCGAACCAAGCTCCTCCACCTGCAAGAGGAAGAACTTTCAATATTAACGCGAACCAGGCCAGAGCTGACGGCAATGTGGTCAACGGTACGTTCCTTATAAATGGTAGATATGCCTCTATGTTATTTGATACTGGTGCGGATAGAAGTTTTGTGTCATTAGAATTTGAACCTATCCTAAGCAAAAAACGAAATCTCCTCCTATGTTCGCCTATAAATACCGCACCTCAATTCATGAATAAACTCGCTCAAATCAGTTTTACTCGCAATTCCCTCTGCTCGCCGGAATTATTCTTCCTTCGCCGGAAGACGCTCCTGTCGGCCGGTAATCTTTTGTTCTTTCTAAGTCAATTCGTATAATAATCGTTTATCATATAAATCCATTCTGTTTAGATAATCAAGTTTATTCCCATTAAAGTTAAAAGGTGTTCGGGTTTAATCCTGCACGAAGAAGATGAAGCAGCAGCATGTTTATATATGTATTTTATTTCGGTTGTAATCAGGTTAAGCACCCAGCCAAGTTGGTTGGGCCGGGTGCAAACCCACTCCTGGGCACGGGTTCGAGACTTGCTGGTCATATGGTTGATTTCAAAATCTTTTTAAATACTTAAAACAGAAAGGTTTTAAACTGAATATAAATTTAATAAAAACCAAGAGTTTAACGGGTTAGACACCCAGCCCAGTGGGTTTGGCTGGGTGCAAGACATATCTAATGTCTCGGGTTCGAGACCCATGATGCGCGCCGGTTCGACCTTGTTTAATGTTTTTAATTTAAATAAATTTCTGGAATAGCTTAAAGTGTGTATTAATATAATTAAAATCAGGTTTCTTTCGGGTTAGACACGTAGCTCAGTTGGAAGAGCTGCGTGCACGCAACCGCGAGGTCTCGAGTTCGACTCTGGTCACACGCAATCCAATTCCTTTAAAAACCGGTCAGATCTGCCTACTTTTTATATATATATATATATATTTTATTTATTTATTATTTTATTTCACTCTATCCATTTTCTCTTTTTTTTAATCCCTCAATTAAAATATTTTTATTTTTCCATTAATATACATACCTTAAACTTTAAAAAGCTTAATTTAACTTCAAAAAAATAACCTAAAGATCTAAACAAAGGTTTTAACATAAATATTAAATTATTTATTTATCGAATTATCACGTTATTATTTTAGGTTAGTACTTTTTCGTCGGTACAACCCGCAATTCGTGCGCTCTCTTTTCCACTCAAGAATACGCACCCACGGTGAGTGAATCTCTACAAATTCCCCGTTTTAATCACGTTTTGGGTGTATCATGTGTCGTACCATTTCTTTTATTTTATTTAACGCTTGTGCTAATATCATTTCGTGATCAAATGCGTGTTGTTGTTATGTGGGTTATATGTGGATACATTTTATCATTTCAGTGCAATCATTTTATTAGGCCCATTAGTTCCTCATGGGATACGGGTTGAGCATCAGGTGCCTCATTAGATCGGCTCTGTTTGATTGAGCTTTGATCTCAAATACATCATCCATTATGTCATATGTTCATTCAATGTGGTTTGTGATTGGTTACATATATACATTTATTCACATGTGATTCATGCACAATTTTATTTAAATAAACATAAAAGTCAATTATTTAAATGTTTTATCGAGTTTCACTCGCCAACTATTGTTGACCCAAATTCTCTGTTTTACGCATGATACAGGTGAAAAAGCTGAGGAAAGAAACACATAGGATGGCCTTAGAAGAATAAACAATTTATTTCATTTGGAACAATCGTTTGAGTTATTGTTTGTGTTTGTATGAATTTTTGTGTTGGATATTTGAACTTAATCATAATTTAATAAATATGAAACTTATTAGTAAATATCATGAGCTTTGGTGATAACGCAATCATGCCCCGGCTTTTATTCCGCTACGGGTTGGGGTGTGACAGGCCAAGCATCCGGCATCCTATTTATCTGGTACAACCGGCCGGTTTAAACCGGTTTTTAAAACATTGTTATGTATATGATATATATATATATATATAGTAAAAAATAAAGAAAACAACAAATTACATTGGAATCTTTATAATAGAGAAAAGTTTATAGAAAGCAAAATACAACCCTCTATCTTTTTATTGTAAGTGTGTAGAAAAGAGAAAAAAATAATAAAATAATTGTTTGTGAGTATGATAGCGATGCATAGTTGGATGTGGTATGTTTTTGAAAAATAAACACAATATAGAGGAAAATGTGTTTTTTTAATTAGAGCATTCAAAGTCAAATCTCTTACTCTGGCTTTATAATTACACTAAAAACACTACTTTTTCTCTCTTATTTTCAATTAAATAATGTTTTTTTATACTTTTATCATTTCTTTTTTCTCTCTTCTTCACTTACAACCACTTTCAAAAAATTAAAAAATTATAAAGGTGAACAGTATCTCCTCCAAATTTACTTATAAACACTCACTTTTTCTCATTTTTCTCTCTTCTCCACTCACAACAATTTACAACCACTCTCACAAATATAAAAGTTACACTCACATAGAAATAGAGGTTCCATTATAAATGCTCTTATATAAATGAAGATGTAGCCTCCAATGCGAATGCTCATAGTCAAACTGTTTAAGGTATGAATTGTTATCACTCTTCTTGTGTACGAAATACTATTCCGAGTTAAATGTCATTTTAGTCCCTGTTGTTTGGGTCATTTTGGTAGTTTAGTCCAAAAGTTTCATTTTTCTCCTATGGGTCCAAAAAGTATCACCATTGTTATTTTAGTCCACTGGGTTAACTTAATCTATTTTTAACGAGAAGGGCAATTCAGTCATTTTACATGTAATTCTGTTAACTAGAAGAGCAATTCGGCCATATAAACTGACCTAATTGCCCTTCTCAATAACAAAAAAATGAATGAAGTTAACACAGTGGACTAAAATGGCAACGGCGAAACCTTTTTGAACCCACACGCGAAAAATGAAACCTTTGGACTAAACTCGCAAAATGGTCCAAACCACATGAACTAAAATAGCATTTAACTCTACTATTCCACTTTGATTATCTGTAATTCTTGTTAAGCAGTCACTTTAGTTATGTTGCTTTCGAAACACGATTTAATATATTTTACCTTAATACATGCTTAAGCATTCTAAGTTCTAACTACTAATTCGAGTTTCTTATTTCATGACAATTTGATTTAAGGTTTTGCACCATTTCGAAATAACTTGAACTTTACTTTAAATGCAATAGTAAAAAAAATCGCAACGTCCTTTAGAGTATTCATATTCTATCCATCAATTTCTACCCTATAATTACACTAAAAATAACTATATTTTCTCTCTCTTTTCAATTAAATAATATTTTTTAATACTTTTATCATTATCTATTCTATCTCATTCACTCACAACTACTTTCAAAACATATTAAAAAATTATACATAGTTAACAGTGTTCTATCAAATATACCGAGGACAAGATGTGAATGCTCTTATAGTCACATTAAGTTACATATTATTTTCCCATGATACATGTATCAGTTGCTACTCTGAATTATGTTACCCAAACATGACTCGATTCTTTGAGTGTTCCACAAGCAAACCATTAATGGCATAATTACGTGACTAGTCACGACAGTGTGATTAAATCATTACGTGTCTACATTATGCTTCGAGAGCGATCTGCAATATGTTGTTTACGTTACTGAATCGCGTACATGAATCTCAGGATATTACAAATTCATATGTGGTGGATGGTTGGTGGGAATGTCACATCCCCTTACCACTTTTGATAGATAAGCTAGCTACATATGCCCCTTTGTTTTTTCTATTTCATAATACATTTCCAATCTTGATACATACCTTTATATGATATGATGTGATTGATAATGTTTACTTAGAAAGAAAATTTTGGTTATTTAAACAATACTTGTATTTAAATCAACTACCTTCATCTTGGATCTTATTTTCATAGGTTAGACTTGTGTTCATAGCTCATTGGTTAGGCTTTGCATCGATTGATGTATTTTACTAAATCTAACTCTATATGTTTATTATTATTATTATTATTATTATTGTTATTATTATTATTATTGTTATTATTATTATTATTATTATTATTATTATTATTATTATTATTATTATTATTATTATTATTTGATTTCAACAAATATACTAAGTCAACAACTTGCAATATTTGATTGTAATTGAATATACCGTCGACGGTGTTCCTTTCAATTCCAGATATATCTTTTTGTGGATTATAATTTGGTGATTAAGATTTGAAAATCATTAAAATAAAGTCTTAGCATATGATTTTTGTTGGTTTATAATAGTAAAAGTAAGTCTTTGGATTTAAAAATATTAATTTACGATGAAAACGGAAAGCCTTTTGTTTTTAGTTGGATTGTAACTAACGTTAATTAAACCATTTTTTTCATCGTCAAACTTGTATATCATCGGGATTGAACCCTTAACCTTTCACTCTTAAGACTTTGAGAAGTGGAGCTTAGGTTTGGACGTAAGATGATGTGAGGGGAGGCAATCGAATAACGAAGACGTTAGTGATGATGCGAGGACATTAAACAGATTTGAAATATAGAACAGACAGACGCATCATAATCTTCGAGTTGATTTGGTTGAACATATTTGGCTGGTTCCAAGATACAACCCCAATGACGATGGCGATGATGATAATTAAAAATATGTGATGTAGTAGCTTTATTTTTATTTGATGTATTTTATTTTTAATTTGATGTATTTTTTTAGTATAATTGAAATTAATGTAAATAAATGTTTATTATATAAATTTAATTCATTTATTTAGTAAAAAAAGTATAAAAAACTAATGTCACGTGTCAACTCATGCCCTAAACCCAATCCCCTTCACTCCCTTTTACTTTTGGGCTTGAGTTGAGGAGCCTAAACTGTCTACATGGCAAACATGTATCAACTCATGCCCTCAACCCGAGCCCCTCCACTCCTATAATCTAACCTATATCTAATTCACAAACACCACTAGGCTATTCCCGAGTGAATAGTTGAAACCATTTAATTTGATGATTCTCTTTAGATCTCTTTAATCAGGGTTTTTTTAGAAAAACTCTTTAATCAAGTATTTTATCTATATCTATACTATATATATATATAGATATTGCATTTCACAAATACATTTTAATATACTTAAAAGTTAAAAAAATAGTTTTTTGCTTTAATACACAACAACAAACAAAAAAATTGAGAGTAACTAGTTTTTCAAACACTAATTACAATTTAATTCCCTCATCTTTAACCAAATTATCGTTAATTAGTTAGTGGTTACATTTTATGACCCTTATAAAAAACTAACTATCCTCATAATTTTTAAACGGTTGTAACTTTTTCTTAAGTTAATAGTTTAAAAAAAATACACTGTAAAATCGAGCATTTTATTCTCTGTAATTTGAGTATAGTGTTGTTATATTTTTTTAATTAAAAATTTGATATGTTACATAATTACTGGTGTCTAGGGATGAGCAATAACTAAATCGTTAACAGGAACTGAACCGAAAACAGACGAAACCTAATCAAAATCAACCAAAAACTGAATTAACGGAAAACTAATTAATTGAAAACTGAATTAACCAAAAACAGGCTATCGTTTTTTTTTGTAACTTCGTTTGACCAAAATTAACCGAATCGAACCATATCACTCATATTTTTCATATATTTATAGTTTTTATACATACATTTCATGTATTTAATATTAGAGTAAACTGCGAAAATGGGCCATGAGGTTTGATCACTTTTGCACTTTAATCCAAAACTCAAACCTTTTGAATCTAGGTCCCTGTGGTTTCAATTTTGTTGCCATTTTCATCCAAAATCAAAATCTAGTCAGATTTTTCAGTTAATATCTAGTTTTTTTTTGTCTTTTTCTTCCCTTTTAATGAAGAGCAAATTGGTCTTTTAACATTTTATTATATATTTTGCTCTTCATTAAAAGGGAGGAAAAATACAAAAAAAAATTGAATGTTAACTGAAAAATCTGACCAGATTTTGCTTTTGAATGAAAATGACAACAAAATTGAAATCACAGGGACCCAGATTCAAAAGATTTAAGTTTTGGACTAAATTAGCAAAAATAACCAAACCTCATAGACCATTTTGACAGTTTACTCTTAATATTATATACCTCCATTTAATTTATTTATGTTTCCATTTCGTGTATTTATACATAAATTTTCATGTATTTATAAGAAAATTTTTTAGCTAAAGTTTAGTTTTGATTATTAACCGACAAACGAACTGGATCAAAACTGTTAATCTAACCGAATAAACCGAACTAATTAACCGAAAACTGAATGGTTGATAAAATAAACTAATTAATGACTTCGGTTTCGGCTCTGATTGAGGATAATAACTAAACCGAGCTAACCATACATATAGGACAATATTTTATATCCCGCTACATCAGACAGGCACCCTTCTGGTTCTATATATATGATTTAATTTATTGTGAAGTAATAAAAATATGAAGGAAAATCACCTAAAAAGTGAGTTTTACTTAAATAGCGTAAGAAATATTATATAGATGATACGGGACACTCATTATAACTAGGATTAAAGAGCATTTTGGTTATAAAACAAAGACTTACAATTTTGTTTTCACAAAATACAACACAAAAATCTAGTGAAAAAAATTTAGCACAAAAGAAATATAGTACAAAAAATTTAACAAAAAAACCCAGTACAGAAAAAGTTAACAAAAAAATCCAATACAAAAATATAGCATAAAAATGTTAAACAACATAGAAGTAGAACACAATTTTAGGTTTTTTTAGTTGTCATTTTTATATAGCAATATGGTACTCAAATTATAGATAAAAGATTCATAATTTTGTGGTGCTTTTTTTAAAGGATGTTATATAAAAAATGTATGAACACTTAAAAAGTAGGGCGGATGTTTGAAAAAAAAGTAAATATAAGCGGTTATTTCAAAAGTACTATTGGATTTATTTTTTATGCACTTTGAACTTAGATATTGATTTAAAAAATAAAAGTACTTCTTAGCGTAGGGCTGTAATCGAACCGAACGAACACAAACAAGGTCATGTTCGTGTTCGTTCGTTAAGGAAATTAACATGTTCACGAACGCATACCGAACACAAGTTTATGTCCGTGTTCGTTCGTTAAGGAAGTTCAGTTGTTCGCGAACAGTTCGTGAATAAACGAATAAAAAACGAACGTAAACAAACATTTAACTTGAAAATAAAAAATAAAAACATTCATAATCTTAAACATTGGACTTAAGTAGTTAAATACAACCATCAAATGATAAATCAAAACAGAAGAAGTCTACTACAACCAACAAAAGATGAATCAAGTTTAAGTAACTTAGACATAATTATCCAGAATTACTTACACATAATTATTCAAAGTTTAACTAATTTAGACATAATTATCTCAAAAACTATCTTGAATGTCCAAATTTAAGCTAACTTAGAAAAAAAATAGGCGTTCAAGTTTTCAATATGTTTAGATGAAAATTTTATTATTTATTAATTTTTTAATATAACCGAACGAACATGAACGAACGTAACCGAACATATTACCGAACATTCACGAACGCAGTTGAATGAACAGGACCTTTGTCCGTGTTTGTTCGCTAAGCTAACCGAACAAATTTTTTTGTCCGTGTTTGTTCATTAAACTAATCGAACAGACATAAACGAACTTTCCACTGAACGGTTCATAAACTGTTCGCTGAATGTTCGGTTCGTTTACAGCCCTACTTAGCATACTTAGAAAAATCAAATTCTTATTTAATCTTACCTCATAAAAATACTAATTACTTACATATTAGTTACATTTATATTTGTATTTATCTTTATTTTTAAAATCATTTATTTGTTTTTTAGGAAATAAACATAAACTATTCACTTCTTAGAATAGAATGAAGACACTGAATATTTACACTTTTTATATATTTATGATATTGATTTATTATTAAAAATAATATTTTAGTACAACTATTTATATTTATATTTATAATGTAATACAATATACATCCTCTCCAAATCACACGTATAGTAAATTTATAATAATGTAGGCAGTATAGTTAAATATAATAATTGTCTCGAAGTTTAAGTTATTCATAAATTGTTTGTATATTCTAATTGAAGTAACTCATGAAGAAACAGCTTTAATCCGTAGGGGATAGAACGATAACAAAGCCTTGATAGTTGGTAATCTTCTATTTCTCTTCTGATCAATGGGCCAATGGGTCACCTGTCGTTTTGAGGAATATCCATTTGTTTTTTTTTGATACCACAGGTAGTGTTGCAGAGGTGAGAGTACGATTACGCAACGTGATTGGCTACACGTCGCTTTCCACATTATCTCATATGCCTTCAGCTGTTACTGGAGATCATGGAGCAATGAAACGCCGCAAGCTGATTAGCTACACGTCATTGTCCTTTGTACTTCTTGTCCCCTATACGATTGATTATCGTCGGGATTTTTTGGCACAGAGTCTGGCGCACATTGATTGATTGCAGACTTCTGTGAATTGTACTATGGTCTGTACTAGTTGTCTCCTGCTAGCTGACGTAGTTGTGCGTCCGTGGAGGTGCCTGCGAGGAACCTTAGAACCAGCTGAGTGTTTTTATGCTTAAGTATGATTATGATTCTATGTGTGCAAAGACTGAACCGTGACCCGCGTAACATTTAAGACCATACTCCTTCTGTGGGTATATGTTACATTTGGCAATGAACGAATATCATATTATTTATCATTTTAAATACTTTTTTAACTGACATTTTTGAGAGAATAATATTATATTCAAATTTAGAAAGTTGAGCTAATTTTAAAAGTTGTGTATCAAAAGTATTTATAAAATATTCATATTTAACAAACGATAGAAAAAAATCCCATTACTCTCATATATATATTTTATATATACGCATGGCCATATTAATATACTTATTCATCGGTAACCTTTTAACAACGTTAATTATGCCATGAGGTATGATCACGTTAATTTAAATATAAATATAAATTTACAGCGTAATTTTGACTGTTTTTGTTATTAAAGTCAAACTAATCACAATCCACTTTATCTTTTCATCTTTTGGTACGAGTATTTTGGATACTTTCAAAATCCAACACATATTAACAACACTTTAATTACAACACTTTTATATATTCACTCCTCTAATCTATATCTTTAATATTTATCTATATCTATATTTATCTATACTTACTATATAATAAAAGAAATTAATTGGAGACACTTTTTTCGTGTATTAGGCCGTTTATCTTTTGATTTTCCTGCCAAACTCTTATAGAAAATTATTATTTAGTTTAAATTATAATATTATTTATTTGATTTTCTATATCATATTATCTTCATTGTTTATATTACCTAACATGTCATATAACAACTACAATTTTTAGTTTCCTAATTATTACTTCTTTTTTACTTTTAATTTGTAATATACAAATTTACTCTTATTCTTTTCGATGATGTAATTTTCCTATACTAATAAACGAAAAAAAAATTGGAATGTGTCACTTTCTGGTGCCTTTTCACCTTATATTTTCCTATTTATCTATCATATTAAATAATAATAATAATTTTAAACAAAAATTAGATAATAATAAATATTTATTTTGTATAAATAATTTTAAACAAAAATTTAGATAAGGATAAATTTTTGTTTTTATATAATCATAAAGTTATATCCTGAGTATTATGAGTAGATATATATACTTTGGCGTTCGGTGATTGAAACTACGGTAGATTAGGAATCAAAGGTTCTTGTTTGATATATAATAAATAAATAATATTTGTATTATTGTTTTTTTACTATAATAAATAATTATTCTAGGTCGGGGCATATGCTTCTATCAAATTATACGTATTCTTAGATGCATCGTTATAATGATTTGAACTCACCATTATAGTCGCACAATTCTTTCAAATATTAAATCTATACAACTGATTTTCACCTTTGTAATGTTAGGCGTACTATTATAATTGTTTAAACCTATCATTTATCGCACATGGCAATTGGTTTAGAAAGAACACAATTTTTTAATGTAACAATTCTATACTCGATTCGAAGAGAATTTAATTCTCGATTTACGGTATAATGCATAAAAAATAGAATATATAAAAATGTGAGGATCGATCTCCACCCTTTTTACCGTGAACTCTCTTGAATACAAATTTGAGACGAGTGTTTTAGGAATGAAATAAACAAATAAGCATGAGGGTACATAAAACTAACTAAAATAATTGTATCTCATAATTTGAATGTATCTTAAAAATGGAATTCAACTCCATGTAATACATGTGTTTTTTACCTAATAATAAATAAAAATAAACTAAAATGTTATAATATGTAAATAGTAAATCAAAGTTCACTTTTAAAAGATAAATCTTGATGACTGTATGTGTGAACATATGACATTATATTTTAATCAACACGTGCAATACACGAGTTTTTTAAAATATATCATTTTATTATTTGTTATATTAAATTACATTTATGCAGTCTATGTAATACACGAGGTTCAAAAGTAATACTATATAATAAAAGAAATCTATGTGTGACTCGTTTCATTCATTTAAGGCATTTACTTTTTTTTTTCCATTTCTCTATCCTTCTTATCTTTTATTAAGGTTGCAGGGTATGAGACGTGATTACCTACATCCTCATCATTTTTTTTCAATAATAGCGCTTCTCCCCATACCATGCTAGCTATTTTGGAGGGGGATGGAGACTAGCCAATGGAATAGTGAGCGTTAGCGAATGAAATGTGGGCCACACTTCAAGTTTAAATCTTTAAGAGTTAAATACTATTTTAGTCCTTGAGGTTTGCTCAAAATATCTATTTTAGTTCAAAAGATTTTTTCTAACTTTTTTAATTCAATAGTTAAGTTTTCATATTAATTTAGGTTCAGTCCACTAACTTTATCCAAATATTATGTTAATTTTTTATGAAAAGACCAAAATATCATTAGCCCATTTCTAAACCAATACTTTTTTTTCTACATGTAATAAATGAAAATATATTTTTTATATGTATCATTCTTTAATGTCTATTCACTTTTAAATAATAATATATTACTTTTTATACACATTATAATATATATGCATATTAGCCTCTATATATAATAAATGAAACGTTTTTGGGACATGTATCTATCATTGAGCCCATTTTATATTTTTGTTTTGACATCTAAACCATTCTAACTTTTTATTTCAAACTTTTTAATTTTCAGAGTACTTGAGTTTTTTGTTTGACTAATTTGAGCACTTTTATTATTTTCTATGTTTATTTTGTTTTACTCATTTGACTACTTCATAATATATTTTAAATATTTAACCATCATCATTTTATGTATTGCGTTTTTTAATTTTTATCATAACTATTTAGATTAATGAATTAGTATTCTTTTTGTAACCAAACTAGAAATAACCCTCGTGCATTACGGTGGATTTTAGAATCCCTGAATCTTCTGGCACAGCCAATTGGTTTTGACTAGGATTTAAAGCGAAAGGTAGAGAATAAAGACAATGAAACAATAAACATAAAAAAATCTCACAGAGAAAACCCATTACTAGTTAAAGGAAAAAAAATATAAAAAGACAATATATTGATATCAACTCAATATACGGAAATTAAAGGTAGATTCAATTATACTGCCGTTAAAAAAAAATCAATTGTATTAAATTCGAAAAAAAATACTATAAAGATCGACCCAGCATGTAAAAAGAATAAGAATTAACAAGAGTAACAAAGTTAACTGAGATACGCAAACTCTACCAAAAAAATTGAACAAAAATGTAAAAAGAAAGTTTTAATAGGCTTTAATTTGGTGCTTTTGGGACTTACTGTAACGGTCCGCATTTTTGGACTTTCCTTATTTAGAAAGTATATTCGTATTTCTATATTTGGAAATTTGTATCGTACTCATATCTTTCATTTTACATCCTTGTACTCTAAAATTATGATTCATAATGGAAACTCATTTTATACTTATACATGTTATATACTTGAATTATACTTTATAATTCTTAATACATGACTATATGCAAGAAGCTCATACTTAAATGCTCGAATACTCAGCTTTATACACTATTATACTTACACGTCATACTTTACGCTTAAAAATGCTTAATAACTGGCTAAAACACGAAAAAACTTAGCCCAAAACTAATCACTTCGCACAAGCTGAGCCACCTCGTACGAGGCGTCACCTCGCGCAAACGCTTTTGTCAGTCTTTTTCCCCTATAAATCAGACCATTCACCCTCATTTCCAACTTTCCGAATATTTCTTCATTTGTTGCAAATTAACTCAATTCTAAGTGAGTTCTAGCTCACTATACTCCTTGGATTCTTCCCATTTTCTTAATCTTTTACTTTTCTTTCTAGAACAAACTTGGTACCAAGTGTTAAATACTACCAAGCTTATCGTCTCCTCTATGACTATGCTTGTGCTCGTAGTAGTGTGAACGATAGAAGCTTTGGCTTCTAACTTAGTTTCACCACCTCACTTGCTCATTGGTATGTACTAGTATCAAAGTAACAAAACCCCGTTAAGCCTCCAACACTCAGTTAATTCTTTCCATGTTGAAGCTGCTCACCCGGGTTAACCTTTCTTGACCACTTGTGTAGTTGGTTTACTTTCTGTTAATTCATGACCAACCAGGTCGTTATTTACGATCTGTGCTTTGGTGAAACATATAAAGAGATTTGACATCTCCATACATGACTTCTATAATAATCTTGACTGAATATACATAAATGTATATGTGACTCTCGTAATTTCATTATAGACAAGTCCGAACAGAATATTGATCACCTTCTGATTAAGTATTTTGACCTCAGACTATTCTGCTTCGTTACCACGATCCATGTTCACATAAATCAGTGTCGAAATGGTACAAAACAGGCTAAAACATTTCAGAACTGTCACCTCGCACGAGGTAAATAGTCAACTCGTACGAGTTGCAAGTCAACTCGCTTCGTACGAAGTGGTAACTTTCTCGTTTTCCTTCCGTACTTTCAACTTCAGAACCTGGATCTGTCGTCCGACTCAGTATACTCACGCCCACCTGTTTACCCAATGTAGGGTAACTTCGGGTTGCATTACCTGAGCACTATACGCACGGAATACTAGGAAGCTTGCATAACTGTGAGTACACTCGAACACCCTTTTACGTGAAACAACTCTCTTATATATATATATATATATATAATTATTAATATTAAAAAAAGTTCAAAATAGTTGAGTATTTAAAAGTATTCACAAAAATACTTAACATCATTTCATATCACTAATACATAAACTAGGCGAACTAAAACGGAAGCTTGAGATTTGAAATGCTCGGTTCCTTATCATGGCTTGATCTTCTTCACTTTACTTAAGAGTTTTCTTTAGGCTGAATTTTTATAGATTATTAGTAATATAATTCAATAAAGAAAATATACCATAACTATTAAATCAAATAACAGATTTAAAATTTTCAAAATTTGAGAGTGGCGTCGGCGACGGCTGAAAGATCCGTCGGCGACGCCATGTGTAAACTCGTGCCTGTTTCAAACCACCGTAGATAGTAGCATAGGGCGTCGGTACTATAGTGGTGCGTCGGCGACGGCCTGTTATGCCGTCGGTGACGACACCTTCTGCATTAAATTTTACTGCAGGTTCAATTTATTGTCGTTCGACCCATTTTTGAACTCCGTACATAAGCGTATGACTCGAAACCTACTAAACTTTGTCCGAGTAATAATATTCCTTATTTCCATTACCTTAATATTATCGATTTGAGTATTTTCATCACTCTAATCTACTTTTATAAACTTCTTTATTTTGACCCGTTCGTAAAGTATTAACAAACAGCTTGATATATCTATTATTCATCACAATTTATCAGTTATATTTACATTCTTGTTCTTTTGAACGGTTACTTATAATTTATGCATCTATTCCTCGACTCTTTTATGCATATAAACTCTTCTTTTTCCGATTTTACCCTTTTATCACATTTTAACCAAAACGAGCATACATGTATCCCTTCCGGTACACGTTTAAGCTCCACTTAACCAGTTTGGTTGCTCTAGCGAAATCCATCGCTTAACCCAATCAAACCTTTATTCATCTTTCTTTTTTACCCGTTTGGTTCTTTAACGAAATCCATCGCTTTCTTCAACCAAACCATTTTCTATTTCTCATTTTGACCCGTTTGGTTAATCAACGAAATCCATCGTTTTATTTAACCAAACCATTTCTATTTCTCATTTCAATCCGTTTGGTTATTTAACGAAACCAATCGTTTTATTCAATCAAACCATTTTCTATTTCCCTCATTTTAACCCGTTTGGTTATTTAACGAAATCTATCGTTTTATTCAACCAAACCATTTTCTATTTCTTGTTTTAATCCGTTTGATTATTTAACGAAATACATCGTTTTATTTAACCAAACGATTTTTATTTCTCATTTTAATCCGTTTGGTTATTTAATGAAATCCATCGTTTTATTTAACCAAACTATTTTTATTTCTCTCATTTTAATCCGTTTTTCATCAAAACAATCATGTAAATTAATATGCTATCAAAGACAAGTCGCGTACCTTATAGCTTATCCTTTAACCGTGCGTTTGTCCCCGCTTGACTTCCCGATGTCTCATTTGCGTTACCTAAAGTGTACAAGCCAGGCATCGTTAGAGTTTCTCGACACATGATTTTGGCATATAAATTTCCAAACGCACTACGCCTTGTTCTTATTAACGATTTTCATTTATCATTCAAAATTGGCAATTCATTAAAGCATTTTGTTGAACATCTTGAATGCATCTAATTTAGCTATTCACTTAGACTCTAGCTACTCAAAAATCTTCAATTCAATAAGTTCAAGTTTTCATCAAAATCCACTTAGACATGCAATTTCAACAAACTCATGTAATTTTACTCTTTGCTCTCACTTGAACAAGAGGCTTTCCATACAAGCATCAAAACCCATTTCTTTATAAAATTCATAATCACTTCAACACATGATTTCATAGCTATTTTCAGTTAAAATTATAATTCTACACTTAGATTACGTCTCCCTTAGGTGAAAATATGTATCAATTTGTTCATGAACTTAGATCCTCAATATTCATCCAAGATTCAAGTATCACAAAAACTTAAATTAAAACTTACCTTGTGATAGGCAAGTAAGTTTGGTTGATATTCTTGACTCAAACACGAATTTTAAGCCTAATTAGCCCTTCAATTGTTCAATTTGGATCAACTAGGGTTTAGGTGTTCATCCCATAGCTCTGCTCACACACACGTACACACACACAAGTGTGTGCTTGTGTCTTTAAAATTTTTCTTTTAATAATATAACATTCTTAGTTTGACACTTTTAGTCCCTCTTGTTTGGTTTAGTATAAATAGGACCCAAATTTATGATTTTTATTACCTAGTTATATTTATATATATACACATATATATATATATTAATATTTTTGGGGTGTTACATTACGCTTTACACTTTGGGTGCAATATGTTAACCTATCAAATGCACAATCACACTAATACTTTTATGCAAACACACAAATAATCCATGATACATGCTAAAGATACGTGATACGTTGGAACATTCTTATGTGATACGACTTGTCATTAACTTTGTACGAGCCTCTCCTTAACATGTATAGCGCTATAGGAGTAACTCACCGCCCGTATTCTTGAGGTCATGTTAAGTTTACTCTATTTTGTGGTGACACTTGGGGATTGACTTGTAAATCGCATGCCTTGTTTACATTAATCTAGTATACTATTTTAACATGTGGATTCGTTTAAACTATTTTATACTTATGCTATATCAAACTTGTGTACACGCCAATGTTTTTATGTTGAACTATACTTTTAATATGACATTGACGAAACTTAGTAGGGACTTCCTAGAAACGCACTTAGATATTACTAGACTTTATGTCGCATATTGTTGATCATGTTGTACTTGAAATTTCTTATGTTGTACTTGACAAATTTTGAAATGAAATGAAATTTTGATATCTTAACTATTGTCGCAAACTACTGTTAGGTTAACTTGAGCAATCTATTTCGTCCCGCCCCGATGTTTCCACCATCGGTTAGCGTGTGACACTTACGATTCATTGCTATATAAAATTATAATTTACTGCTCATATCCAATGTAATTTGTATGTAGTATACCATAAAACAATTTTATAACCCCTAATCTTTCTTTTAGTTTCTTATATTATAGCAATTTTTTATTTATTGTAATAATCGATATGTGATAATCTAATTATATTTAATTAAATTGTTATTTTATACGAGAGACTATATATATGTGCATATATAGAGATGGGTTAAAATGAAAATCAATTTGAGTTGTGAGAACCATGATGTAACATCCGTCAAAAACGGATTTACCAAACCCGCTCCGTTTATTAACCAAACAATCAGTTAAAAATTTCGTTGCGAATTTAATGCCCAAAATAATTTTAAACGATACATAATCAATTATTATATGGGAATATATAATTAGTTTTTGAAAAACTGTTAAAAATATGAAAATAAAAATAATATGTTCCTGCATGGTTTCGAACCCGGGTCAGTAACCGGTCCAGCAAAGTCTTACCGCACACACACACTCAACCACTGCGCCACTTGTATTCTTTGTTAATTATTAGAATCATTTAATTCATATCATGCTTTTCCGAATTCAAAACCGGCGCCCAAATTGCAGTCGTCGGAAATCCCGACTAACTCGCCAAGAATCGACGGTTACTTCAGTTATAACGTAAACCTTAAACACTACATCGGTTATAACCGACGTCTGAGTCCGCGACACAAGTTATAACCGCCGGAGAAATTCTAACCGACGAATCAAGTCGGAAATCGGACCAAATTCATCGACGACTTGCCTTATAAATACCCCCTCGAACCTCTGCAAGCTTTTTCGCTCAAAACCGCACCTTTACCCGACGTAATTCCATTCGCCGGAAAATTTCTGTACCTCGCCGGAAAACCGAATTCTTCACTTCCGAACCTTACTGAACCCCCTGAGCTTATACCGAAGTCACCTATATCCTTTTCAAGCTTTATGAAGACTCGCTGCTGCAAGACACACGACGCCGGAATCTGTTACTGTCGCCGGAGTTCTGCCGGAGAAACAGAGGAATCCAGTCGGTATACCTCACGCTTAAATCTTCCCTTCTTTTTACATATCTCATCTGTAATTAATTGAAAAACGCTAACGAACACGATTAAAACATCGAACCAGTCGGATTTCCGATTCTGGTTAAAATCTAACGAAGAAGATGAAGTTGCAGTAACATATAAGTTTAATTAAAATCAAGATATAACTCGGGTTAGACACACAGTCCAGCGGTGGACTGTATGCACATTAAACACACTAACGTCTCGAGTTCGAATCTTGTCCCACGCATGCTGCCTTAATAAAAATGCATTTTTTTTTGTTAACCGAACCGGAGTCACCACTGTTACATGTTAAGTTTATTAATAACCGGAATAATAACCAAGTTAGACACACAGTCCAGTGGTGGGCTGTGTGTATGTTTAATCACAGGACACGAGTTCGAGTCCGGTCTTCTGCACCGGTCCGGACAAATATCTAACTTTTTAAATAAGTCAGAAATGAAAATACTTAGTTTGTATTTAAGAATAATAAAAATCAGTTTAGTTAACAAGTTGGACACACAGTCCAGCGGTGGACTGTGTGTTAGCATAAGCCACAGGTCCCGGGTTCGAGACCTGTGGAGCGCACCGAGTCTTTGGATTAAAATCGTTTTTAAAAAATGAAGGATTTTTTGTTTAATCTAATTAATGTATAAATATAATTAAAAACAGAAATATTTCGGGTTACACACGTAGCTCAGTTGGTAGAGCTGCGTGCACGCGTACGGGAGGTCTCGGGTTCGAGCCTCACTCCGCGCACACTTACACGCATACGAACCGGTCAAACGGTCAAAGGTCAATGGTCAACGGTCAACGGTCAACGGTCAACGGTAAAAAAAAAGTCAACTTTTTTTTTTTTTTTTTTTATTTATTTTAATTAAAAATCAATTAAAAATACTTAAAAATAACATTTTTAAGGTTAGAAAATAGCCTTAAACTCACAAAAATACACCCAACAATCTTACTAAAATGGATTAATAAAATCCGTTTACTTACCGAACCATAATGCTATTTATCTAGGTTAATTTCACTCGTGGTTAAAACCACTTCGCGTGCATTCAACATCATCAACCGAACGCACCCACTGTGAGTGAATCTTACAACTCCCCCTTTTTAATTACACGTTTTGGGGTGTGTCATGTGTCACAAAATAATTAACTCGTTTATTTAAACTTGTGCCATACCATATCGTGATCTAAACTTAGATTGTTTATATTGTTGTGATTATGTATTTCATTTTGTCAACTTATATGAAATTCATCCATTAAGCCCATCAGTTCCTCGTGGGAGACGAGTTGAACAACGCGTGCCTCAAAACCAATCCATTATTGTTCATGTGTGTATTATTGAGTTTATATTGTTTGTAGTTATGTCTTTCATATTATCATGTTTATGCAATTCATTCATTAGGCCCATCAGTTCCTCGTGAGAGACGAGTTGAGCAACGCGTGCCTCTAAACGATCCATTATTGTTCATGTGTGTATTGTTTAATATTAAATTGATTTATGAATAAGTTTACATCTATTTTTACTCATGTGTGGTTATGCACTTTATTTCATAATCAATAAAATAAACTTGTTCAAATGTTTTCCATAGGATTCACTCGCCAACTTTTTGTTGATCCAAAAACCTTTTTACACATGATACAGGTGAACAGGATGAAGCAAGGAAAACATAGGAAATGCCTTAGAAGAAAACAAAGAAGCTTAGATTGATATTTAGAACATGTTGTAATATTGATTGTAAATTTCCATTAAATTGTATTAATGAATATGAAATGTTAAAATAAATGTCATGAGCTTTGATGATAACCCAATCATGCCCCGATGACCTTTTTCCGCTGCGGGTCGGGGTGTGACAGATTGGTATCAGAGCCATGACTATAGGGATATAGGATAGGTTATTAGACCCTTAGAGCCTATACTATAGTCTGCCTAAATTTTAATTGATTAGGTGGTTACATACAAACTTGTGATATTTATTTGTTTCATATTTGTTTATATACAGTCAAACATACATACTTATATACATATTCATTATACATATATCAATGTTCATACATTCAATTCATTTTCATACTCTCATTATTCAAAGATTTTGTTGCAATTTTCAAATCTCATCAAAGTAAGTTCTGCGACGGGCATGTAGTAACTGGAAGGGTACAAGTACCGGTAGTTGGAACGTCCTGTCTAGGTTGGCATTCGTATAAATCCAAAATAACGGACCAGTTTGCCTACCTGGGGACTAACGATGAGAGTACGAAGGACCTATTAGGCCAAAGCATGCCACACCAAACGTCGTTCGAACTAACCCCACTTTGAGGTGTCACCGTGTCCACACCTGGACACATTCCGAATATCACACGTTGTATACATATTTCTCGATTTTCTCCGGGTTTTAGTGTACGCAACCAGGCAAACCCATGCGAACCATATGAAAAGCCCGGTATTCATGGGGGCCCACATGATTACGAAGGTGAAGTATGGCGGCATGTAGGGCCTAATGGCGAGCAAAGCCCAAGACATCCTATGGATGTAGTAGATTTATTTTTCTATAATTATTTTATGAATGTTCATTCCTGAGTGCGACCCATGATCCCAAAAGCATCCAACTCATACTCTTGACATGTATTCCTTGTAGATGTCTTCTAACCACGCCCGTAGGAAGACGAGAGCAGGAAAAGCCCGCGAACGCATGGCTGCCCTAATCGCTCAACAAATGGCTGCCGTAATACCCAACATTGTCATCCAAGTACAACAAACACTTACCGCTAATCCTGTCAATCAAGAAAATCAAAACATTATCAACTCTCCCCCAAATACCACTAAATGCACCTACAAGCATTTCAAATCATGCGACCCTCCGAAATACAAAGGGACTGAAGGCGTCAACGCTCTCCTCCATTGGTTTGAAGAAATGGAGAACACCTTTCTAAATTGCGATTGCCCCAATGATCGCAAAGTGCGTTATGCTACTGGTCGTTTATATGGAATAGCACTTACTTGGTGGAATACAGAGAAGGGCAAACGAGGTGTTGAAGATGTTATGACTTTAACTTGGAATGAATTGAAGGAAAACATGACCAGACGATTTTGCCCAAGGAGCGAAATCAAGAAATTAGAAGATGAATTTTATTCGTTGAAGCAAAAGGAAGGAGACCACACCACATACAACAAAAGATTTCTCGAGTTACATCAAATGGTTCCCAACATGTTCACTCCCCTCTACCGTTTGATCGAGCACTACATTCGTGGTCTTCCGTCAAAGATTCAAGACTCTGTAATAAGTACCTCGCCTGCAACTTTGGAAGCAGCAATGGAGCTAGCAACAGCGCTCACCGAGAACCGAATCCGGAACAAAGACTTCAAGGAGGAGAAGAAGAAGGATAAAGCATCGACTGAAACCTCCGACTACACCCAAACCGAATCCCCTTCTCAACCCAATTCTAAGAGAAAAAGAGACGGGAAACTTTTCGCTGCTATCCAACGAAATCAACCAATTTCACACGCCATACCCATCCAAGCTATCCCAATCACTCAAGTGGCACCCAACTCAACTTACCCAAATAAGAAACCATATCTTGGGCCTCACCCTCGATGCAACAACTGTTTTTACCACCATCCCCTTACCTTACCTTGTCGACTATGTGCAACTTGTGGACGCTATGGTCATTTGAGCAAGGTTTGCCGCACCTTTCAAAACCAAATCTCTCCCCCTACTCAAACCATGAACTAAACCTATCAACAACCCCAATACCCCATGTTCCCATATGTTCGAGCTTGTTTCAATTGTGGCGACCCTACCCACTTTAGAAACACATGCCCTCAATCGGTTAACGTCATCAACGCTCAAGCCCAATCAAACCCAGTTAACCAAGAAAACCCAATCGCTAGGCCACCAGCAAGAGGAAGAGTCTTCAACATCAACGCCAATCCTGTCGAAGACAATGACGGCCCAAACGAAGATACCCAACTAGTCCTCTTCACCGAAAATCCAGATTCAACTCCTATCGTGTAGTTTTATGTTTTTCTTTATCACGTAGAACTAAACATAACTTAAGGATAAAGCCAATGATAATTTGACAAGAATATGGTGGATACGCCGCTGGTACTTCCTATATATAAGTATTCTTGTCAAAGGATCAGAAGCATTATCTGGCGGTTATGAGAGGTTCCATGTGTAGACTGTTAGAGTAATTATTGTTTATTATTTTCAGTACATGCAATTTCATAGGCCGCCGCTCCCCATTACATTATGAGCGTTGAGCATGTTCCCCATTTTATTATGAGGTTGAACCTGGCGTGCCCACATACGATCGGCTCCGTTTGATTGAGCCTTGATCGCACAGACATTTTCATTTTCAGTACATGCAATACGATCGGCTCCGTTTGATTGAGCCTTGATCGCACAGACATTTTCATTATCAGTATCTTGTGGTTGTTGTGTTTGTTGTAGAGTTGCATAGAACTAATCATAACTTGCGGATAAAGTCAATCAGAATTTGACAAGAATATGGTGGATACGCCGCTGGTACTTCCTATATATAAGTATTCTTGTCAAAGGATCGGAGGCATTATCAAGCGGTTATGAGAGGTTCCATGTATAGGCTGTTTGTGTGATTGTTGTCTAGATTAAGTTTATTATTTTCAGTACATGCAATACGATCGGCTCCGTTTGATTGAGCCTTGATCGCACAGACATTTTCATTTTCAGTACATGCAATACGATCGGCTCCGTTTGATTGAGCCTTGATCGCACAGACATTTTCATTATCAGTATCTTGTGGTTGTTGTGTTTGTTGTAGAGTTGCATAGAACTAATCATAACTTGCGGATAAAGTCAATGAGAATTTGACAAGAATATGGTGGATACGCCGCTGGTACTTCCTATATATAAGTATTCTTGTCAAAGGATCGGAGGCATTATCAGGCGGTTATGAGAGGTTCCATGTATAGGCTGTTTGTGTGATTGTTGTCTAGATTAAGTTTATTATTTTCAGTACATGCAATACGATCGGCTCCGTTTGATTGAGCCTTGATCGCACAGACATTTTCATTTTCAGTACATGCAATACGATCGGCTCCGTTTGATTGAGCCTTGATCGCACAGATATTTTCATTATCAGTATTTTGTGGTTGTTGTGTTTGTAGTAGAGTCACATAGGACTAATCATAACTTGTGGATAAAGTCAATGAAAATTTGACAAGAATATGGTGGATACGCCGCTGGTACTTCCTATATATAAGTATTCTTGTCAAATAATCGGAGGCATTATCAGGCGGTTATGAGAGGTTCCATGTATAGGCTGTTTGTGTGATTGTTGTTTAGATTAAGTTTATTATTTTCAGTACATGCAGTACGATCGGCCCCGCTTGATTGAGCCTTGATCGCACAGACATTTTCATTTTCAGTACATGCAATACGATCGGCTCCGTTTGATTGAGCCTTGATCACACAGACATTTTTCATTTTCAGTATTTATGAGTTTGTTGTATTGGTTGTAGAGTCACATAGGACTAATCATAATTCACTGATAAAACCAATGAAAATTTGACGAGAATATGGTGGATACGCCGCTGGTACTTCCTATATATAAGTATTCTTGTCAAAGGATCAGAGGCATTGTCAGACGGTTATGAGAAGTTCTATGTAGGGTTTAGTAGTTTCTTGGTAACTAATCATAACTTGTGGATAAAACCAATGAAAATTTGCAAGAATATGGTGGATACGCCGCTGGTACTTCCTATATATAAGTATTCTTGCCAAAGGATCAGAGGCATTATCAGGCGGTTATGAGAAGTTCCATGTAGGATTTAGTATTGCCTTGGTTGAAATTTGTGCTACATTTATATCATCTCGCTATTTAAAGAAATTGGATTGTGATCCATTTCTACATAAACTAACCTCTCCATCATAACAAACGAGAGAGGAACTATCACCATTCAAACATATATGCTATCAGAATGTGGATTCAAATATTAGCTGTTGTGTTTATTTATGTTCTATAGTCATAGAACCATGTAGGTTGTAGTATTAGAAGTTTTGCCTTAGGATATAACCATATCCTTCCAAACATATCCAAACTCTTATGCATGATATCATAGTTAGCGAATCAATTCTGCTTATCAATACTTTTACAGTAGGCAACAAAAAGCGATTCCTGTATTTGGGGACTTAACCCTTACAAGGAACGTTACCGCCTCGAACAAAAAACTTAAACCCTTACTTTTCTAAGCATGTAACTGTCAAACTAAACACCATCATTCTTTTAGTCAAATATATCACTATTTAAATTTCGGGACGAAATTTCTAAAAAGCAGGGGATACTGTAACATCCGTCAAAAACGGATTTACCAAACCCGCTCCGTTTATTAACCAAACAATCAGTTAAAAATTTCGTTGCGAATTTAATGCCCAAAATAATTTTAAACGATACATAATCAATTATTATATGGGAATATATAATTATTTTTTGAAAAACTGTTAAAAATATGAAAATAAAACTAATATGTTCCTGCCGGGTTTCGAACCCGGGTCAGTAACCGGTCCAGCAAAGTCTTACCGCACACACACTCAACCACTGCGCCACTTGTATTCTTTGTTAATTATTAGAATCATTTAATTCATATCATGCTTTTCCGAATTCAAAACCGGCGCCCAAATTGCAGTCGTCGGAAATCCCGACTAACTCGCCAAGAATCGACGGTTACTTCAGTTATAACGTAAACCTTAAACACTACATCGGTTATAACCGACGTCTGAGTCCGCGACACAAGTTATAACCGCCGGAGAAATTCTAACCGACGAATCAAGTCGGAAATCGGACCAAATTCATCGACGACTTGCCTTATAAATACCCCCTCGAACCTCTGCAAGCTTTTTCGCTCAAAACCGCACCTTTACCCGACGTAATTCCATTCGCCGGAAAATTTCTGTACCTCGCCGGAAAACCGAATTCTTCACTTCCGAACCTTACTGAACCCCTGAGCTTATACCGAAGTCACCTATATCCTTTTCAAGCTTTATGAAGACTCGCTGCTGCAAGACACACGACGCCGGAATCTGTTACTGTCGCCGGAGTTCTGCCGGAGAAACAGAGGAATCCAGTCGGTATACCTCACGCTTAAATCTTCCCTTCTTTTTACATATCTCATCTGTAATTAATTGAAAAACGCTAACGAACACGATTAAAACATCGAACCAGTCGGATTTCCGATTCTGGTTAAAATCTAACGAAGAAGATGAAGTTGCGGTAACATATAAGTTTAATTAAAATCAAGATATAACTCGGGGTTAGACACACAGTCCAGCGGTGGACTGTGTGCACATTAAACACACTAACGTCTCGAGTTCGAATCTTGTCCCACGCATGCTGCCTTAATAAAAATACCTTTTTTTTGTTAACCGAACCGGAGTCACCACTGTTACATGTTAAGTTTATTAATAACCGGAATAATAACCAAGTTAGACACATAGTCCAGTGGTGGCCTGTGTGTATGTTTAATCACAGGACACGAGTTCGAGTCCGGTCTTCTGCACCGATCCGGACAAATATCTAACTTTTTAAATAAGTCAGAAATGAAAATACTTAGTTTGTATTTAAGAATAATAAAAATCAGTTTAGTTAACAAGTTGGACACACAGTCCAGCGGTGGACTGTGTGTTAGCATAAGCCACAGGTCCCGGGTTCGAGACCTGTGGAGCGCACCGAGTCTTTGGATTAAAATCGTTTTTAAAAAATAAAGGATTTTTTGTTTAATCTAATTAATGTATAAGTATAATTAAAAACAGAAATATTTCGGGTTACACGCGTACGGGAGGTCTCGGGTTCGAGCCTCACTCCGCGCACACTTACACGCATACGAACCGGTCAAACGGTCAATGGTCAACGGTCAAAAAAAAGTCAACTTTTTTTTTATTTTTATTTATTTATTTTAATTTAAAATCAATTAAAAATACTTAAAAATAACATTTTTAAGGTTAGAAAATAGCCTTAAACTCACAAAAATACACCCAACAATCTTACTAAAATGGATTAATAAAATCCGTTTACTTACCGAACCATAATGCTATTTATCTAGGTTAATTTCACTCGTGGTTAAAATCACTTCGCGTGCATTCAACATCATCAACCGAACGCACCCACTGTGAGTGAATCTTACAACTCCCCCTTTTTAATTACACGTTTTGGGGTGTGTCATGTGTCACAAAATAATTAACTCGTTTATTTAAACTTGTGCCATACCATATCGTGATCTAAACTTAGATTGTTTATATTGTTGTGATTATGTATTTCATTTTGTCAACTTATATGAAATTCATATATTAAGCCCATCAGTTCCTCGTGGGAGACGAGTTGAACAACGCGTGCCTCAAAACCAATCCATTATTGTTCATGTGTGTATTATTGAGTTTATATTGTTTGTAGTTATGTCTTTCATATTATCATGTTTATACAATTCATTCATTAGGCCCATCAGTTCCTCGTGAGAGACGAGTTGAGCAACGCGTGCCTCTAAACGATCCATTATTGTTCATGTGTGTATTGTTTAATATTAAATTGATTTATGAATAAGTTTACATCTATTTTTACTCATGTGTGGTTGTGCACTTTATTTCATAATCAATAAAATAAACTTGTTCAAATGTTTTCCATAGGATTCACTCGCCAACTTTTTGTTGATCCAAAAACCTTTTTACACATGATACAGGTGAACATGATGAAGCAAGGAAAACATAGGAAATGCCTTAGAAGAAAACAAAGAAGCTTAGATTGATATTTAGAACATGTTGTAATATTGATTGTAAATTTCCATCAAATTGTATTAATGAATATGAAACGTTAAAATAAATGTCATGAGCTTTGATGATAACCCAATCATGCCCCGATCACCTTTTTCCGCTGCGGGTCGGGGTGTGACACATGAGAACTAGGCCATCCAAAAGGTATTTCCGAATTTTTTTCTCAAAAATCATAAAAAAGATCACTTGCTCCAGCAAGTTCTCATTTGAACCGAGCCTTATATATATATATAATATCGTGTATAAAAATATTATATTATTATTTAAAACCGATGAGGCATCATATAGTGATATGTGTCAAAAAAATATTTTAATTTATGTTGTTGAAAGACATAATGGTAGTCGAAAAATAGGCTAAGGGTATTTTGGTCTTTTAGTGAGAAATTAATAAAATATTTGGATAGAGTTAGTGGACTTGACCTAAATTAATATGAAAAGTAAACTATTGGGCTATAAATGTCATAAAAAAATCTTTTGAACTTAAAGGGTTATTTGAAGCAAATCATAAGATCTAAAATCGTTTTTAACTCAATATTTAAAACAAAAAAAGATAAACAGAGGGGATGCTATTAGAGGCTTTAACTCATACCTTGGTGGTTAAAGAGAGGGGCTCCATTGCTTATGTGGCACTAGTGTGATTACAAGAAGCTGAGATGTTATTAATATAACACAATAAAGCCTTTCTCCATACAATGCAACCTAATTAAATAGATAATAAATTAATATTAAATCTTATCCAAATTTGAATGTTGAATCAACCTATTTTTCTAATAAAACAGATCCTCAAATTTAGATGTTAATTAATTTAAGATATTTTATAAAAATAGATTAATTATCACGAAAAACTAGACTTTATATTAATATATTATTTATTTCTATTTTCATTATTAAAAATATATATATTTATTTTATTACATATATAATTAATAAATCAAATTGTCGAAATTGTTACCAGCATTTTATCACTCAAATGGCTGCTGATTTACTTCTTGAATATTATTCTCTTCAAGAACCATCTCTACAATAACCCTATTCATCACGTTTCGAGTATATGCGTTAGTTTTATTTTAAAGATATAACTTTTATTATTATTTGGTATATAAGATTATATTTATTCAACCCCTGTAATAATAGGGTTTTTAATGATATAACTTTTTATTATTTGGCATATAAAATTAGATTTATTTAATTCAACCCGTAAAATACACGGGAGGTTTTAAAGATATAACTCTTTTTTTATTATTTAGTATACAAAATCATATTTGTTCAACCTATATAATGTTTTTTTATGTATAACTCTTTTTATTATTTGGTATATAAAATTACATTTGTTCAACCTGTACAATACACGTAATTCTTAAATATTATTTTTTATTATTTAAGATATAAAATTATATTTATTCAACACACGTAATATATTGGGTTTTAACCTAGTCACTAGTATGTGTACATATTTTGTCTTTTCATCTTTTGACATGATTAATTCGGATATTTTCAAAATACAGTACATATTAAAAATACTTTAACTACTCCACTTTATATATTCACTCCTCTAATCACTAGTATTTACACATACATAAATAATAAAAGTAACTTTCAAAGGTGTAATGTAACTGACTATTTTTAGTGACCGAGGCAAACATGATTTATGGTAAACATTCTAGACACTACACACGTAGAAGATGGAATTTTAAAGAAGGGGATATTTTTCTTAAGACAAAAAAGTAAACTTTATTAGAAGCAATAATCCGTCTCAAATTAAGACAATAACAACTGACTCATTACATATTTATAAAGTTACACCAGTCTACCCAATTAATATGAGAGTTGCACTAAAGAAGGGTGTAGGTCCACCTGAGGATCAAGTTAAACCTATTCCTTGTTCATGCAACACACATACGAGTGTGGAATCCAAGTATGCATGCAAACCAAAGCAAAGTAAGAACACGGGATAACCAAAGATTCACTATCTTGATTAAGAGATGAGAACTGGTACAAACATATACAAACAATGCTCATACGACTCAACAAACTGTCTGTTTTCTTGTGTCTTTGTCTGCACCAGAAATGCCAACAGAAAGATCCCACCAAAAGATCAACAGAGCCAACAGTGCAACCAAGAAATAACCTTGACTGAGAGGTGCATGTCTGCTTATATAGTGTCCATGCTGGTCATTCGTACGAAGCACGTTGCCAGACATACGGAACACTCTATTACCCACGAAGCATTGCTCCAAAGAGGCTTGTACGGAGCAACTGGTTCGTATGGAGCAACTGGCTCGTACAAAACAACTGGCTCGTACGGAGCATGATGTACACAAGACTCAACAGTATGCACACATGCACCCATCTAACACAGACTAACTAAGATGTCGTACGAAACCAAGATAGAAGGATATCTTGATTTGGTCGACATGACCAAACTTATACAGACACTTGAGCAAAGACCGTACAATTACAAATGTAACTAAGAACAAGCGACAGACACAAAACTGTATCAACAAACTCCCCTTGGATGTTGCTTGGTCTTCGTCTTGGTCTTCATACTTTGGTCTTCACACTGGAATGGCTTGGAGTATCAACAAATTCCCCCTGAAGATCTGCTATCACTGATAGAGCATCAGGTCTTCAAACTTTTCAAAAAACATCAAATCTTTTCTGTTTCTTCTTCTGACTTGTCAGTTCTCTTCATTGCTGGTTTTCGTTTATGTTCTTTTGTTCCATCCTGTACTCAATAAATAGATATATAATTAGAACATAAATTTATCAGGGAATACACATGAAAAATTTATCATAACTTTTCCGTATGAATGTATTCCCTGAATCGAAGAAATACCAAACCATACGAATAGAACTTAATTCGTATGAAGAGTAACTCATTTGAGTAAACAAATGACCAAGTCAAACAGCTGACCAGGTTCATTCGTACGAAATACACACACTCATATGAATTCTTGTTTTCAAAACTGAACTTTGCACATATCCACACAAATCACACAGTTATGTTTAGGAAAAGTGCTTTTGAACATATTTTGGTTTTCTTTGATGGGTTACCTGCTGCAAGATATTACTTTATGAAGTTGCGATATCAAACAAATGGTTTTCTGAGCGTATTTGGTAGAAAACTTTTGAGTCTCAACTATGGCCAACTTTCAAAAAGAAATATTATAAGCAACTAAGTAAACTAGACTTAAAATAAAAAATATACAGATAAACTATATATTTATCGAACAATCTTTTTCGAGTTTCAAGGTAAGAGAATCATACCAGCTTTTTAATCTTTGTCAAAAACGATATTTGGTGTAAACTTCAAAATTAAACAGATAAGTATTCAACTTATGATTATCGGTATTGTTGTCCACGTAAGCTCAAACTTATCAGATGTAATCATGATTAGGAGATATGATTAAGTATGAATTATACTTACTAGCCGATGTTCAACCACTTACGAAACATTCCCGTATCAAATATGTACGAGAGAAAATCTTACCGGTGAGTATACTACTTTATCATCTGTTTTGACGTATATATGATGTGAGATACTCACTTATTTGATTGAAAACAAGCCCTATTGATTAAATCACTTATGGATGAGGAACTTGATTTTCATATGCATGCAGGGCACATGAGTAAGTCCGTGAACAGGTTAGTACCATCGTACCGACAAAGAGATGAACTTAGCTCCCGCATAAAGCTGTGATATTTTATCACTTATTTCTGGGAATGTGATATTTTTATCACTTATTTGATGGTCGTATGCAGTATGTACAAGTATGTATGGTATCATGGAAGTTCTAGACTTGCGCCACCGTTATTTTTGGTAAAAGATTCAACCATGATACCCAGATGATAAGCAAGCATAAAGACCGTATATCTCAGAACCTCGGCACTCTATCAAACGAAATTTTGGTACCAAGACCATATGCCAATGAATTGTTCCCACCTGGCGTTCTGTCTGTTAAGTTTATATCAACCTGTATATTTTAGTCTGATTGTGAGCCTACCGATACATCATAAGTAAAGCTACTTATCAATCTTCTTTCAATGCTTTTGACCATTTCTGACGGATTTACCAGTGTATTTCATCATCTTCATGTTATCTAAGAAACTCTTTTTTGATTTTTCTATTGTTTTTGTATTTTTCTAAATTTTCCTCCCCCTTAAATATAGAAGGTAAATGAATAAAAGACATATTTTTGTATTTTCTTGAAAATTTCTCCCCCTAAAATATAAAACGAAAATCTTTTTGTGTTTAGATTTTTAGAAAAATATGTAGAAAAAAAATGATTAGTTATGGTTGAGTTACTCGGATTTCACCTTGATGCCATTGACCAAAAGTAGATAATCAAAACGTGATTTATCAAAGGTTTAGTAAAAAGGTCAGCACGTTGGTGATCAGTGTGGATTTTAACTACATTGATAAGTTTCTTTTCATAACAATCTCGTATGAAATGATACTTAATCTCAATGTGTTTTGTTTTGAGTGTTGTATAGGATTCCGAGTGATCTGTAAGGCAGCTTCATTATCAACAAAAATAGGAGTAGTTAGAAATTCAAAACCGTAGTCGCGCATCTACTATTGAATCCATAGAACCTGAGAGCAGCAACTAGAAGCTGATATATACTCAGCCTCACATGTTGATGTAGCTACACAAGTCTGCTTCTTGCATTGCCACGTGACTAGGCGATTTCCCAAGAACTGACATCCGCTGTTGTTGACTTTGCATCGATTTTGCAGCCGCCATGATCAGAATCACTGAATGCTGGCAGATCAAAGTTATCATCCTTAGGGTACCATAGACCAGTGTCAGGGCAACCCTTTAAATAAGGAAAGATCCTTTTCACAGCCATCAAATGAGAAACTTTCGGACTAGACTGATAGCGCGCCAGAAGACATGTTGGGTACATTATATCAGGTCTTGAAGTAGTTAGATACATGAGAGATCCGATCATAGCAGGTAGAGAGATGGTTCCACATGTTCACCCATTCCGTCTGGAGTAATCCCATGATTTTGAGCTAATGGAGTTCCCAACGGCTTTGAGTCATCCATCTGAAATCGATTAAGAATATCCCCGACGTACTTGGTTTGATGGATAAAGATTCCTTCCTTTGATTGGTGAACTGCAAACCTAAAAAGAAAGTCATTTCTCCCATAGCGCTCATCTCGAACTTCTCCTGCATAACCTGTTCGAATTCTTTGCATTTCGATCGTTGGTAGACCCAAAAATAATGTCATCAACATAAACTTGCGCTAGCAGCAAATCCTCTTTCTTTTCCTTGATGAAGAGAGTACAGTCGATCAAGCCTCGTCAAAATCGTTCTTCAACAGATAGGTAGACAACGTTTCATACCAAGCCCCAGAGCTTAATGAAGACCATATAACGCCTTGTTGAGAAGCCAAACCTTGTCAGGATGGATTGGATCTTCAAAACCTGGCGGTTGCTCAACATATACTTCCTCTTCCACCAACACATGAAGAAATGCACTTTTCACATCCATCTGATAAACGGTGAACTTCTTGTAGGACGCATAAGCCAAAAGATTCTTATCGCCTCAAGTCGGGCAACCGATGCATAAACTTCATTGTAATCAATGCCTTCGACCTGATTAAAACCTTGAACAACTAATCGCGCTTTGTTTCTCACAACAACACCTCGGTGTTGTTTTTTGCATTTGTACACCCATCGTGTACCAATCTTCTTATAGCTGTCAACCGGTCAACCAATTTTCCAGACGCCTAACTTCTGAAATTGCTAAAGTTCTTCATGCATGGCTTCAACTCAAGAGTCTTCTTTCATTGCCTCCTTCCAAGATTTTGGTTCAACTTGGCACACAAGCAGGCAAAAGACCAATCATTATGACCACCAGATTCCCTGATTTCTGAATACAATCCACATTCTGGTTGTTTCGAAGCTGATTACTAGTTTGCACACCACTCTGGACATCTCCAATAATATTCTGCTGAGGATGGGTATTATGAATTCGAGTCTCTGGAACATTAGGAACTCGAGAGTTGATACCCAAATTGTTGATATTCAGATCAGCAGACAAATCGAGAGCTGGATTTGATGAGGATGTAGATGCATGACCTTCATTCGTCCCTTGAGGTTGAATATTTGATGTAACATCCAAAATTCCAGGAACCGCACCAGAGGTAGCTTCATTTGCATCATGAGACTCATCATCTCCGATGAAACATTATAATCCGCAGCATTTTCGAATTCCTCATTTTGAACAAGATTGTTAACCGAAGTCTACACTTGATGGTTAACAATAATTGGTCGAACTAATGGCGAGTCAACTGCTGTATCACTTTCCAGTAGCATTTGAGGAGCAGCTGATGCATCATCAAAAGTTGGCATATTAAAGGAGTCGAAAAGCCCATCGTAGTCGAACATCCAAGGAGCACCAGGTGCTCTTACTGATTCTGTATATCTCTGAACCTTGCCTTCACCCCATTCTTCAAGCTTCTTCGAAGACAGATTCCACACTCTGAAATTCGGAGTAGCATATCCAAGGAAGAAGCCTTAGATATCCTTTGGACCAAACTTTCCATGTGGATCAATCATAGTGCATGGAGCTCCAAAAGGTTCTAAGAAAGAAACATCCGGTTTCCTTTTATGTAGCCACTCAAAGCATGTTTTCCCATGTCTCTTCACTGTTAGAACTCTATTCATCGTGTAACATGCAGTAGCAACAGCTTCTCCCCAAAATTGATCGGGAAGTTCTGATTCTACTAACATAGTTCTTGCTGTTTCAATCAGAATTCTGTTCTTCCTCTCAACGACACCATTCTTTGTGGAGTGTAGTGAGAATTGTACTCATGCATAATACCCTTTGAGGAACAGTACTATCCATAACTTGATTCTTGAATTCGGTGCCATTGTCGCTTCTGATTCTCCTTACCTTCAGATTGTACAAATTTTCTAACAGAGTCAGAAGATTCTTGAGGATGTTAGGAACTTCACTCTTGTGTTCCAGCATATTTACCCATGAAAATCTGGAATAGTCATCAGTAACTACCAGACAATAAGAATCACCAAAGGTTGTCTTTGTTTCATAGGTCCAAAGAGGTCCATATGAAGACGTTCCAGTGGCATATTCACAGTGTTGATCTTCTTCACGGGATGGGATTTTCTCACTTGCTTGCCCTTTTGACACGATAACATACGTCTTGAAGATGACAATTTTTGACCAGTACACCATTCACAAGATATTCTTCACCAAATAGTTCATTTTCCTCAGGTGAATGTGTCCCATTCGTCTGTTCCAAGAGATTGATTCCTTTTCGGTGGCTTTAGAGAAAAACATGTGACTTGCGCAAACGTTGTAATAGCTTGGCTCATATAAGAATATACAAGTGTTAATTCTTGGAGCCGACAGGAGAATCCATTCCTTGGGGATCTTGAATCCAGGCTTCAGCACATAACATCCGGTATCATCAAAATGTACCGTGAACTTCTTGTCGCAGATTTGAGAAACGCTAAGAAGATTGTGATCAATTTGCCGCACATAATTGATCTTGTCGAAGCTCACAACACCATTGGAGACCATTCCTTATCCAGTGATGCATCCACCTTTATCTCCAGAAAAGCAACATAACCACCCCGAATGCTTTTCACATCATACAGGAGCCGTAAGTCGCCTGTCATGTGCCTTGATGCTCCACTGTCAACAATCCAATGACTGTTTACAGTTCCTCCTGGAACACCCTGCACATTTCATAAACAAGATTAGTTTGAGATGGGGACCCAAGCCTTAGTGGTCTTGGGTCGTCCCTTATCATCAAGAAATGTGATCTCTATTTCTTGATGATTGTAACTGAGTTCCTCCTCTTGAAACCACTACCGGTCTTCTGTTTCAAGATCGTTGATTATTACCAGATTGACTATTATTGACAGTTTTAACAGTTTCTGGTTTTATTATCTTTGAAGATCTTTGATTCTTTTCTGAAGAATCCGGTTTTAAAGCTTTTTCAATTGCTTTTACTTGTTTACGTTTTTGTTTATCTTGTGTTGGAGAAACATATTTACGTTGGCAAGTTGGTTCATGAGGGGTTTTCTCAACAAATCTTGGTTTAGTTGGATTTTTACAATCTTTTATAATGTGGTCAAACTCTCCTCATTTAAAATGTTCTCCTTTCAACAAAACTAGGAGATCGTGTTTCTCGGCTTGATGTTGAACTTGTGGGTTTTGAGGTACTGGGTTCTTTTCATTACATCCTCCGTGTGTTGGGTGTAATTATTTTCACCATTTCTTTTCAAAATCTGAACTTTCTTTACAAAATCTATATTAGATTTTCCTTGAAAAGTTTCGACTTTATCGGTACCCTTGGAACTCACAAACTTAACATTCTTAAGCTTTTCTTGTAGCGAGAGCCTTTTGCTTCAACCTTTGGTTGTGAAACATTAGACTTTTCAACTCGCTTCCATTGCTTTTCTGTTGAAGCGGATAATGGTTGTGATTTGGTTGGCTTTTTCTTCTCTAAAACTTTGGTTGTTGATTTTTCAAACACCTGATCTATAGAGATTGGATTTTAGTTTTTCATTGGAAAATCTTTTTTCGAATAGATTTTCTTATCTCCAACCAACGTATACAACACATAATCTGCTTCATCTGTCGACACTTCTGTCTTGACAGATTTCTTAGGAACGGTCTCTTGGATCTCAACAGATTGAGTACTAGGAGTAGTAGAAAGTTCTACTCTTTTCCTTTCATCAAGAGGCTGATCCTGATCATCTTTTCTTGATTCATCATCTGATGCATCATCTTCCTCTTCATCAAAACGGATTTTGAACAACATCAGACGATGAATTTTCTGGCTTGCTTGGTTCTGAGAGGAATTGTCTAGTTTGAACCCTAACCCTGCTGCAAATCTTCAGGATTCAAAGGTACAGAGGGTTAAAAATGAGGCATCTCCTCTTCATCAGGCATTTTGGTGTAGTTGTGTTTCATTGGGGGTGGACACGACTTATACCCAATGCATTGAACATCTCCCTTTAGCTTTTGAACATCAATGATATGATCAAGCACATAGCGGGAGTTAGAATAACTTTCCAATTTGAGCTTGATCGAATCATATTCGCATTTGGCGATGGCTAACTCTTTCTTAGTTTCTTCCAGGAGATTAATGTAGTTGTTGATTCATGTTTGTTTATTCAAAACTGTTTTTGTCAATTCAGAAACGCTTTTCTTAAGGGTATCTATTACAGATTTAAATTCTTTTTCATTTCGGGTTAGAGCCAAATTCGCCTCTTTGCATTTGATAGTTCAAGAACTAAATTTTGATTATGACTGTTGACGGTTTCATACTTTATTTTTAATTCAACACAGTCATTGCAAATTGTAGGAGGGTATAATTTACCTGACTTGTAGAACCTGCAACATTTCCATGAAGGCAGTGTGATGAGGGAAGGCTGCATCATCTGTAAAGAGTGTCTCTGTCTCCTTCACTGCAACTTCTGCATTCTTCATCATACCCACCTTTTCACACTTCATTATCTCAGCTTCACTCAACAACTTGTTAACCTCAGCATCACTCTCGTTTCTGATATCAGAATCAGATCCATAACCACCTGAACTTGAACACTCTTCATCAGAACTACCAGCATACCCAAAAGTATCATCATTATCTGGAGTATTGATGCTGTGAACATGTTTGATTTTATCAACGATCTTCGCATAACATGCAGTTCTTTCGTTGTTCTCAGTTCCCAACTGTACTGACCAATCGCATCCTTCATCAGATTGAACTACCAAAGCTCTATGTGTGTTTGAAGGTCCTGATTGATTGGTATTGTTAGAGTTGCCAACAGCTATCATTCTTCTCTCATTGTTGAACTGAGCGTATTGGGTGGTTGAGACTGATTTCAAAGGGGTTGTGATTTTCTTCATTGTTGGGTCTTGTTCATTCCCGTTTGAAGTGACCTCTTTCTCCATAGTTGAAGCAAGTTACGACAGTTTTATCAAAGCCGTATTTTGTATCTTTCTTGCTTTCCAAACTGGTTCTCACTGTTCTCCGCATGTAGTCCTTTGCTCTTCTCACAACACTTGCAAATGCCCACTTGATATCCATCAGCTCCATCTCATCTTGATCAATTTGTTGGTAGTCTTTGTTTGTCAAATTGATATTTCCTAATTGACCTGCAACTAAACCACAATAAGCACTGACCATTGGGTTGAGAAGTTCCATGTGTTCCTGTGCAACTTGTACGCTGACTTCGGAGAGATGTGACGTGTCAAGTTTGACAATGTGGGGATTTGCAGATTGACAATTGTTTCCATAGAAAGCTTGTTGAGGAGCTTGCTGGGAGCTTGATGTGCTAAATCTCTTGGCTGTGGAATGAAGGTTTTCAGATCAAATGCTTGTCCATAAGCTTGACTATTTGAGCCCAAACTGACTTGATTGAACAGGTTGTGGTAGGAAGGGGTTCACGTTTGACACAAACGCGGTTTGTAGCTTCGGTTGCTGGCTTGAGTTTGTACCTGCATTAATACCTCCGAAGTACATCTCAGGGTTTTGTGGAACGTGTGTGCCTTCCGGAGTTCTTCTTCATTCTTGTTCTCCAGTTTCTGCACAAATTCATAAATACTAATTGAGTCCAAAACACATTATGTTTTAATAAGTCAATAAATTGACCCCATTTCGGTGGTAAAGTATCAGCAAATCGGATCACTATTTCTTGTGGTGCTGCTGAACACTTTGTAAGAGTACATCTCGCTGAGCAGATGATAAAACCGTGTGGTCATATCATTCAACGTTTTGTTTTCCATAAACATGAAACCTTCAAACTCCTTCTTGAGTAAATCATGCCGAATTTTCCTGGTAGCAGCATTACCCTTCCTCTTGCTTCCAAAGTATCCCACAGATTTTTCATGGTTGTATAGTACACAAATTGATGATAAATGTCTTTATGAAGAGCTTGTGTGAGGATAGCAAACACCTTCTTCTCTAGATCATATGCCTTCTTGTCACTCTCGTCTAGATTGGCTAAGGAGGTTGGATTTGATCCAGCTTCTTCAAGTGATTCTTTATAGGGTGTAGTAAAACACGTCCACAATTCTGTGTTCTTTCCAAGAACATACGTATGAAAACGAATTTTCCACGAAGGATAATCGTTCATGTGGTTTAGCTTCGGCGGACGGTTATCACTCCCCGTTTCACTTTCGCTCATTAATAGAGTTTGGATGCTTTGATTCTGATTCACAACACATGCCCACTGATTTGCAGAGATCATAGCTGTATGTTATGGCATCAAAGACTTAACCCATGATGTTGCGGAGCTTTGCGAAGACTCCTGATTTGAGCTTGAACTACTCCAATCGCTCGGATTAGAACTCATTATATTTTCTTGATTATGAAAAATTGGAAGGTTTAAAGTTTGAAAATAAGAGTTCCCTCTTAAAAATTCACAATTTTGAAAATATTTGAAAATCACACAGCTTTGAAAATCTGAAATACGAAAACAAACAATAACGAAGATTATTCGTACGAACCAATGTTTCGTAGGATAAGTGTTCTTCGTAGAGCAGCTTGTGCGCTTGCGGGATGAGTTCTTTCGTGCGAACCAACTTCGTACGGATGAGTTGCTTCGTACGAAACCTAACTTCCGTACGGATACGTGTTCTTTCGTATGGATGAGCTCCTTCGGCGAACCAACTTGTTCGTGCGGATGAGTTTTCTAGTGAATTTCTTCTACAAATGTGTTCATGCAACACACATACGAGTGCGGAATCCAAGTATGCATGCAAAGCAAAGTAAAACACATTATAACCAAAGATTCACTATCTTGATTAAGAGATGAAACTGGTACAAACATATACAAACAATGCTCATACGACTCAACAAACTGCCTGTGTTCTTGTGTCTTCGTCTGCACCAGAAATGCCAACAAAGAGATCCCACCAAAAGATCAACAGAGCCAACAGTGCAACCAAGAGCTAACCTTGACTAAGAGGTGCATGTCTACTTATATAGTGTCCATGCTGGTCATTCGTACGAAGCACGTTGCCAGACATACGGAACACTCTATTACCCACGAAGCACTGCTCCAAACAGGCTTGTACGAAGCAACTGGTTCGTACGGAGCAACTGGTTCGTACAGAGCAACTGGCTCGTACGGAGCAACTGGCTCATACGAAGCATGACGTACACAAGACTCAACGGTATGCACACATGCACCCGTTTAACATAGACTAACTAAGATGTCGTACGAAACCAAGATAGAAGGATATCTTGATTTGGTCGACATGACCAAACTTATACAGACACTTGAGCAAAGACCGTACAATTACAAATGATAACTAAGAACAACGACAGACACAAAAATGTATCAACAAAGGGATTATACATATAAGTTTTGCATTAAGATTATCTTCTGGTTTCACATTTTTTTGCTTGCCTTAGTTTACTTAATCTCACCCCACTTATTGTTTATGAAAGATAAATCGTTGACGACCCGCTATGACCTAACCTGTTGACCCGTCATGACGTGATGCTATCTAATCAGATTCATTTTTTGCACCCTTTGACAGAATTATCTGGATCTGTCACTGATTATAATCAGAATATATTATTTAGGTTCTTGGTTGAATTAGCATCGATATTGGTGTGGGGTCAACTTATGATGTTGCATAATTATGAATGAAACTAACTAAATGATTCTAATGGATTAACTGAACCAATATCCCTTTCTTTAATTGGTGATAGTTCTCCCAAATGACTCACTGGAGTTTATATCGCCATCATGCGTTAATGGCCTATAAACTTTCATATTTCATATGAATGTTTGTATGATTATCCGAACGGGTTTTATGCATGATATGTAATGGTTTGTGTGCACTCCTTAGTAGTATAGGCTTTGGGCCTTCTCACTCGTAAGATTTAGGGGGTTGGAAGTTTTTTTAATAACATTTTTACATCTAAATACAAACTAACCTTACGTTTGCAAGAAATTAAACACATACAACTTTTGAGTGTGGATGGATTTGGGGGGGGGGGGGGGGGGGGTCATAAGACTAAACTTCTAAACCACTAGGTTATAGATGGTCGTGTTAAGTTGGCACATTTTCTTATCATGTGATTTCATCATGTTCACTCGATCATTATTTTACTTGACATAAAACTAAACCATAAGTGTTTGATAATCTCGGTTTTTATCATTCATTGTGTCAACACATAATAGGTAGATCATATGGTGAATGTTCTAATCACAATTCTTTGGTTTATAAGCTTCATATTATAATCTTAAAACTTCATTTTATGAGGTTTTTTGAGTGTTAAAGCATTTGCATCCTAGGTTTATCATTTTTGAAAAGTGTAACTTTCACAACTTGCTAAATATAGCAATTAACCTGGTTTTTGCGAGCGTAAACATAAAGTTGGACATAAAAGTGGTGGAGCATAAAGATAAGACGTTTTTGTGGCTAAAGCATAGAGCACGTTTGAGCGGCTTAGTATTGGACAGATGGAGAGATTTTAATATTCAAGACATCGTTGTTTAATGTTTGTTTTCGTTTGTGAGACTGCGAGTTTCCTGTCGGCCCCATTATTCTATTTCATGATCTAATAAAATAGTCGGGTTAAAAAAATCCCATAAAGTTTGACTCACCTTATTCATAGCAAGATGGAAATTCAGAGTTAGCATTCTACAAGTTAAGAGGGGTATTACTATTGCCATGGTATCTTTTATCTTCGGTTGTGCCTCTTGTTTTAGATAAGAATACATTCCATAATTTGTCCATATCAGACTAAAGATCAAAGAAGGACGTGTTATTTAACTTTTAGATAAGATACATTCCAATGATTCCATTATTTGTCAATGAAGATGATGTGTATGGATATTAAATAAGTTTATTTATAATGTATGAAATAAAAGTCTAGAATGCTTAGACTTTGAATTGGTTTTACATTAGTATGTCTTTATATTTCTAGATTATTAATTTAAATATATATTCTCCTAAAACTAGCTAGGAAGTCGTAGGAAGGTATCAAACAGACTCGGATAAAACTTATTCTAGCGGCATAGGAACTGTCTTGTGGAACTCTACGATCTTAGATTTAAGGTTTTCGCTTTGGATTTTTAGTCTTTTTATCTGATATTGTATTTTTTTCGTCCTCGTGTCTTTTTTCCTCCGTATTGTGTTATATTTTACGATCATTGTGTCTTTGTATCCTTTCTAAATTCAAGAGAGTTTGAAGAGTAACTCCACTCTCTTAATAATAATAATATTTATCTATAAGCTACTAATTGAAGGATAAAGTTTGTAAACTAAATTGAAAAATCAATAACGTGGGTTTTGTATTTTAGACTTTTAGGATAAAATGATTGTGAAAAAGAAGATAAGGTAAAGGTCAAGGTTAAGGTTTTCTTGTGGTATTTAGCAAAGCAACCTGCCTTCAAAGAATTAATAAGAAATCAATTAATAACGACTTTGAAGGGATGATGTAAGCAGTTTAGTCATACATTCCCGAAGCCTGATACGTTCAAAGAAGAAAGAAAAAACAAAATTAGGCAAAAGTAAAGATGATATCTTTATAACAACTACGTGTTCTTGTTAGCTTCTTTTGCAAAAACTAGAATGCTCGTGACGGTGGTAGTGGTAACTTTGATGGTAGTGGTGTTAGGGTGCGGTGGGGTGGGTTGACAACACTGAAGGGATAACTCCCGACTCCAACATAATAACTCTCAACTGTAAAAAGATAACCTCAATACTTAAACCGTCCGGATGACTAAGAAAAGTCATCCGGATCAACCTAAGTGTGTAGAAATCATCAAGGGGAGATACAAACAAAGGAATAAAAGAAAACCTACCAAAACTAAACATGGAAACAAAGTAATGATAGACTAAAAATAAGAAAAAGAAAATATTCTGTGAAATATATTATTGTCCAATACTCCCCCTCAAGATGTGGCACATATAGATTCTTAGTGCCCATCTTGTTAAGAAGCGAATTGAGTTGTTGAGTACCAAGTCCCTTAGTGAGCAATCTGCAATCTGTAATTTACTATAAATCGGCATAGGAACAATTTCCTGCGAGTCTACACGCTCACGAACAAAAAAACAATCCCTTTATGATTTGTGCGCTCATGAAAAACAGGATTGTTTGCAATGTGACGAGCAACTTGGTTGTCACAAAACAAAGGTGTAGCAGCCGAAACATTAATTTGGAAATCCTTGAGTAGCCATCTTACCCAAAGAATCTCACTAACCGTGGAAGCCATGGCCATGTATTCATCTTCAGCGAGGAGCGGGAGACAACAGATTGTTTTTTGTTTTCCAAGAAATAGCACCACCTCCCAAAAGAAGTAAGTACCCAGTTCTTGAACGTCTCGTGTATGGGCATCCAAGCCAATCAAAGTCACAATAAGAAGTAAAGGTTAAAGGTCCTTCACGAGGAAGAAGGATACCTTGACCCGGTGTGCCTTTCAAATACCATAGTATCCGATTGGCAGCTTCCATATGATTATGTCGTGGGTCAGCAACAAATTGGCTCAGAACATTAACAGAGTATGTGATGTCAGGTCTGGTGGCTTGCAAGTACAATAGTCTCCCCACTAGCCGACGATATTAAGTGGCATCTATTCGAGCCTCTTCTTCGCCTTTGTCAAGCTTAGTGCCTTGGTCAAAGGGAAAGGCGCTAGGTCTACATCCCAACATCCCACTATCCTTTAGAATGTCTAACGACTCAAGACTAAGCCATGCGTGGTTTTTGCGTCCTCAATTACAAGAAAATATTTCAAGGGCCCAAGATCCTTGATGCTAAATTCTTCGTCAAGTTTCATCTTTGTTCTTTGAATTTGTTCAAAATTGTTTCCAACGATAATCACATCGTCTACATAAATGAGAATAATGTAAATACCTCCGCCTTGGAATGTGAATAACGAATGGTCAGCCTTTGATTGGCAAAAGTAAACTGAGAAGAAACTTTGTGAACTTGTGATACCAATTCCTAGAGGCCTGTTTGAGACCATAAAAAGATTTTCGAAGACGTCATACACGTGTTTCATTTTCCTTTGAAAACCCTTCGGAATCTTCATGTAAACTTCCTCATCCAGATCCCCGTGTAGAAACGCATTATTCACGTCTAATTGGTGAATAATCCATTCCTTCTTGGTCGCAACAGCTAACAAAGTTCAAATGGTCACAAGTTTAGCCACCGGAGCAAACGTTTCATGATAGTCTACTCCTTCCATCTGTGTGAAACCCTTGGCGTTGAGCCTAGCCTTGAATCTTTCAATCTCCCTATTGGATTTGTATTTTGTTTTATAGACCCATTTTGAATCAATGGCTTGTTTCCCTTTTGGCAGTTCTTCTAAAACGTGTAGGCTGAGATCAGTTCCTCTTAGCTCGAGGCTTGGCGGCATCAGACGAACCTGAGGTATCAATGGTGTTTGATTTAGCCGTATTATCAATGTTGGGAGTTGGTTCGATATTATTGGACTGAGCCAAACCCGAGATAGGAGTGGGCTCAAAGCTTTCTCGTGGGCCTGCTGGACTCTCCATCTCAAAACCCTATTCTTGAACTTCCTTAACTATTTGGGCCTGGGAATGTCATAGTTTAAACTACTTAGGAGTTTTATGGGCTCATCATCATCAACAGTGGCCTCATTCTTCTTCACTACCTTGAAAGGAAAATAGTATTCACAGAACAAAACGTCTATACCGATGACGATTTTCTTGCTCTCAAGATCATAGACTTTGTACCCCTTGGTTCCTCCAGGATATCCTAGAAATACCTTACGTCTCCCCTTGCTTCAAACTTATCTCCCTTGGTGTTGTGTTTATGTGATAGACTAAACAACCAAAGACTCTTAAATGGGCATATTTAGGCTTTTGGTTCCAAACCAACTCATAAGGGGTTTTGTTTTTGATAACCTTGGAAGGGAAACGGTTAATCAAGTACACAGCGGTTAAAATACATTCTCCCCAAAACCTTTTTGGAATATTGGATTCAAACCTTAAGGCTCGTGCTGTTTTGAGGAGATGCCTATGCTTCCTTTCCACAACCCCATTTTGTTGAGGGGTGTGTGGACAGGTGGTTTCCAATAGAATTCCATTTTTTTATAAAAATCAATCACGAAATTAGATGTAAATTCTCCACCATCGTCACATCTAACTCTTTTGATTCCTTTTTCAAAGTGAACTTGAATCATTTATGAAAATTTACCAAACATTCGCTAGCGTCACTTTTGTGTTTTATGAGAAAAACCCACACGCATCTACTGAAATCATCAACTATGGTAAGGAAAAAAATTGAACGTGTGTATGATGGTGCCCGATAACCTCCCCAAATGTCACAATGAATAAGTTCAAAGCAATGACTAGTTTTAATGGAACTATAAGGAAACGATGTTCGGGCATGTTTTGCCTTAGTACAAGAATCACAGAAATCACTACTAAGTTTAATGGTGTTACTTTTAAGAAAATCAACATTGGAAAGCTTTCCTTCTGAAGCATGACCCAACCTTTTATGCCTTGTATCAACCGTCGTCATCATTGCTCTTCTATTTGATCTAGTCATCTTCAAGTGATACAATCCCCCTCGGCATTCACCCCTCCAATCAAGTTCCTCGTACGCAGGCCCTGTATCACAAAAAAAATCATGAAAGAAAGTGATTACACATTGCAATTCTTTGCTCAATCGGCAAACTGAGAGGAGATTGCATTTAAAATTTGGGACATAAAGAACTCCTTTTATTTTAACTCCTCCTGTAAGGTTCGATTTGCCTCTTCCCTTAACGGGAATGGCGTCACCATTTAGTATAACAACCGGTGCTTCGCAGGAGATTTGCTTAGCATTTTCATTGAGTTCGGGTTGATGTGCTATGTATTCGGTGCATCCCGAATCCATAATCCATGACCCATCTGATCGGAGTGTCGTGCCAGTCAAGATAAAATTTATATGCCCATATTACCCTTAACAATGCGTTAGTGGTAGCAAGGGGTCGAACCACGAAGAGTTTGTGGTTTGCGAATGGATGTGGTTGATTTCAAATACATTTGTCACTTTATGAAGCTTGCTATTTTATTGTTTAATTTGGTTTATTGGGTTGAAAGAATGTCGGAATTGTCCGACTAATTTGTTTCTACTTTACTAACTTTGAAAACTCAAGTGATTGCAAGAAAACTTTAATTAACTTAATGAAACACAATAGTTTGAAAACAAGGTTCACACACGGTTCGGTAATGTATATCCTAGGGTTTCTACACGTTTTAGTTTCAACTCAATTGCACAATGATCAATAAATTTAGTGTTGCGTGGTTTAGGTGTCAAAAGCTATCGACGTTATAGACAACGGACTACAATACACTTCATTACCAAGAACATGTAAATTCTAACTTAGACAAGGCATAATCGCACATAAACATTTTGCAAAGTTAAATTTCATAACTCATTCCACAATTCACAAATATAATACAAATGCGAGACAATTATCATTAGTTTTCCAATCAAATTGCAAGTTGTCACAAATTAAAACTCAAAACAATGTTAAACCCTAGAACTTACAAAAACCTACACCGGGGTGAAACCTTCGAAAATTAGCCGCTCATGGCGAACGGTGCACGATCAACAATTGATGAAACCTTGAACATGAACATCTTGAGCTTTGATGGTATTGATGGTGAAGACTAGGGTTTGGAATGGATGATGATGATGGAAGGATTGGTACATTGGTGAGAGTGATGATGATGGATTAGGGTTAGGAATGGTGGATGATTGATTCGGTTGATGGGGAATGGAAAAGATGGATTGGAGTTGAAGAAGATGATGTTCTTCGCTCCAAGATGGTTGTTTTAAGTTCAAAATTTCGTAACTCCTCACAAATGGGTCAACACACTCATAAAAACCGTTCAAAATTGAAGTTCAGCGACTAGATAATCAAAGGGGCGTCGCCGACGGCACCTAGAAAAACCATGTTTCCTCCGACGCTCTAAATCACTGTCTACGGCAAAATTTCTCCGACGGACTATCTAAAGGGCGTCGCCGACGGTCCCCTTGGGCGTCGCCGACGGCCTCTACAATACTCACGTGCCTGTTTTCCCATTTTGTGATCTCGGTTTACCCGTTTTCCATACCGATGCTCCAAAACGCTCCCGAATAGCTCCTTAAACTTAAATAAACCTGCAAAACACAAATCCAATTAAAAGTAGGCTATTCGAAACTAAAAGTCACGTAAAACGTCAACTTAAACTACACAAAAGCATTGGTTTTCAACCATGTATCACATCCCCACATTTGTCTTTTGCTTGTCCTCAAGCAAATCTGTCTTTCACTTTCACGTGGGTTGAACAAGGAACACATTTCCCATTCTCGAGATATGAGTTAAGGTCTAATGTCATACTTAGTTCAAAAATTTTATCATTTTCAAATTATTTAACATTAATATGATTATCTCATACAAACATGGTTATCCAAGACTAACCTGCCTTTGAAACTCACATATCATACATATCCCTCACAATGTTCTCTTCACTCGGCTTATAATTTGGCTAATAAATAATACATTAGCACTTTTGGTGTAAACACGCAAACCGATTAGAACATACCTGTATAATCTTGCAACTCAATCATTCTCCACCACTGAACACAAATATTGAACACAAGTCAAAAGGTCTTAAACGGGTTGAATTGGGGCTAGGCTAAGGGTATGAAATGAGATGATTTGAAAGTAAGGTGATGAAAACTTGATTTTTATTACACAATCACTATACTCACAAACAATTATGAAACAATAACTACAAGGCAAAAATTTTACGCCTTTATTCAACAACTATTTAAACATGCATTTTTCTGCTTTTTTTTGTATCAAGCTTTCATCACATGGGTTAAAAATATGGTTAAAAAGTTAGGGGCTAAATGGGTTGGTCAAATGAAAGGTTTATGCTCAAAGTTGGCGATTAAGGGATTGATTTTGGGTAAGGATGTACAAATGGTGTAAAGTAAAAAGGTTTACCTAATGCCTTAATCATTCTTGTGTTCATACTCATTCTATGGTCTCAAACGTATCAAAAGTTGCAAGTTCTACAATACATGACTAATGGTCCACTCAACAAAGAAATATATGCATATATGATACGTAAAAGTGGCTCAAAAACTCACATATAGAAGGTATGGTATGTGATATGTATAAAGTGCAAGTTTCTTAGGCGGATTATTCCCAAACAACCACTCGTTAAATACCCGTCATGTTATTTATTTGAACTTGACCATGACAAAAGACCACATGAGTTGTGCCATCCCTCATTAACTTAGTTACTTGTGCCTTTTAGACCGCTTTAAACAAAGACATTTTGAAAAATTTTTGAAATTTTTTCCCCGTCCCCACACTTGAGGTCAACATTGTCCTCAATGTATAGTATATAAATGAACGGGTAAAAATTGAAAAACTTTTTCTCCCCATCCCCACACTTGAGATCAACATTGTCCTTAATGTGTGAAAATAGAGCTTTTAAAACGCACAAAGGATGTGACACGACCGACTTTCCCAAAATTCCACCCCGGAGAATAAAATACAAACTACAATCTACTTATTAAGCAACGAAGACCAAATCAAAACTACAGGAAATGTATGCACCTGGTTTTCGCTCATTCCTCGTGTGCTTTTCAACTTCAACAAAAATGGTTGTTTAAGCGAACCCAATGCACCTACAAATTTCAATCTTCGTGTAGAAGCAAGCTTCTCACAACTACAAAAATTCGTTAGTTATTTAGTTCTACCATTTTTATTAAAATAGTTACTAAGGCACATAATTTATTCAACTTTGATTTTGTGGTAAAGAAAATTTTACAACAACCTAAATTCACTTTTGTAGGAATCACGGTTGCATTTAGCTTATGCAACAAGCCCTTTTAAACCTTCTGATAGCTTGGGAGGACGAGTAGGTCTCGTGAGGGTTATATAGGGAACACACCCATAAAGTTCATTTAACTACTACTAAGGACAGAATTACAAACTAAAATTACACAAAAAAATTACAACAACAAAGAAAACATACCGGCTCATCGTTGGTATCGTTCATTAGGATCCACCGGTGGGTATGGCTGATAGGGATATCCGGTGAGGGCTGACATCATATCGTGGAAATCGTCAAGCGGCCCTCTTTCACCTTCAGCCGGCATTGGGAACTGTGGCGGGATGAAGCTGGAACCATCTGCTTCGGGCCAGTGCGGAGATGGATCAGAAGGCCCAGTGGGAAGAGGTAGGTTCTCGTAAGATACCCAAGGCGCGTGCTCTTGATATGGACGACCTGCTTCCCAATCTTGGTGGTGGCGCTCTTGATCATGCAAATGTTTGGCGTTGTTTATCGCCATCTGTTGTGCCACCGCCATAGCATGCCATTGGCGGTCTTTCCAACGCGTTTTGTTCAGCACGCAACCTATCTTGCTCCTCATCCCAAGCTTGTCTTCTAGACAATTCTTGTGCCTGATACAAGTCTTGTCTCTCCAAAAACACCTGTTGAGAAGCCCACTACTCCTGCTATCTCTCCTAAAAATCTTGCTCTTTGGCTCCGGTGAGTAGCATCTTCATCCAATGGGCTTGTTGTTGGGCCCCCAATCTTGTTCCCATTGTTTCCTCCGCTGTTCATATTCCCGATTCTCCCCAATACACGCGGAGACGTTGTCATAAATGTCCAGCTGTCCCCGGTTGTAGTTGGGGTATCCGGGTTTTCGCCGATTTGGAATGAAATTAGCCACCCCGGCCGAGATTTCTCGGTGTGGCCGGGTGTATCTCTGACAAGGCCCCCTTGGACCTTGAGGCTCATCTTCCTCTTCTTCATTAACCATCTCTCCTCTCTTGCAACCTCTTGAGCTACACTTGGGTCGGCAAACTGAAACTGATGCCCCTGATCGTCAGTGACAGTGTGTACACCCTGAACTTGGATCTTCCATTGCTTCATTGACGTGAAGCAAATCTGATCCACCGGCTTTAACACCCACTAACGAATCAATCGGCAACTTGTTTTGTTGCACTATCATCGCGCTAATAAGTCGTACATATGGTATCATCTTTCGAGTGTACGACTTGCGCGTCTCCCAAGTGTTGATCATGACAGATGGCGCCAAGATAACTTGGGGTTCCATAAAGCAAAGCGAGGAGCACCCGACAGTCCAAGGCCTTTACACCTTCCCTCGGTCCCCAAATCTGACCATTATGTTCTTAAGAGAAAAGGGCTGAAGAATCTTCCCTTCAACCGACAGTTGACTACGAAGAGCAGCCCCGCCATCAGAACAGGGCAGAACCGACTCAACCATTCCTTCATGATCAGAGGTATTGACCTTATTATCCAAAAATTGGTCAACAGTGTAGTAGTCATACTCGTTGCCCCTAAAGAATCAAATCGGGCGATACAATTCATAGTCTCGAAAGACATCACCATCTGCCACCCTCCCAGTGTCACCCACCAGCTGCCATGTACTCGCGGGCCATTCCTTATTCACGAACCTGAGCGAGGCCAACCACTCGCAAACAGCGGCCAAGTATACCCGTGGTGTGATATCCTCACACCAATCCAAAACTCTCTCCCATCCTGATCCTCTCAAACATCTGAACGATCCCTATCGTTCTAAACTCCTCTACATTCAATGTGCCCTTCGGCACAATCCGTTCCGGAATCGTTGTTTGAACCCCATTAACCATCTTCCACTTTCACAACCTAACCTCCAACCGCCTATCGTTAAACCTTGAGAGAGGTTTGCTTTATTATTTTCCCAAGGTTCACCGACATTACTATCCTGAATCCTTTCCCATGCCCAATCTTGCATGAATATCCAATCGTCATTATCTTCCAACCTAGTTAACTGTTCCCACTTCCTTGCTAACTTGCCCCAAGGATGACTCGGCTCCTGAAGAGGAGCCTTGACCCGAAATCTTGCTATGCTTTCGGCTTGCCATATCTACAAGACATAAAGCAAAGAAACAATTAAACATGGTGAATCTCAACCCTTAAACCCTCACTTCAAATTCAAACCAAATGAACTTTATGAACATATCATACAATGTTGAAACGCAACTTAAATGGTTAGACAATTAACCGGTTTAAATCTTCTAAATTTTTGCACTTTTGCCAACCTTTAAATTCAAGTTCTATGTTTTTAATCCTAAACATATAAGATTTTTAAACAGGATTCAACATTGCTGTATGCTCAAACATGTAACTTAAATAAATCATACTCATTACATAACTATGTTGCATGTTCAATCCCACCCAAATCACCCATATATCAAATTCAAGCAAATACTCATACCATTGTATCATAAACAACCTACTCTTAAACCTAGATTCAAAATTTTCGGAAGAAAATCACATACCATATGAAATCCATGCTCAAATTTAAGTAAAAAGCGTACCTTTAGTGTTGTTTAAACAAAAGAACTTCAAAGATATGTAATGCACTATGAAGAACACTTTTTCTCCAAAAACCTGAAATTTGATCTTCACTAATCTTGCAGATACACAAGAATTAAAGGAAACCGTGTTAGGAGTTTTGTTCTATGCGAAAACACACACAAAATAGGCTCAAGAATCAGGTGATTTGGTGGGAATTGAAGAAGTTATGAAGGTTTGAAGGTTTTAGGGTTCTTGAGGAAGAAGATGAATAAGATGGATGATTTGTGAGAAAGAGAGGGGATTGGATTGTTTTAAAGAGGTATTGGGTGGATCAGGTTAACCCGGGTCGTGTGGTTAAAAACATGTTCGGGTCGAGTTTCGGTGGGTTAGAATGTGTTTGGATCCGAAGATATGCGTTAGAAATCAACCAGCGTCGCCTGGGTAACAAGAGGCCGTCGCCGAAATTCGACCTTCTCGAAAACACACAATGCCCGACGGCTTAAACCACTGTCTACGAGCCTTTTTACCCGACGCAGCCAATGACAAGCCGTCGGCGACGGCTTGAAGGCCCGTCGGCGACGGTACACCGATTTCTCTTTTTTTTCACAAAACGCAATTCGACATTATACCACCCCCTGAAAAACTGTGGATTGAAAACAAGTTAAAAACATACCTTATGTCTTCGTGACCCGTTTGCACATCCGAACTTCACATGTTTAACGAGATTATACAAACAAGCGTAAATCAAAACAACCACAAGCACAAACAATCAAAATATACAAATTCTACAACAAGTGTTCTTGGTCCTTTAATTGACCTCATACTTTGGTACACTTACCAAAAAGCTTACCAATTCCTTGTTTGCTCCAACATTGTCCTCATTCCCATCGATAAACGGTTTGAGGCGATGACCGTTGATCGTTTGTTTTGACCCATCCTTTGGGTCCTTGATGGTAACATCCCCAAGCTTGCCAACCCTTGTGATAAAAAACGCGCCCATCCACTTGCTTTTAAGCTTTCCGGGAAAAAACTTGAGCCGCGAGTTGTATAGCCACACCTTTTGGCCTATCATGAACTCCTTCGGCTTTAGCTTGGCATCATGTGCGCGTTTCATGTCATCTTTATATTTTGACGCACACTCATATGCCTCCTCCCGAAGCTCTTCCAACTCGCACAGCTTTAACTTGCGCTCCTTACCAAAATGCGCGGTGCACAAGTTCGACCGGTAAATGACAATTTTTGCCGTAAACTAAACGGTAAGGAGTAGTGCCATTAGGCGTCTTATGTGCCGTTCGATAGGCCCATAAAGCATCGTTCAACTTCGTTGACCAATCCTTACGGTCCGGTCGAATGGTCTTTTGCAAAATTTCTTTAATTTACCTATTAGACATTTCAACTGACCACTCGTTTGCGGGTGGTAGGGGGTAGCAATTCTATGGTCGACACCATAGCGTTTGAGCAATTTTCCAAAATTAAAATTCTTAAAGTGAGATCCCCCATCACTTATGGTTACCCGAGGTATCCCAAATATAGAAATGATATTCGTTTGCACAAAATTGCAAACAACAGTATGATCATTTGTTTTGGTGGCGATCGCTTCGACCCATTTCGACACATAATCTACCGCCACCAAAATATACAAATTCCCATGAGAATTGGGGAATGGGCCCATGAAATCGATTCCCCAAACGTCGAAGATATCGACAATAAGGATCGATTGCATGGGCATCTCATCCCTCTTAGAAATGCCCCCTAACTTTTGAAATTCAACATAGTTCTTAGTAAAGTTAAAAGCATCCTTAAAAATGGTTGGCCAATAAAGGCCACTATTCAACACTTTATGTCCCATTTTATGACCACTAAAATGGCCTCCACAAGCAAAGGTATGCAAGTGCTTCAAGACACTTGAGATCTCTTCATCCGGGATGCATCTTCTCATTACTTGATCCGGACATGTCTTGAACAAATCTGGTTCCTCCCACATGTAGTACTTGATCTGAGACAGAAAAAGCAATCTTCTTCTTCTATCCCAATGAGCTGATAAGTCACTTGTCACCAAATAATTCAAAATGTTAGCAAACCAAGGTAACGTTGACACTTTCAGAATGTGCTCATCTGGGAAAGTCTCGTTGATCTCCACACGAGAGGAACCCTCTTCTACCAGCAATCGGGATAAGTAATCAGCCACAACATTCTCGTTTGCCCTTCTTATCCCGAATCTCAAGGTCAAACTCTTGTAGCAACAAAACCCATCGGATCAACCACGGCTTTGCATCCTTCTTCTCCAGAAGGACCTGACAACAGAATGATCAGAACAAATAATTACCTTATTTCCCCAAATATAAGCCCGGAATTCATCCATAGCATATACCACCGCAAGTAGCTCTTTCTCAGTTGTTGTAAAATTTAATGCACATCTGAAAGAGTCTTACTTGCATAGTATATTGCCACGGGTTTCTTTTCGACCTTTGACCCAGCACGGCCCCCACCGTATAGTCACTTGCATCACACATGATTTCAAATGGTAACGACCAGTTTGGTGATTGCAAGATTGGGGTCTCAACCAACTTTTGTTTTAAAACGTTAAAGTCATTTTGACACTCTTTGTTGAAGTCAAACGACTGATTTTTTAATAATAGATTACATAAAGGTTTCATGATGTCACTAAACCCTTTTATAAACCTTTATAAAACCCCGCGTGACCCAAAAATGACCTAACACCCTTAATGCTCGTGGGATATGGCAACGTAGATATAATTTGAACTTTGGCCCTATCGACCTCTATCCCACGACTTGACAAAACGTGGCCCAACACGATTCCCTCTTGAACCATAAAATGGCTCTTTTCCTAACTCAAAACCAAATTCTTTTCAACGCATCTTTTTAAAACCTTTTCGAGTTGGTCAAGGCAACCATCAAATGATGACCAAATATTGAAAAGTCATCCATGAAGATTTCTAAGTACTCCCCCACCATATCTGAAAAGATACTCATCATACACCTTTGAAAAGTGGCAGGGGCATTACATAGCCCAAACGGCATTCGCCTAAATGCGAAGGTACCGTATGGGCAAGTAAATGTGGACTTAGCTTGGTCTTCCGGATGGATACCTATTTGATTGTAACCCGAATATCCATCCAGGAAACAATAATATTTTTGACCCGCTAACTTTTCAACTATTTGGTCAATAAAAGGCAAAGGGAAATGGTCTTTGGAAGTTGCAGAATTCAACTTCCTATAAAACAATACAAATACGCCACCCGGTTACCGGCCGAGTGGCGACCTCTTCACCTGCGTCATTTGTGACGACTTGGATGCCCGCCTTTTTAGGAACCGTCTGCTTTGGGCTCACCCATTGGCTATTAGAGATGGGGTATATAATACCCACATCAGCCACTTTAGCACTTCCTTCATGACCACTTCCCACATGTTCGGATTTAATCTCCGTTGTGTATCACAAGAAGGTGTGCTTCCATCCTCCGTGATGATCTTGTGCATCATAACCGAAGGGCTAATCCCCTTCAAATCCACAATGGTCCACCCAATAGAGTCTCTATGGGTGACCAACACACTCATCAGCTTTTTCTCTTGCTCCCCGATCAAATCCGCTGCAATGATAACCGGTAGCTGTTGCCCTCACCCACATAAGCATACTTCAAATGCTTGGGCAACACCTTCAACTCAACATTAGGAGGTTCCACCAATGACAGCTTTAATTTGGTGTCAATTTTCTCGGGAAGACTTTCCACTTGGTGTGTCCAAGGAGGTCTTCCTTCCCTTACCGCCATTACCTCCATTTTCTTCTCCTCTTCATCCATACTTCGATTTGTCTCTGATTGCAACCTGTTAAACATAAAACACTCCTCTATTGTGTTTTCCTCCTCGACACCCATGTCACAAAGAGGTATACATGCGTCAACGATGTCCGCCATATGCCATTCATCATTGACTAGAGGATCTGTTAATCCGAGAAAAAACGTTTAACCGCAACCGACGGTTACCGAAAGTCATGTCGACCGTTCCGTTTTGCAATTTATTTGAGCATTTGATGTTGCCAAAAACGGTCGACCCAAAATAACCGTGGGTTACTTGGTAAGGTCCAATGAAACATAATCAAGCACAAGAAAGTCCACCGGATAGTAAAAGTCCTCCACTTTGACAATTACATCTGTGACTATTCCACGGGGTAGCTTAGGAGTTAAATCAGCTAACACTACGGTAGTGTTTGCCGCTCTAAGTGGACCAAACTCATATTGGTCATATAAACTACCCGGCAAAATACTCACACTAGCCCCAAGGTCCAAAAGTGCCCTAGTCATTTTAAACTCTCCAACTTGAATGGAGATGATAGGCGCCCCCGGATCTTGTAGCTTAGGTGGAAGTGCACCTGAAAGAATCGAACTCACGTTTTCAGTTAAATCACGTTTCTTAGGAAATTTATGAGTTCGCTTTTGGGTACACTAATCTTTCAAGTACTTAGCATAGGATGGAACTTGCTTTATGGCATTCAAAAGAGGTAAATTGATTTTTACTTGTTTGAAAATTCCCACATTTCTTCTTGGTGGGGACCTCTTTTATTTACCACCTTTTTTGATGGTCCCAACAAGGCTTCGGGATAAGGGGCGGTATTAACCTCCACACCCTTGTCCTTAGCTTTTAGGATGGGGATGATTACAACGGGTGTACTTTGCTCATTTTTAAAACATTTTCTTTTCGACCCGTTTGGCCATCAACACTTTCATCATCGCTAACCTCTTCTACCACCCCTTCAACAAACTGGCGTGGTGGTGACACGACACCATTATCAACGACTCGACCACTACGCAAAGAAATTTTATTAATAGGTACCTCACGTGTGTCCTTTGAGCTCGAACCTTGATGCTTTGGATTCACGGTTGTGTCACTAGGTAACTTTCCTTCACTGCCCCGCAATTGTGCCATCTCCTCCGCAAGTTGCCCCACTTGCTTCTCCAAGGCTTTATGCAACTTATCACGAACCTCGAACTCTTTCTTCATTTCCATCTTGATCTCTTGATTCGAAGTTGTGAAAGCGTTCATAATAGCATCTAGCTTGGAGCTTACATAGTCTTCACCACCCATTGAAGGATTAGCATTACCACCTCCATTATTACCTTGGTTGTAGCTTCTTTGATACCCACCTTCACGGTTTTGATAGTTTTGACCACTCCTTTGATTATAATTTCGTTGGTATCCTCCTTGATTACCGCCTTGACGGTTTTGGTACATCGACCCACCTTGATTCCCACTTTGATTGTTTGGTTGAAAGTTGGGATTCATCTGATTTGAAGCATTTCCATAGCGGAAGTTGGGATGATTTCTCAACCCGGGGTGATAAGTGTTTGAATTCATATCGAACTGTTTTCACTCACCGTAGACTTGATTCACCTCTCGTTCGCTTGTACCATGCCCACTTGACATTCCTCGGTTCGTTGTCCAATATCTCCACAATCCTCACACACCGCAAATTGAACCACACCCACATCTTTCTTTTTCATTCGCGCCAACTCCCTTTCCAAAGTGGCGATTCTATCTTTGGCATTTGAATCAAGGTCGGGAAGAGATCGAGAAATTGGGTGCTTCTTCGACCGGTCCGCCATAGCGACCGCTTTTGAATTTTTACTCATCCGCTCCAAAAAATCCCAATCATCCTCCTCGTGATTGTTCAACAAAGTTCCATTGCTATCCGATTGTAAATACTTGTGGTCATCGGCATCCAACCCCTTACGAAGCACTTAAGCAACTCCCACCTTGGAATTTGGTGATGAGGACATTTTCTGACCAATTCCTTGAAACGGGTCAAAGCCTCATGTAACAACTCCCCGGTAATTGCCTAAACGACCGGATCTCATCTCTTGCATCATCAGTCTTGGCAATAGAATAATATTCATCTAAAAACACTTGTTGCATCTCCGCCCATGTGTGAATACTATTTGCCGGCAATGTGAGAAACCATTGCATTCGCCTTATCCTTTAGCGAGAATTGAAAAGTCTCAATTTTACTTCTTCGAGAGCAAAGTCATGACCACCAATTGTACTGCAAATGGCTGAATATTCCGCCAAATGGGTATAAGGCTCGTCATTGGTTCTACCGTTGAATGTGGGTAGAATGTTGATGTAGTTAGGCTTGCAATCGAACGCCCTTCATCCTCGAGGTGTAGGCACAATTGGTGAGTCATTTTCGATGACCACGGTCTGAATCGCCCGTTAACACCCCTCGGAGGTTTTTGATTCACTTGGCGTCTTGGACCATTTACCTCTTGATTCATCGGCCCATAATTACCTCTTCTATCCCACCCCCATTTCCACCTTGATTTCTGCCGCCTACAAATTGTGGGATTCGGACACGGTTACCGTTATTGTTGTTGTTACGTAATCCCGGTTCCGTCTATCATTTCTTGGCTGGCGATCATTCCCATAACCATCGTTTCTCCCATAACCGCCGTTATTCCCTACGAAATTGGCGTTTTGATAACCAAAATCGTCATACTCAAACCCCCGTGCATTGTTGAAGTTTCCCATATTATTATCCCCCCATTCATCATCTCCGAATCCCTCATCATGATTCCCTCCGTCGTCTGAGTATTCCGAGTGGATGCTCATGTGGTCCGGTGATTATAACCGGGAACACTGTATGGTGCATCATCCAGGACATTCTTCCTCAACTCGTCAAGGTCAATGAACTGAGCTTCATTCGTGGGATTGCCACGATATTGTTAACTCCATGGTTGGCGTTAACGTTTCGGTTGTTGATATTGGGTGGTATCGAGTTTTGTCGGTTTTGGTTTGAAGGTGGAGGTGTGCATTAGCAATTGCTTGGGTTTGGTTACGATTTTGGAATGGTGGTGTTGGTGGTCTAGAGTTGTTACCACCCCCGGATTGATGGTTTTGGGCATTTTGGTTTTGAGGTTGGTAGTCATGATATTGGTTCTGGTTGTTGGGTTGGTTGGAATCTTGAGGATCCATTGGAATGGGTCCAAAGGATGGTGTAGATGGTGAATTGGTGTTGAGGGGATTAGAAGCAAGAGTTTCCTCTAACCGATTGGCTAAATTTCTTCTCACGGACCCGCTCGATTTCCGGTTCGAACATAATGGCGAGGTCCTCCCGGAATTCCGTGTATGCATGCACTCCTGTAACCTGCACAAGTAACACACCCGTATAACACAAAAGCAAAGACGATAATAAGAAATAAGCACTTTAAACAGTTAATCACAAAATCAAGCAATTCCAAACACAAAGCGCACGAACTCCCCGGCAACGACGCCAAAATTTGATCGGAGTGTCGTGCCCCGGGTCAAGATAAAATTATATGCCCAAATTACCCTTAACAATGCGTTTGTGGTAGCAAGGGGTCGAACCACGAAGAGTTTATGGTTTGCGAATGGATGTGGTTGATTTCAAATACAATTGTCACTTTATGAAGCTTGCTATTTTAGTTGTTTAATTTGGTTTATTGGGTTGAAAGAATGTGGGAATTGTCCGACTAATTTGTTTCTACTTTACTAACTTTGAAAACTCAAATAATTGCAAGAAAGCCTTAATTAACTTAATGAACACAATAGTTTGAAAATAAGGTTCACACCCGGTTCGGTAATGCAAATCCTAGGGTTCCTACACGTTTTAGTTTCAACTCAATTGCACAATGATCAACAAATTTAGTGCTGCGTGGTTTAGGTGTCAAAAGCTATCAACGTCATAGACAACGGACTACAATACACTTCATTACCAAGAACATGTAAATTCTAACTTAGACAAGGCATAATCGCACATAAACATTTTTCAAAGTTAAATTTCATAACTCATTCCACAATTCACAAATACAATACCAATGCGAGACAATTATCATAAGTTTTCCAATCAAATTGCAAGTTGTCACAAATCAAAACTCAAAAAAATGTTAAACCCTAGAACTTACAAAAACCTACACTGGGGTGAAACCTTCGGAAATTAGCCGCTCATGGCGAACGGTGCACGATCAACAATTGATGAAACCTTGAACATGAACATCATGAGCTTTTATGGTATTGATGGTGAAGACTAGGGTTTGGAATGGATGATGATGATGGAAGGATTGGTAAATTGGTGAGAGTGATGATGATGGATTAGGGTTAGGAATGGTTGATGATTGATTCGGTTGATGGGGAATGGAAAAGATGGATTGGAGTTGAAGGAGATGATGTTCTTGGCTCCAAGATGGTTGTTTTAAGTTCAAAATTCCGAACTCCTCACAAATGGGTCAACACACTCATAAAAACCATTCAAAAATTGAAGTTCAGCGACTAGATAATCAAAGGGGCGTCGCAGACGGCCATATGGGGCGTCGCCGACGGCACCTAGAAAAAACATGTTTCCTCCGACACTCTAAATCACTGTCTACGGGAAAATTTCTCCGACGGACTATCTAAAGGGCGTCGCCGACGGTCCCCTTGGGCGTCGCCGAGGCCTCTACAATACTCACGTGCCTGTTTTCCCATTTTGTGATCCCGGTTTACCCATTTTCATACCGATGCTCCAAAACGCTCCCGAATAGCTCCTTAAACTTCATAAACCTGCAAAACACAAATCCAATTAAAAGTAGGCTATTCGAAATTAAATGTCACGTAAAACGTCAATTAAACTACACAAAAGCATTGGTTTTCAACCACGTATCACCATCCCTTTTACCTGCCATATTTGCCTCGTGTTTCGCCTCCACTCCATCACCAGAACCTGAAACAAATTCACAAAAGAATTATATTGTTCACTAGTCAATTCGGGTATTGGGCTGGATCCGGTTTCAACACACCATGCCTTCGGCTTTGTCTTTTCTTCTTTCTTTCCTAGCCACCAATCCGGATATCCAATTAACTTGAAACATCCTTCGGTTTGTGCCCATTCCTACCACAAAACGTGCAATGATCGTTCTCCTTTCCTTCTCTTCCTAACCTATTGCTTTGCTTATCTTTCGGTTGACCAAAAATCCATTCACGCCTTTGAGAGGCCTTGAAGGCGGTTGATTCAAGGGTTGTTCGGTTCTCATTACTTATGGCCATTTGCCTCTCATCTTCTGCTACCATGTGGTAAGCGACCCCCAATGTGGGTTTTGGTTTAGTGGTCAAGATTTGAGTCTTAATAACAGCAAATTCATTGTCGAGTCCCGTGAGGAATTCATATAACCTCTCCTTTTCAAGGTGTTGAGTGATCTTCTTACTGGCTTCACATGTTTACATGTTGCAGGTGCAACGAGGAAAAAACTGACTCGCTTCATCTCACAAGGATCGGAGTTTCGTATAGTACGATCGTGACCTCGTCTTGTCTAGTCACGACTATTTTTTGCTTTAATTTTAGCCTCTCGGTACACTCTCTTTGCCAAATCTCTCCTGCAGGTCTGACCAAATCTCGGCTGAAGTGGTGGCATACTTCACACTATCGCTTATGTTCTTTTCCATGGTCGTAGTAAGCCATCCTTTTATCATAGCATCACATCGCATTCATGGCTTGTATTCTGACGCTGTGGTTTCAGGTTTTTTTATGGTTCCATCAACAAAATCTATTTTGTTTTTGGCGAAAAGAAAATTGGTCATCTCTTGTGACCAATCGGTGTAATAGCTGTCCGTGAGGACATCTTTTACGTGGAGTTGTTTTGGGAAATCGAAGGGGTGGAGATAATAAGGTGAGTTGTGATCGATTGTGGTACCATCATTTGTTTTGGTACCCTTTTGTTTGTCTTCTCCGGCCATCCTAGGTTAACCGTATCGAGGGTTTTAGAACCGCTATAATTCCATGTAGAAATCAAGTGATCAGAGGAACTCTTTTGTTTTATTATTTTCGAATCATCAAGGGGAGATACATACAAAGGAATAAATAGAAAACATACCAAAACTAAACATGGGAACAAAGTAATGATAGGCTAATAATAAGAGAAAGAAAATATTATGTGGAATAAATTATGGTTCAATGAAGTGTTGTAAAAATTTGAAATTTTAAAAGGACATCACCCGACCAGGGTCCGACTATTGAAAATATAAACTCAGTAATATACACCAAACTTAGTTGTTATTGTTTCTTATAACTTGTGTTATGTTGTTTTTTGTTTTTAAAACGTGTATTGGAGTTGGACTTAAGTCTGGGTTGTAGCAGCTATATAAAGGATATTTAGGCTAAAGCGTAGCGGACTAGGCTAATGGGCTTGCAGGAATAAAGGGTGTGTAGCAGGAGCTCCGGATCATGCGGGTCTTGGATTAGCTATAAAAAGCTTATATCACAATTCAGCTCATTTGGTGGTTGAGATATTTTCTTGTTTTCTCTCAAACATTCTAGAGGTTTCTCTATCTAGATCTAGGGTTTGTTCGTATAATTGTTTGTTCGAGTGTAAATCTGCAAGATTGTTAGAAAGTGTGTGATCTTTGTAACTTGTTTTAGTTTTTTAAAAGATTTGTTGAAAGTTGTTTAGATCTCCTCTAATTACCATATTATGACATGGTATCAGAGAATTAAGACTCGTATTTGTTCTTCCGTTGATTTTGGTTAAGTTTTGATTTAGAGTTTTATTCTTGAAACTTTGGGTGGTTCGAGAAGTCGAAAGGCTTGGATCTTGCTCTCGATTGAAGTGTGGGTGATATTTTCAAAGTTCTGTTATCCGAACTTTAGATTCGAGGATTTTTTTTGGAAAAAGGTAGAACCCTAAATCTAGGGTTTCGTTGGTACTTTATGGAAGAAGTTCTTGCATCAAATTGTAACCCTAAGTGAAGGTTACATTTGGTGACAAGTTCTTTGGTGTTATGCATTCTGTCAAGAATCAGTAACCATAAGTGAATATTACTGTTCTTGACCATGGAACCCTAACTTGGGCACTTTTGAGGTTAGAATGTTTTGTACATTTTCTTTACTATGTATCACGATTTATTTTTGTTTAGGCATTATTTGACCGGGTTAGGGGGACCGGTAATGTATACAGGTGAGAACCACACCCTATTTTTCTATGTATATACAATGTTTGTTTTATGTGATTGAATATTGTTGGTATCTGTTCAGGTGTTCAGGTTATATTATGTGCTTGAACTGTGCATAGATCTAAGATAGTGGTTCCCACACTAAGACATGTTCTCGCACCTTTGAGTGTGAACCAGACGTCCTAACACTGGTGCGGCTTCACCACTTGTTGTCACACCCCGACCCGCAGCGGAAAAGGTGATCGAGGCATGATTGGGTTTTCATCAAAGCTCATGACATTTATTATAATGTTTCATATTTATTATTACAATTTAAAGGAATCATACAATCATATCATACAAGTTCAACATGTTCTATACATCTTTCTAGGCTTCATTATTTTTCTTCTAAGGCACTTTCCTATGTGTTCCTTGCTTCATCCTGTCCACCTGCATCATGTGTAAAAATGGTTTTTGGATCAACAAAAAGTTGGCGAGTGAATCCTATTAAAACATTTAAACGTGTTTATTGAATTGATTATAAAATAAAGTGCATAACCACATATGAGTAAATGTAAATGTAAATATATTCACAAAACACTTAGTATTAAATATTGCACACACATACAACAATAGATTGTTTTGAGGCACGCGTTGTTCAACTCGTCTCCCACGAGGAACTGATGGGCCTAATGAATGAGTTTTAAGGCACGCGTTGTTCAACTCGTCTCCCACGAGGAACTGATGGGCCTAACAAATAATTTGTATACAACTTGACGGTATGTAATACATAACAACAAACAATATTTACATTCTAAGTTTAGATCATAATATGGTATAGCACGAGTTTGAATAAACGAATTAGTTTAAGCGACACATGATACACCCCAAAACATGAATAAAAAGGGGAATTTGTAAGAATTCACTCACAGTGGGTGCGTTCGTTTGATGATGTTGAATGCGCACGAGTTTGGAGTGTTGATCGACGAGGAATAACTAACCTAAATAATACGGAAAGGTATGGTAAATAAGTAGATTTTATTAACAATTTTAATAGGGTTTTTAGATTTATTTTTGTGAGTTTAAGGTCTCTTTCTAACTTTAAAAATGTTATTTTTAAGTATTTTTAATTGATTTTTAAATAAAATAAATAAATAAAAATATAAAAAAAATGTTGACTTTTTGGGTTGACCGTTGACCGTTGACTTTGACTGTTGACCGGTTCGGTCTTGTGTAAGTATGCGTTGGGTGAGACTCGAACCCGTGACCTCCCGTACGCATGCACGCAGCTCTACCAACTGAGCTACGTGTCTAACCCGAAATATTTCTGTTTTTAATTATATTTATACACTATTTTAGTTAATCAGAATTCATTTATTTTAAAAAGATTTTAATTGTATCGAACCGGTGCCGTCAACAGGTCTCGAACCGGGACCTGTGATTTAGTGTTGCACACAGTCCACCGCTGGACTGTGTGTCTAACCTGGTTAATATTCTGGTTTTTATTATACTTAACATCATTCAGTGAGTTATCCCGGTTCGGTTTTAAAAAGGACATTTTTATTTAAGAGAGTGAGGTTGGGTCAGGGATCGAACTCGAGACGTGTGTACATTATTTGCACACAGTCCACTACTGGACTGTGTGTCTAACCCGTTTATTATACTGATTTTTAATTAATCTTATAAACCTAGTCGACTTCGTCTTCTTCGCTCAAGAACACAGACAACGATTAATCAACTGTTCTTGTTTAATTCGATTAACGAAATTTATAAGCAATTGAAATGTAATGGACAGAGAGGGTTTGGGGAAAGAATGTACCGAAACAGAAACAGATGTCTTTCTCAGAACTCCGGCAAGGATTCGTCGGCTCTGTTTTGTGAGCTCCGTCTGTTCGGATCAATTAAACGTTTTGATTGATTAGATGTGAAATTGAGTAACTAAACCATGATTAACAGGAGGTTTAGATGATCATACCGATTAACAGCGTGATTTCGGAAATTCCAGTGATTTTTCGGCGAGTACAGAATATCCGGCAACGTCGTCTGGGATTGATTCTGGGTGATGGATTGAGGTTAGTAATGGTCTAACAATGGATTGAAACAGAAAGAGTCGAGGTATTTACCGTTTTGATGTGAGTCTCGGTTTTCCGGCGAAAGTCCGGTGACGGCAGAATATTTCCGGCGAATGAAATTGCTTTGAGAAATGATGCGATTTTGAGAGAAAAGACTACCAGAGGCTTGGGTGTGTATTTATAGGAAAGAATATCGATAAATTGGGTCCGATTTCTGTCTTGATTCGTTGGTCAGCTTTCTTCCGGCGGTTATGACTGATGTCGCGGAACTAGACATCGGTTATAACCGATGTCGTTGTTAATACGTACGTTAAGTCAAAAGAAACCGTCGATAATTGGCGAAATCGTCGGATTTTCCGGCGACTGCGAAATGGCGCGTTGTTGACTGAATTTGATTTCGAATTTTGTTATAAGAATTAATTGTTTCGATATATCATCAAATAACACAAGTGGCGGAGTGGTTGGATGTGTGTGAGTTAAGTTACTAGGCTTCATCCGGCTGACCCGGGTTCGAAACCCGGCATCAGCAAACTATTTTAATTTCATTATTTATTATAAATTTTCAATTATAGATTTTAAATTCTAATATATATATATTAATTATCTATTGTATAAAATTAATTTGAGCATTAAATACGCAACGAAATTTTTAACTGGATGTTCGGTTAATAAACGAAGCGGGTTTGGTTAACCCGGTTTTTTACGGATGTTACAGTATCCCCTACTTTTAGAAATTTCGTACCGAAATTTAAGTAGTGGCATGTTTGTCTTAAAAGGATGGTGTTTTAATTTGACAATTGCATACTTAGAAGGGGGTAAGAGTTTAAATTTTTGTTTGAGGCGGTAACGTTCCTTGTAAGTGTTGAGTACCCTACTACAGGAATTGCTTTTTGATGCCTACGATAAAGAATATTGATAAACAGAGTTGATTGACTAAGTATGATTTTATGCACAAGAGTTTTGATACGTTTGGAAAGATAAGGTTATATCCTAAAACAAAACTTCTACTACTAATACCTACATGGAACTTCTCATAACCGCCTGACAATGCCTCTGATCCTTTGGCAAGAATACTTATATATAGGAAGTACCAGCGGCGTATCCACCATATTCTTGTCAAATTTTCATTGGTTTTATCAGTAAGTTATGATTAGTTCTATGATGTGACTCTAGAACATAAACAAACACAACAACCAAAGCTTGAGTCTTAATTCTGATAGTATACATGTTTGAATGATGACAGTACCTCTCTCGTTTGTTATGATGGAGAGGTTAGTCTATGTAGAAATGGAACACAATCCAATTTCTTTAAATGATGAGATGATATGTATGCTAAATCAGTGAGTATAAAACAAACTTCAACCAAGACATTACTAAATCCTACATGGAACTTCTCATAACCACCTGACAATGCCTCTGATCCTTTGACAAGAATACTTATATATAGGAAGTACCAGCGGCGTATCCACCATATTCTTGTCAAATTTTCATTGGTTTTATCAGTAAGTTATGATTAGTCCTATGTGACTCTAAAACATAACAAACACAACAACCAAAGCTTGAGCCTTAATTCTGATAGTATTCATGTTTGAATGATGACAGTACCTCTCTCGTTTGTTATGATGGAGAGGTTAGTCTATGTAGAAGTGAGACACAGCTCAATTTCTTTAAATGATGAGATTGAAATACGTTGAGATGTATGATGATATAAATGTTAAATCAATGAGTATAAAACGAAACTGAAATAGTAATTCGCATTAGATTCTTGGATACAATTACCAATTTATAATTGAGATACGTGAAGATTGAGATAAACATAAAGAAAACATAAAACTAAGCGGTTGGAGTTGAATCCTTGATTTTTGGTGAAGAAAACTAGTTGGGTGGTTCGTTTGGGCCGTCATTATCTTCAACAGGATTGGCGTTGATGTTGTAAACTCTTCCTCTTGCTGGTGGCCTAGTGATTAGGTTTCCTTGATTTGCTTGGTTAACTGGGTTTGCTTGAGCTTGGGCGTGTATGATGTTAACCAATCGAGGGCACGTGTTTCTAAAGTGAGTAGGGTCGCCACAATTAAAACAAGCTCGAACATAAGGAAATAGTGGGTATTGGGGTTGTTGATATGTTTGGATCATGTTTTGAGTAGGGGGTGAGGTTTGGTTTTGAGGGGTGCGGCAAACCTTGCTCAAATGACCATAGCGTCCACAATTCGCACATAGTCGACAAGGTAAGGTAGATGGATGGTGATAAAAGCAGGTGTTACATTGAGGGTGAGGTCCAAGTTAAGGTTTCTTATTTGGGTAAGTTGAGTTGGGTGCTACTTGAGTGATTGGGATAGCTTGGAGGGGTACGGCTTGTGAGGCTGGTTGATTGCGTTGGGTGACAACGAAAAGTTGCCCATCTCGTTTTCTCTTAGAAATGGGTTGAGAAGGGGATTCGTTTTGGGTGGAGTTTGAGGTTTCAGTTGATGCTTTATCCTTCTTCTTCTCCTCCTTGAAGTCCTTATTTCGTATGCGGTTCTCGGTGAGCTCTGTAGCTAACTCCATTGCTGCTTCCAAAGTTGCAGGGGTGGTACTTATTACAGAGTCTTGAATTTTTGAAGGAAGACCTCGAATGTAGTGCTCGATCAAACGGTAAAGAGGAGTGAACAAGTTGGGAACCATTTGATTTAACTCGAGGAATCTCTTGTTGTATGTGGTGTGGTCGCCTTCCTTTTGTTTCAAAGAATAGAACTCATCCTCCAATTTCTTGATTTCGCTTCTTGGACAAAACCGTCTTGTCATGATTTCCTTCAACTCTTTCCAAGTCAAAGTCATAGCGTCTTCAACACCTTGTTTAGCCTTCTCTGTATTCCACCATGTAAGTGCTATTCCAAGTAAACGACCAGTAGCATATCGCACTTTGCGATCATCGGGGCAATCGCAATTTAGAAAAGTGTTTTCCATTTCTTCAAACCAATGGAGGAGAGCGGTGACACCTTCAGTCCCTTCGTATTTTGGAGGGTCACAGGATTTGAAATGCTTGAAGGTGCATTTAGTGGTAATTGGGGGAGGGTTGGCAACATTTTGATCTTCTTGATTGACGGAATTAGCGGTAAGGGCTTGTTGAACTTGAACTACGATATTGGGTATTACGGCAGCCATTTGTTGAGCGATTTGGGCAGCCATGCGCTCGCGGGCTTTTCCTTATCTCGTCCTCCTACGAGCGAGATTAGAAGACATCTACAAGGAATACATATCAAGAGTATGAGTTGGACGTTTTAGGGGTCATATGTCGTATTTATGAATGAACATTCATAAAATAAATATATAATAATAAATCTACTACATCCATAGGATGTCTTGGGCTCTGCTCGTAATTGGGCCTTGCATGCCGCCATACTTCACCTTCATAATCATGTGGGCCCCCATGATTACCGGGTTTTTCATATGGTTCGCCTGTGTTAGCCTGGTTACGTACACTAAAACCCGGAGAAAATCGAGAAATAAGTATGTAACGTATGATATTCAGAATGTATCCAGGTGTGGACACAGTGACACCTCAAAGTGGGGTTAGTTCGAACGACGTTTGGTGTGGCATGCTTTGGCCTAATAGGTCCTTCGTACTCTCATCGTTAGTCCCCAGGTAGGCAAACTGGTCCGTTATATTGGATTTATACGAATGTCAACCTAGACAGGATGTTCCGACTACCGGTACTTGTACCCTTACAGTTACTACATGCCCGTCACAGAACTCACTTTGATGAGATTTGAAAAATGAAAAATGCGACAAAATCTTGAATAACGGAAGTATGAAGATGATTTGAATATGTGAACATTGAAATATGTATGATGAATATGTATGTAAATATGTATGTTTGACTGTAAGTATAATTCATTATGTATCACAAAATGTAATATTGGAAGTGTTTGCATGCATTTGTATATGTAATAAATATGAAATAAATAAACATCATGAGTTTGCATGTAACCACATAAACAATTAAAATCTAATCAACTATAGTATAGGCTCTAAGGGTCTAATAACCTATCCTATATCCCTATAGTCAAAAGCTCTGATACCAATCTGTCACATCCCGACCCGCAGCGGAAAAGGTGATCGAGGCATGATTGGGTTTTCATCAAAGCTCATGACATTTATTATAATGTTTCATATTTATTATTACAATTTAAAGGAAATCATACAATCATATCATACAAGTTCAACATGTTCTATACATCTTTCTAGGCTTCATTATTTTTCTTCTAAGGCACTTTCCTATGCGTTCCTTGCTTCATCCTGTCCACCTGTATCATGTGTAAAAATGGTTTTTGGATCAACAAAAAGTTGGCGAGTGAATCCTATTAAAACATTTAAATGTGTTTATTGAATGATTATAAAATAAAGTGCATAACCACATATGAGTAAATGTAAATGTAAATATATTCACAAAACACTTAATATTAAATATTGCACACACATACAACAATAGATTGTTTTGAGGCACGCGTTGTTCAACTCGTCTCCCACGAGGAACTGAGGGCCTAATGAATAAGTTTTGAGGCACGCGTTGTTCTACGAACTGATGGGCCTAATGAATGAGTTTTAAGGCACGCGTTGTTCAACTCGTCTCCCACGAGGAACTGATGGGCCTAACAAATAATTTGTATACAACTTGACAGTATGTAATACATAACAACAAACAATATTTACATTCTAAGTTTAGATCATAATATGGTATAGCACGAGTTTGAATAAACGAATTAGTTTAAGCAACACATGATACACCCCAAAACATGAATAAAAAGGGGAATTTGTAAGAATTCACTCACAGTGGGTGCGTTCGTTTGATGATGTTGAATGCGCACGAGTTTGGAGTGTTGATCGACGAGAAATAACTAACCTAAATAATACGGAAAGGTATGGTAAATAAGTAGATTTTATTAACAATTTTAATAGGGTTTTTAGATTTATTTTTGTGAGTTTAAGGTCTCTTTCTAACTTTAAAAATGTTATTTTTAAGTATTTTTAATTGATTTTTAAATAAAATAAATAAATAAAAATATAAAAAAAATGTTGACTTTTTGGGGTGACCGTTGACCGTTGACTTTGACTGTTGACCTGTTCGGTCTTGTGAAAGTATGCGCTGGGTGAGACTCGAACCCGTGACCTCCTGTACGCGTGCACGCAGCTCTACCAACTGAGTTACGTGTCTAACCCGAAATATTTCTGTTTTTAATTATATTTATACACTACTTAAGTTAATCAGAATTCATTTATTTTAAAAAGATTTTAATTGTATCGAACCGGTGCCGTCAACAGGTCTCGAACCCGGGACCTGTGATTTAGTGTTGCACACAGTCCACCGCTGGACTGTGTGTCTAACCTGGTTAATATTCTGGTTTTTATTATACTTAACATCATTCAGTGAGTTATCCCGGTTCAGTTTTAAAAAGGGCATTTTTATTTAAGATAGTGAGGTTGGGTCAGGGATCGAACTCGAGACGTGTGTACATTGTTTGCACACAGTCCACAGCTGGACTGTGTGTCTAACCCGTTTATTATACTGATTTTAATTAATCTTATAAACCTAGTCGACTTCGTCTTCTTCGCTCAAGAACACAGACAACGATTAATCAACTGTTCTTGTTTAATTCGATTAACGAAATTTATAAGTGATTGAAATGTAATGGACAGAGAGGGTTTGGGGAAAGAATGTACCGAAACAGATGTCTTTCTCAGAACTCCGGCAAGGATTCGTCGGCTCTGTTTTGTGAGCTCCGTCTGTTCGGATCAATTAACAGTTTTGATTGATTAGATGTGAAATTGAGTTACTAAACCATGATTAACAGGAGGTTTAGATGATCATACCGATTAACAGCGTGATTTCAGAAATTCCAGCGATTTTCCGGCGAGTACAAAATATCCGAAAACGTCGTCTGGGATTGATTCTGGGTGATGGATTGAGGTTAGTAATAGTCTAACAATGGATTGAAACAGAAAGAGTCGAGGTATCTACCGTTTTGATGTGAGTCTCGGTTTTCCGGCGAAAGTCCGGTGATGGCAGAATATTTCCGGCGAATGAAATTGCTTTGAGAAATGGTGCGATTTTGAGCGAAAAGACTACCAGAGGCTTGGGTGTGTATTTATAGGAAAGAATATCGATGAATTGGGTCTGATTTCTGTCTTGATTCGTTGGTCAGCTTTCTTCCGGCGGTTATGACTGATGTCGCGGAACTAGACATCGGTTATAACCGATGTCGTTGTTAATACGTACGTTAAGTCAAAAGAAACCGTCGATAATTGGCGAAATCGTCGGATTTTCCGGCGACTGCGAAATGGGCGCGTTGTTGACTGAATTTGATTTCGAGTTTTGTTATAAGAATTAATTGTTTCGATATATCATCAAATAACACAAGTGGCGGAGTGGTTGGATGTGTGTGAGTTAAGTTACTAGGCTTCATCCGGCTGACCCGGGTTCGAAACCCGGCATCAGCAAACTATTTTTATTTCATTATTTATTATAAATTTTCAATTATAGATTTTAAATTCTAATATATATATTAATTATGTATTGTATAAAATTAATTTGAGCATTAAATACGCAACGAAATTTTTAACTGGATGTTCGGTTAATAAATGAAGCGGGTTTGGTTAACCCGGTTTTTGACGGATGTTACACTTGTGTGCTTGGTGTGTTTTTTAAAACTTGGTTGATTGATTAATTATGTGTCTGGGAATCATGGCTGATGGAGACGGAGCTGTTGTCACTCTTGTTAGTAAGTTTGTGCTAGTAATCCTTTATATATGCATTCTAGTGATTATGAAAATCTATATGTGTCTGAGGAATTGTATTTAGGTCAAGTGTATTCTAAGTTTGTTGTTGATGCGTGGAAAGAACTAAAAGAAACTTATAATAAGGTTGATTGTTCAGTAGTGTTTGATCTATATCAAAAGCTTAATTCATTTACTTGAAATGAAATCTCCGTATTAGAATATTATCATAAGTTAAATATAATGTGGAAACAACTTGATCAAATTTTACAATTACCTACATGTAGTTATGATTCATCAAAACAATTTAATGATTTTAACCATCTGATAAAGTTGATGCAATTCTTAGTGGGTCTTGATATTGTTTACCAAGCTGTTAGAGCTAGTTTGTTGAACAACTACCTATTGTTAAAGAAGCTTTTGTAATAATTTCTAGGGAATCGAAAGTAGACCAAACGAATCAGAATCGAAAGTCAAAGCTTTGTTTTAAGGTTGTATCGTGTTAGATTTCAATCCCATAATATTCTGTATCGGGTTTTCCTTAAATCGGTTTAAGTTACACACTAATCAAGCCCAAAACTTATTTAATGTTGTGATTTATCATTTACGGATGGATAATCTTTAAAAGAATACAAAAACAATAGAAATTTTCATTTTTGTCGTACGGATATATTTAGTGACGGACCCATAAATTCTTTTTATAGAGGCGCAAATTTAAAGGGTCAGCTGTCTATGCTAAACATTAAAAGAATGGGTTTGATTCCGGTCAGACTACATAATAAAAAGATAAAACAACATTAAATTTCAAATACATAATAAAAAGATACATTAAATTTCAAATATATAATCTAATTTGAAATCTATAATAGAAATATAATACCTACACATTTTTTACAAAATTTTATTACCTTCTAAACTCTAGCCATTGTATGTTAAGAATTTTAATCAGTCTTAATATCGTGTTTTTACAATTGTTCGTATCATTTCAAAAAGAAATTTCTACATGACAACAAATATTTTGTATAGTTATTACTAGTCTTAAGCCCTTCGCGTTGCGGTGCAGGGGGCGTAAATCAATGGCACCAGCATTACAGGGCGGAATGGCGTAAAACCATGCTAAGTAGTAACCAATGACGTCCAGAACCAGGAAAAAGAAAAAAAATAAAAACATAAATTTCTAATACCATGTGACTCATGTAACGTAAAACATAGGCGAAGTCGAATTTATACCAACACGTATCAGAATGCCAGGGAGTAAAAAGAACATGAGGGACCAAAAGTGACCACCAAACACCGTGCTAAATAGCAAACGAATGATAACTAAATTCAAGAAAAAACGTAAAACAAAAACTAATAAAAAAGACTAAACTTATTTAACTTTTATGACAAAAGTATAAAAAAAACTATTAGAGCATTCACAATGGAGTTCTTAAATGTATGTGAGTGAGTTAGTTGTATTATAAGAAATGGTTGTGAGTGGTTATGAGTGTAGTAGGAGAGAGAGAGAAAATGTTACTGTTCATCTGTAAATATACGGGAACACTGTTCACCCTTATAATTTTTTTAATATTTTTTAGAGTGGTTATGAGTGGATGAGAGATAAAATGTAATGATAAAGATATAAAAATATTATTTAATTGAAAAGAAAAAAAAATTAGTAACTTTTAGTATAATTATATAGATAGGGAATAAAGAATTCATTGTGAATGCTCCAAAGTTTCTTTTACGAAGATAAAAATTCTTAAAATCTACTATGCAATAAATATATTATAAACTATAAAAAGACAAATGAGTCGTTGTTCCGCATAAAATTATGAATTAATATATATTATGAATATTAATATCATGTTGCTGTATGACAGCTGGCTATTGATGATTGGTCTATCCTTTTTAAGTTTTTTATGTTTCTTTTTTAGTAAGTTTTTGTATATTTTAGTTTTTACCCTCTAACATTTTGTATTGTTACTTACAACCGTTTAATGTTTTAGAAACTTTATAATTTTTTTGGTCATTTACTGTTCATCTGTAAATATACGGAACACTGTTCACCCTTATAATTTTTTTAATATTTTTTAGAGTGGTTATGAGTGGATGAGAGATAAAATGTAATGATAAAGATATAAAAATATTATTTAATTGAAAAGAAAAAGAAATTAGTAACTTTTAGTATAATTATATAGATAGGGAATAAAGAATTCATTGTGAATGCTCCAAAGTTTCTTTTACGAAGATAAAAATTCTTAAAATCTACTATGTAATAAATATATTATAAACTATAAAAAGACAAATGAGTCATTGTTCCGCATAAAATTATGAATTAATATATATTATGAATATTAATATCATGTTGCTGTATGACAGCTGGCTATTGATGATTGGTCTATCCTTTTTAAGTTTTTTTATGTTTCTTTTTTAGTAAGTTTTTGTATATTTTAGTTTTTACCCTCTAACATTTTGTATTGTTACTTACAACCGTTTAATGTTTTAGAAACTTTATAATTTTTTTGGTCATTTACTGTTCATCTGTAAATATACGGAACACTGTTCACCCTTATAATTTTTTTAATATTTTTTAGAGTGGTTATGAGTGGATGAGAGATAAAATGTAATGATAAAGATATAAAAATATTATTTAATTAAAAAAAAATAGTAACTTTTAGTATAATTATATAGATAGGGAATAAAGAATTCATTGTGAATGCTCCAAAGTTTCTTTTACGAAGATAAAAATTCTTAAAATCTACTATGCAATAAATATATTATAAACTATAAAAAGACAAAAGAGTCATTGTTCCCATGAAGTTATGAATTAATATATATTATGAATATGAATATGAATATCATGTTGCTGTATGACAGCTGGCTATTGATGATTGGTCTATCCTTTTAAGTTTTTTTATGTTTCTTTTTTAGTAAGTTTTTGTATATTTTAGTTTTTATCCTCTAACATTTTGTATTGTTACTTACAACCGTTTAATGTTTTAGAAACTTTATAATTTTTTTGGTCATTTAGTGAGTTTTTGTTTATGTTAGTTATTATCTTCAACATTTATTATTGTATTTACAACCTTCAACTTTCTAAAAACTTTATAATGATTTTTACGTGTTTATATTTATGTATGTGTCGGTATAAATTTAAGCTGATTACATTTCTTTTAAATGGGTACGCTCAGATATAATATGTTTTTTTTTGCTTTTTTTACGTTTTGAGTTGCTCTATGTTTTGGCATAAATTTTGCTTTACAAAAAGTCGGGTCAAATATAATATCTTTTCATTAGACTTTATAAATTCGACTTACTTTATGTTTGGACGCCACCGCAACGTGCGGTACCATTTTAACTTAAAAAAACATAAGTTTTTACTTATTTTTATGTACGCGTCGATACAAATTCAGGTTGGTGTTTGACTTAAATTTCTTTCGTAAATAAGTTGGGCTATATATAATACGTTACCGTGCTTATTTTTATGTACATGTTCAGCTTTTGTTCACAAACAATTTGATTTTTTTATAGTATAAATCCAAATTATTTTACATTTAGACCTGCCGTATCGCACAAAGAAGTTTACTGGTTTAATACATAAACTTAGTAAATTGACTGATACACTCAAGTCTATGTCTCGTAACCAATGTATTTAATTAAAAAAAATTAAAAGTAGAAACATCCAATCTTTAACTAGTCCCAGCCCTAATTTATTTCAATATTCATTTCTTTTTAGCCCACTCAAAAAACTAGTTAAAATTATTGTAAGCGGTTATAAATAGTCGTCTCCCAAGTCAACATTTCTCTAACTCTTGTTTATGTTAGGGATGTAAACAAGTCAAGCTAAGCACGAACTTTAACTTGATTAGTTTATGAGAGCTCGAGCTCGTGTCCGACTCGGTTTGAGCTTTGTTTTCAAAGCACGGGCTCGGCTCGTTAGAAGTTTCAAAAGCTCGAGTTCGGCTTGTTTATAATCTATTAATAAATATAATATTTAATAATAATATAAATAATAGACTCGTTTAGGCTCGCGAGCTCGATAAGTGAAGCTCAGGCTCGAGCTCTGCTCGTAAACAAGTTTTAATTATCTCGGCTCAACTCGTTTCCTAGACAAGGCTCGATGTAGCCTGACGAGCCTGACAAGCTTCACATGTCAGTCTAAGCGAACCTTATTTTAGGCTCAATGTAACACCCCAAAAACGGGTTTGGTATTCAAACCACGTTAATATTAAAGAACGAGTAAAGAACCGTTAGCGGTAAAAGTTAAACCATAAACAAAATAACTAGGAACAAATTAACCTAGTTAATAATATGTATATAAGTAACAAGACAATGAGTTGTAGTCTCATTTATAATCAAAACTAAACTTGAGGGACCAAAGCTGCCAAAAAGGGAACTTGTGTTATAAAATCTCAAGAATTAAAACATAAAACACATAGTGAGTGTGTGTTTGTGTGCGCGCTACGGCTGAGAACAAGGAGCAAACCCTTGTTCATCTTGAATCATCAAATTGGAGGACGAATCGAACCCAGAATCGGTGCATGAAGCATTCTAATGATCACCGGAACTAGGGGGTCATGAGGTATGTCGAAAATCCTAATTTGGTGACATAATGAATTTAAGTAGATTTATGGATTTCAATCCATGTATGAATTTCAGTAATTGAAGTAAGATAAGGGATGAACACTTGCTTAGGAACAAACCCTTATTGAAAATTTTAAATGGATTGCTATGAATTGGGTGTTTGGATGATTTACCACACCTAGTTAAATGGGTTTTTGATTATATGATGAAATTAATGATATATGAGTGTTTATGATCATCATACTTGTATGTATGTGTAAGATACTTGAACTAATTAGAGATTCAAGTAAGTGATCATACATGACTTGAAATGGGTTTTGTAAGATACAATGAAATTTATATATTATGTTAATGTTAATGAATGTTTGAGATCATGTTGTCTACTAGTTTGTATGTAGAACTTGATTATATTAAGTATTCGGATGAATGTCTAGTACAATGAATGGATAAATTAGCATTGATAATCGAAAGTTAAGTTAACTTGATATTAACAATTTCTCGAACTTGTTTAAGTGAAAGAAGTGACATGAACTTGGTTGGGAATTTAGATAAGAGGGTAGCCTAAAACTATCGCATGCCGGGTAATTGATAAATGCCTAAAAGAGTTGTTCAACTTAATTGTGCATTTGCATATATTAATAGGCAGTTGACTTTTAAAAAGTCAAACCGACCTATAAGAAGATCAAATGGTAAATTTGATGTAAAGTCCGTAAGGTGGGATAGTCTTGATAAATGACGACTAATCTAACCATCTTGCGAATGATAAATGATAGTTTGACACTTGACAAGTTAGGTGGAGGCTTGAGAAGAAGCAGGTCAAACGGATCAAGCATGCGGGAAAAGCATAATCGGATTTCAAGATAAGTAACGCTTACATCCTTAAAATAGTAAATTTACTTATGTATTTGACTAAGAATAAGCGTTTTGGTATTCGGAACGAGATTTCGAAATACAAGGCTCCAACGCGAATCGATACGGGTCGGAACAAGTGAATATGGTATTAAACCATAATTGATGGTAAAAAGGGGTAAAATAGTAATATAGTCATATAATGACAAATAAAACAAGGAAATTCTAAAAGTTACCTTATGGTGTAAACCATAAGGAATAAAAAGGGGTAAGATGGTAATTCAGTCACGAGTTGACAAATAAATATTAACCTTTAAAATAAGGCACTCTATGGCGTAAATCGTATTGGGTTCGAACGAATTAAGAAACGACCTTAAGAAATATGAGCATAAGGCGTAAACCGAAACGGATTAAATGGTGAGATGGTAAATAAATACCATCTCATAATGATAAAATGGTCATTTAGGCCAATTGGGTCAAATGGTGGTGTCATCACCATTTGACAATAATATCTAATGATTGCTTGTCGAGTTTTGTGCTCACAGGAAATAGAGTTTGGCTCGTGTTGTTATTAATTGGGAACTAATAGTTCAAGGTATTTAAATGGGTCAATGCTATGACCCGAGACCAGGTATGTGTAATGAGTCAACTCTCATTAAGGACTTAAGGTCCGATGAGAGTTAAACAGTCATGAATGAACAACGGATTACCTAAGTCAAGGTAACTCTCACAATATAAATTGCAGACGTTAGGTTCTTAGAAACATAATGATTTTAAACAAGATTATGGTTAAAATGTGCTCATTGGGTCAAAACATGATGTTAAAAGTCCTTGTTGTAAAAGAGGGAACTAAGTTGACCAAAATACCCCGTGTGATAAGACAAGTAAACGACCCTAAGGGTAGTTTAAAAATGAGTTTTATAATTTAGTAGACACTTTCGGTAGTGTAAAAGCTTAAAGCATAAGCCTTTTTGGTTTAATGCCTTTTAACGGGTCTTTTCCGTAAATTATCGAACTGAGGGTTGAAATTGGATTAAATGAATTTACGATAACAAATCCACCACAATTTGTGGCGGAATAGAGATGCATATCTTAGTGTGGAAATGATAAGATAGATAAGGTTTGGTTGAAATAAGCGTTGGATTTCTCTAAGACAACAAACGGGTCAAAATGATCAAATAAATAAAGTTTTAGTTGAATAAAGCGATGCATTTCGCTAAGGCAACCATACGGGTAAAAACGGAGTTTTAATGCACACCGAAATGGATGCGTAAATGCGTAGTCTGGTTTAAATGGGGTTAAAGGGTAAAATTGGAAAATATGAGCATAAACCGGAATAGATGTGTAATTCATAAGAAATAAGAATCGGGTTAAGGATTCGGGTTAAATATGTAAAGAAAACATTTTACGGGCATTTAGAAACAAGTTTCATGGGAAACGGATAAAAATTGAAATAAGTTAGTAAAAGTTTTCGTATTAAAAACGGCAAGAAGGAAATACTTGCGGTAGACTACCTTAAGCTACGGTGACAAGACGTAGCTTACGCCATTCAACCACTGAATGAAAGCATAAAGTCGTGTTATACGGATACGTCTCCGTAAGTCCCGGGTTGGTGTTTAAATGTGCGGGACTTGAAACGGGTCGAGAACGAACAACCAAAACAACATAGCAGCAAAACTGCTGCAGTAGGAAGCGTCGCCGACGCAGCTTGGTTGTCCGACGTCTTAAGTTACTGCCTACGGTAGTAAAGCTCCGACGCAGGTTTTAAGGAAACTAAATTTTCTGTTTTTTTGTTATTTTGACAAGTCATTATGTTATGCTTTCGGTTATTTGCTATAATACTAATATTTTGCAAATTTCCAGTTTAGGGTAATCGCAAGCACCTCCGGATGACAATCAAGTTCTAAGAAGAACCGAACACGATCAAAGATTAAGCTTCCGCATTTGGTTTCAATGTTACGAAACTAATTAGTAATGACATGTCAAAATGTTTAATGTTGATAAAGTTTTAATAAACTCGAAAATTTGTAGTCACATGTATTCGCATTTACTCATTTAAATGCGAAATTTTTAATAAATATTTAAATATTTTAAGATAGGGTTTTACACTCAAGCTCCGCTCGGGCTTGATAAGGCTCGGTTTGTTTCAAGCTTTTTCTCGAGCCGATCTCAAATAGCTGGACAAGCTGCTCGACTCGTTTGCACCCCTAATTTATGATCTTCTCCCCTTTTTTGATGGCTGCATTTTTTAGTTACGATTCCAAATCAGAGGCTTACAACATCAACAGAAGGTGTGAAGATCAAATGAAATTGATTCTTTTGAAATAAATATAATAGAACATGTCACCTTATTTAAAGTCTACTGCAATGCCGCATCATCGGATATATTTTCTGATGAACTTCATTTTCAAATTTTTTTTCTTTCAATCCATTTTTTTTCTTTCAATCGAAACGCACTTTGCTAGGCATTAAGACTTCATGGGGAGGGGGGTGATAGTATTGGGGACCTTCGAGATTTTAACATGTGCGTAACACTAAACATTGGTTTTTCAAGAGTACGGCTGCTCTCCACCCTTGGCTTTGGGTCCGCCCCTTGATATATCTAAAAGTGTAAACAAGAAAGTGTTACATTATGGTTACATATTTGAACATAGATATACAAGTGTATAATTCCAAACAACACATACGCATAGAAACTATAACACTACGTATTCATCATCGCCATCATCGTATTTTCTCTAATCGGTAGAGATGCCCCATGTAATGTATTATATCTAACATGAGATCACAATTTTGCCCTTATCATGCAATGCAAGGGATCTCCGACAATTTCTCACGTTCAAGGAAATGATCAGCTATCTCGTCTCACTAATGTGATGCTCTTAAGCAATAAATATGGCCTAGCAAACTACCACAACACTTATAAAAACTTGTGCAAACTCTCTTTAATACATACTAGTGATATTTTCGCCGCGAAGCGCGACGGAAAGTCATCGGTTTTTGTTCGACTTGTTACGGTATCGGAACTCGTTATAGTTATCGAAAGAAAAAAAAATCTTATATCGATTGAAAACAATTAAAACGAATGTCGGTATTGATGCTTTTCAATTGATATCGGTTTAGTTGGTTTGCGTTCTATGCTTATTTTTTCAACATTGCCGTACCAGACCAAATCGACACTGACTGAGTTGTTCGGTACAATTATTTATTTTTATTTTGCTTTCGATAAGCTAACATCGCTGCCATACCATACCCGAATCGAACAACACCGGTACATAACCGAACGAACAACATCGATTCGGTACCGATATTTATTTTTACTGACTTTTGTTTCTATACATTGACATCGCATCGCTTGTGTCGTACTAAACAACATTTGTACCGATACCTATATACATTTTATGGTCTTCACTTTCAATTTTTTTCATTTATACAACTCTGTGTATAACGATAAATAAACATTGGTATGAGTACTGTGACAATTTAAACTGAACGATACCGTTCGAACAATATCTGTGTCGCTACCAGTGTTTGCTTCTATCGTTTTCGGTCGATGTAAATCATGTGTTGACTTCTATACCGAGTGCATGAATCGTACAGGTAATGTAATGAACAAAACCAATACCAAATTAATTGCTAAACAAAATACTATTAATAAAAAATAAGAAAAAACAAATACTTAAGAATTATTAATTACTATTTATTACTAAAAAATCAAACAATAACAAATAAAATATTAGAAAAACAAATACTTAAAATATTACAATTACTATTAATCACAACTATGTATATGTCAAGAAGAAAAAGTTTAAATACAACTAACTTATTCAAATTTTAAAAACACCTTACAAAAATAAAAGTTGATAAAAAATACAACTATTTATCACTATTAATAAAATAATTCTAATAATTAATTTAATATAATATACCAAATGTTCATCAGTTATAACTAATATTAATATTAATAATAATAATAATTAAATGTTCATCATTTAATATAATAATAAAAGAATTTCAAAATACAATTAGAAGTTCATTACTTAATATAATCATAATAAAATTTCTAAACACTATTAATGGCAAGTTCTATTAATATATACAAAATTTTTAAACACTATTTAGAACAAGTTGAAAACACCTTACAAGAATAAAAGTTGATAAAACAAATACAACTATTTATCACTATTAATAAAATAACTCTAATAATTAATTTAATATAATATACTAAATGTTCATCAGTTATAACTAATATTAATATTAATAATAATAATAATTAAGTGTTCATCATTTAATATAATAATAAAAGAATTTCAAAATACAATTAGATGTTCATTACTTAATATAATAATAATAAAATTTCTAAACACTATTAATGGCAAGTTCTATTAATATATACAAAATTTTTAAACACTATTTAGAACAAGTTTCTGTTAATAATAAAAGAATTTAAAAATACTGTCCATCACTTAATTATATATATATTTAATAATATAATAATAAATAAAGTATAATAATAAAATTTTCTAAACACTATTCATGGCAAATTTCTGTTAATATATATAAATTTTTAAACACTATTTATAGCAAGTTTCTGTTAATATATAAATTTTTAAAAATTATTCTATTAATATATGTAAAATAATATAATATAATATAATAGTTACTTTCTTGTGAAGGGTTTCGAAATGCCCTTACATTGTTTACTGTATGGTGAAGTGAATCAGAGGGTTATTTGAAGGCTAGCATCGTTTGACTCATCCTTGGTCGGTATAGATTACTTCTAGAGTGATATGCTTCGGTTTTCTTAATTTTTTTAAGATTAACTTCGTATATATTTTTATAAACTTAACATTTTTTATATGTACCTAATAAAAACGAAAAATATCATATATGTCTTTGTAAATTAGTTAAATATCAAGTATACTCAATTTATTAAAAACAATCTAATAAATATCATTTTATCTTTATTTTTTAATTTCAAGTATTTATATATGCTTATTTTTTAACTTCATATTTTTATTTGACACAATTTAAACTTAAATTTATTTTAATTTTTTTTTGTTTTTTTTTCATAAAAAATAGTATTATCCATATATAATATTTAATCTAGATAAATTAAGTTAGCAATGAGTAAATATAATATTTGAAGTTAAAAGTCATATATGAAATTTCAAAGTTTTAGAAAAATATTGGTAAAATTATCATTTATTAAATTGTTTTTAACGAATTTGGTATATATGATATTTTCAAACTATAAATTAGCAACATTTTGTTGCTTTATTTATTGTAACATACGTATTAGGAGTTTTCAATTTTTTTTTTTGCATTTTTCACTTTTAACCCAAATGTTTTTATCTTTCGCACTTTAACCCTTTTAACTTTTTTAGTTTTAACCCAAAGCTTTTAAATTTAACCCTAACACTTTTTAATTTTCAACTTTGGTCCCCCATACTTTTCCTCTTTCGCAAGTTTTTCTATTTACGTTTCGTTCTAAATTTTGCGAGTTAACACGCAACAACATGTGTGTGGGGTTCCACGTGTTTTCGTCTGTTTTTTTTTTTGTTTTACAAGCTCGTCGCAACGTGCGAATCTTGATTGACTTAGTTATTCTTTTCTATGTTTATGTTTCTGTCTAGTTTCAACTACTTTGTAATGGTATATATTATAGTTATAGTCTTATATGGGTATATATGATATTTTGCAAGTTTATATGGATATATATGAAATTGCCTCTTTTTATCAGCTTCGTCAACTTATGGTCAGTGTTGTAAAAATCGGTATTAATCGGCGCATAGATGCTAGTCTGGCGTTGGCTGATTAATTTTGAGCTAGTTGGACCATTAGTCGGTAGTTGGTCCTAGTCGGTGCAAAGCGGCCCAAATTGGCCCAAGTCGGCCAAATCGTTTTTAGTTGGCCCATTCTTTTTTAGTGTAAATTTAGCCCAAACACATGTTTTTAACCATTAATACATGGCCCAAGTTGTTTAGTTCCAATCTGGCCCAAAAAACATGTTTCTAACATATTAAAAACATATTCCATTCAGACCATGACTAATATGTTAATGTTTGAATCTTTAAATACTTAAATTGCTATGTTTTAAACTAGAAATTTGAACTATTTTTAAGTATTATATTGAATGTTTAAATACTTGATTTGCTATGTTTTAAACTTAGTTGTTTGAATTTTGAACTGTTTTTAAGTATTGAATGTTAATGTACGTGTATAGATATAAATTTAAAAATTATATATAAAAATTTTGATCCTATTAATCGTGATTAATCCCTGGTCAGTACTTCCCTGCCCGACTAACGCCTAATAATCTCTACAACACTTCTTATGGTAGTGTCAACATAAAACACGTCGTATTTCGTTTTTCTATGGATTTCTTAATTATTAAGCAAATGGATCATAGTGGTGGGGGTTAGACTGAGGGGTGTGGGCTTGGGTTGTGGGTTGCCCTTCAACGCAGCTTTTCCATCCCGGGTTGGCGTTGGGCACGGCGTTACTCCTTTAGCGTTGGGCACAGGGGGGGGGGGGGAGTTGGCTGGTCCAATGTGTCTGGCTTTGATTGACTAATTTAATTAAAAGAAAAATCCGCATGGCTGGTCACGCTAAACTAAACCATGCCATACCCCCTCCATACTCCACTTTTTTTAGGTGGCCTGATGGATCCCACCTCCACCAAGTGTCGTGTAAAACCTCTAACCCAAACCCCTCACACCCCACGGTCTTAAAAAATGTTGCATCTATTCATGCTTTCTTTTCAAAGTAAAAACTAATAACAACTATATACAATCTGTAACAATGGTATTAAAGTCATTTTTTTTGTAGGTCTTAAGAAATTACGTAAAATATATATTGTTTTTAAAACAATCATGGACCAAAAAACTACGCAAAAGCAAAAGGCAACAAAGTTTTGAAAAACCAAGCCATATAAAGAACCAGGTCGACACTACAAATCGACCATAGGACTCAGACAATTAATCAAAATTTAACTTTTTCTATCGTGCCAAACTCAATAAATGTTTTGGATAAAACGATTGGAATACTCAAAAAATATTCTAGAAGTGAAAAAGAGAAGAGGTGTAGGAGTGTCATGTTGTATCGTAGATGAGCATGGTACTAGACTGGTATTTAGGAATGTAATGGGGCGGGTTTGGGTCGATATTGATAATCCCAGGCATGTATCAGGTTGTAATTCTTTCTCCTATACCCGGCCTGTTACCTGTTTGGTATTTGTCGGATAATTACCTGTCGGGTATCGAGTATACCCGTTAATTTTTTAAAAATACCTGTTGGGACAAATGTGCAATTTTTAGTTTAATGTTTATATAATATACTATTTTAATGACTATAACAAATGAAAATATGATTAATAACTTTTATATCACATTCAGACAACATTAGCAAACTAAATCAAAACGATTACTTAATTAAGTAATTGTTTTAGGATCACTTAATTGCATAAACATTCACATAATAAAGGGTGATAGCTTCCATATCCGATATACATGCTCAAAAATAAGTTATATGTTCACTAAATACTTGCCAAATACATATCCACATATAACTATAGAGAAGGTAATAAGTACATGTATTAACTTTATATATATAGAAATCTATAATATGATACTTTCGGGTAAATGGGTATCGGGCGGGTATCACTAAATCTGATACCCATACCCAATTTTTTTTCTTTTTTAAGCCCGTGTATGGGCCGGGTATCATTAAACCCCATACCCGTAACCGATTTTTTTTTCTTTTTTTAAGTCCGTACCCGACCCATACCCATTGAGCTTCAGGTATACCCGCCCCGTATGTTTCGGGTATACCCATCGGGCTTAGGTTTTTTTGCCATTCCTATCGGTACTAATAGTACCACTATCAAAAAACGAAAAAAATAGGTACCAATATCAAATATACTGGTTCGATATCAGTACTTACTGGTAAATAGACCAAAATACTGGTACCAAAAAATAAAAAAAATAGATATTGGTATTAAATAACCCGGTACCAAATGCGCATCTCTACATATAATTGTATAATTAATTAGAGTATCTCAAAGATTTCATTTCAAACTTACCCATAATCATTCTTCAACCAACTATTTTTAACAAGTAATATCCTTTTAACAAAGGAGTTATTAAATCGAAAGAAAACAAGTTAACTCCTCTCTACGATATTACAACTCATTTCGTAGTTGCTTAATTGTAAAGTAATGAACATAGTAGAAAACATGCAAAATGTTTTTGCACATGATGAGACATGTAGGAAGTAATAAAGAAAAGAATAAATTGTTGGTACTGCTCGTATCACAAAAGTGATGAATTTTGATGTAATTAAAAATGTAGATTTTATTTCTTATGATTTTCGTTTTAACAAAGAATGAATCTAAATCATTGAAATTATACCAACCAAACACATTATAAAATTTAAAAAAATTCTCTAAAATTCAATTTAAATTTCATTACATTTCACAAAACAAACAGTAAAACTCTTACACAAAGAATTACAAAAATATAACCGCTTTGCTTGAAGTTACAAGTAAAAAAAGAGAAAAAGGAGTCGCCCAAATACTACTCGTGTTATCAGCTAACACCTTTTTGCTTGCTAGCATGCTAGGCGTGAATTATTTGATGAGGAAAGCATGTTGATTCGTGAGTCCATCACATTACAACTTGTCAAGATCATGCTAAAATTATTATCTACTTGAAACACCGATGATATATTGTTCTTATTTTCAGTTCTTAACTTGCCTGCAAATGGATCATTACAAGAATTTTATTAAAAAAATACGTTATATCCGTTAATAATTCCGTTAAACAACTTTAAGAAACCTATATAAACCCCGTAAAAAGAAACTTAAAAAATAATAAACACCATCATGCCACCTCTTATGCACATAAGAAGTTACTATTTATATATGTATTCTTTTATTTTATTTGAACGATAAATTTGAATTACTGACGGACCACTAGAGTATTATCGTGTCACCACGGAACAATCTGATCATATCCATCTCCACCGGACTATAAGGCTTATAACAAATTTAGGAGAAAACCCAATAAATTTGAGAAAAACCGTGAATCAAACCCAAAATCTTAGCTCTCTAAGCCTTATCACAGTCCTAAAATATCACTAGGCTATAAATAGAGTTACTTAACAAAAAATCCTTGTGGTTAGGGTCTAGTCACATATTCAGGGTTCAAGTTTAAAAATTGCATGTGATAATTATGTTGTATTTAATTTTGTAATATTTGAGTTCTAATACTAAATTTCCATAGAAAATGTGTTAAAGCTTGTATCACATAACCTTTTAGCCTTTTTGAAAAATACAATATCCATTTATGTAACTTATGAAATAAAAAAATGAAAATATCCAACCCCTCGTCCACACCCAACTCGCTTAAAAAAATAAATCAAACCGTCGACTCCCATCCTCCCTTGAACAAGTAGATTCTTCGGGTCTATTTCGTCTACTCTAAGAGGAGAACGCTGAAAAAGGAAATCGGAGATAGAAAAGCGGGCATGAAACGCGAGTGAGGTTTTAGAGACAAAATGGAGAAACATGGGTAAGGTTTTGGGGATGAAGGGGGTCTACATATTTTTAAGTTATAAAAAAACCACAACATTTTAGATGCATTTTTAAGAAACTACATTAAATAACGGAACAATTTTGTTACTTTTAAACCATAAATATAGGCTATAAAAAAACCACATCATTTTAGTATGCATGTTTTAATAACTACATTAAATAACGGAACAATTTTGTTACTTTTAAACCCATAAATATAGGCTTGCTTTTTGTTAAGAAAAACGGATCTTTTCATGAAACTTTCGTTTTATATATTATGACATGTTATGCATATGTTACAATCGAAACATTAAATCAAAAACCATAAACGTTTGCCAAGAGACGAACAAATTAATGAAGCAGCAAAAATTGTCTAAAAAATGCTTTCTATAATGTAATTTTTCAGTTAAATGGTTTGAAGAAATACCAGAATTACCAAAAAATATCTGAAAGTAAAAAAAATAAAAAATAAGAACTTCCAAGAGTGTTCACAATTGAACCGTGAAATTGACCATACCATCTCTTATATTTTTCTGAAAGTTCCCTAAGTTTTCACTCTATATTTAAACAAACCTTCAGGCTGTATTTTTATTAATCCTCAAGCATACCAAACTTCAAAGTCTTTTACCTTGTAACATATTCGAACGTAACGTTCGTTTCACAAAATGAAATAAATTCTGAATGAAAATAGAATGTAGATTTCATTCCTTGCACTGTTTGTTTTAACTAACAAAAAAGTTTGAATTGAATTTAAGTTGCCGTTTCATCCCCTTTCTTCTAGATATAACGTAGTTATGTCATTTTACATTTCAATTTCATTGATAACTATATCAACCAACACATTTTGAAAGAAGGAATTCTTTAAAACAAAATTCCAATTCCATTTTTAATTAAAATTTTTATTACATGTATATAGTCATAATCTTTGCTTAAAGTTATAACTAATAAAAGAAAGAAAAGTTTTTATTTTTTTATTTATTTATTTTTTTTATAGTTTTTGCAACTCCACCCACTCTACTTGCATCCCCATCAATCATGTAGGGTTAACAAAACCAACACAACACAACACAAAACATATTCATTCAGACATTCAAATTAAACCATATAAAAACACACTCAAATTAATCCTTCATATTTCTAGCATATTCTTAGATATTTTCTCACACACATATCCACCAATCACCCTTCACCTAATTCAATTCCACTTTACACTCAATCAACCGGCCGTTACGTCTCCGATCATCCGTCACACACCGACGGTTTCCGGTGGCCGGAAAACATGACGTTCACGCGGCTTCGTTGTTCATAGATCTCATTGAATCGACGCTAAATTCTCCAAAATCGACGGTTAATTCGTTTTTAATTGTCTAATAATGGATTTAGATGAATTTAGATCGATATTATCGAATTCAGGTGCGGATGTTTGGGAGATTATCGACGCTGCCGTAAGCTTAGCTGCTACGGATTACGCCGGAGAGTTGAAGCACCGGAGAGACGGAATTGTGAAGCGGTTATACGCGCAACAGTGTAGAAATTGCGACGTGAATCCGGTTGAGCAGAACGGCGTCGTTCGGACGGTTACGACGGAGGTTGACGATGACCGTCGTGAGTCGCCGTTGACTCCGCAGTCGGTTCCGCAGGAGGATGAAGATGATGAAGAACTGGATCCGTACGCAGGTTTGTTTGATGATGAGCAGGCGAGAGTTTTGAGAATTAAAGAACAGCTTGAAGATCCACAGCAGGTATGATTAATATTAATATTAATATTAACAATTATGTGATTGAGTGATTATTTGATACACAGTAGAGTAGATATATTTTAGATTTTAATTAATTAATTTGTAATTCAGTGAATATGTTGTTTGTTGACTGATTGTGGATGATGTTGTGGTTTATTAGAGTGATGAGGCTGTTGTTGACTTGCTTCAAACTCTAGCTGATATGGATCTGACTTTCACAGGCCTTAAGGTAGATAATAAACTTATAAACATAAATATGATCTGTTTTTTTTATGAACTTATATTCTGAATAGTATGGTGATATTTGGTAATGGAATCAGGAAACTGATATAGGAAGGCATGTTAATCGGCTTCGAAAGCATCCGTCGAATGAAGTAAGAAGTATGGTGAAGCAGTTGGTGAGGTGTGTTGAATTCGGATGGTTTTGAAACTTGTGGAACTGTGGATTGTTATTGAACTTGTGTTTGTTAATTGTTATAGGAAATGGAAAGATTTGGTGGATGAATGGGTTGGGTCGAAAAACGGTGATCGTGCACAAGCTACCCACGACGGTAATGGTTTTTGTTTTTGTTTTGTTTTATGTGTATGTAGAATTATGTTGTTATGTAAAGGTTTTGATTTAATTGCTTGTTCTTGCAGATGGGGATTCACCTCTGGTGCAGAATGTATCAAGGAATGCCCAAAATGGTTATCACCAGGTAAGAGTGAATGTAAATCGTTTAAAAGTTTATATTTCAATTTTCAAACATTTTCAAGATTTTTTGAGACTTGAAATTGTGTTTATCAGGTGCCTGACTTCGGCTATTCTCCTAACCCACAAGTTAAGTATCGATAGTAATATACGTCTTTGATTTTCTTTCCATCATTGTTTTAGAGTGATTTTTAATCAACTCTTACACCAAATGAAACTGTAGATGGGAGTTCTGGTTCTGATAGAAATAATTCTGAACCGGAGCAGCAGAGGACAAAAGCAGTTGTTTCTAAAAAGGTAGCACCTTCAAGACCAGCACCCCAATCCCGCCCTGCAATGGTTGCCTCTGGTTCCGCCCCGGCTGCTCAAAATGTACATTTGAACATATATTCTGTGGTGAACATGATGGTTTTTTTTTCTAGTTATACTAGATATTGCATTTTTAGCACATTTGCTATAACAAGGGAAGCATTTCGATTTGGGTTATAGTTTATTTACAACGGCCAAACGGGTAACTCAGATAAAGTTAAACAGAAACCAGCCAAACGGGTTGAGTTTTGTAAAAGTTGCCCAAAAGTTATTTTTTGGTACCGAAAACCTCACCTGGACTCCATGCCTGACCCATGGAGCCACCCTTCGACAGGTGGACCCATTCGGGTTTCAATGTTTTTTCAATGCATACAGCGTTCTAAATGCTTTTAGTGAGCATATTAGACTATCATTGGAATAAAGTAATCACATTTAACACGTTAGTTACCATTAACCTATTGGATAAAAGGTATTTCTGGCCAACCCGACCCGATCCATACGAAACGTGACCTGTTTTGATTTGCATTAGTTGAATTCGTTATAACTTTTAATAGCGAGCAAATTTGCATTAGTTGAGTTCGTTATAACTTTTAACAGCGAGCAAACAAGGAGCAAAACATCGACCTTGACAGGTTGGCTTCAGCCCGGAAGCGGCTTCAAGAGAACTACCAAGAAGCCCAAAATGGTTAGATTGAAGTTTTGATGTGTTTTGCATGCCAATGATGACTGACTGACTGACCGACCCCGTTTGTAAATTATATTTTTTGTTGAAGCCAAAAAGCAAAGGACAATACAGGTGATGGACATTCATGAGATACCAAAGCCCAGGAATGGTTTCATTGCCAAGAATAAAGGCAACTTTCAGGGGAGGCACAATCGATGATTCTGGATACCTGCTACAACACTTGCTTGCCAAAATCTGGCCTTTTTTTCAATTAAGAGTGTATTTCAATTTTTTGTCAGTTGATTTGAATGCTAATTTGCATTTTATATCGATCGTCATTTCTCTTTTCTTTTATATTTTGAGTTACATTTGTTTTCGTATTCTAACTAAAATGGGTTTATTAATCTGCTTAGGTAACAATCAAATGACTAGCAGCTTCGATCAAATGAGTTATGACAGGCAACTGTGGGAATGCTACTTCATTCCCTTTCAAATATGAAGATATTGAAATACTATAATTAGAAGTAAAATAGAAAACTAACATTGTTGTAAAACAATGATATAATAACGAATCTAACAAGTAATTAAAATCATTAAGACTCATTTATTCCATTGAATTGACAGTAATGAAACGTGCGCGACAGATCAAATACAAGACGAAATGTATACAAAATTATGGCCTACACGTGTTTTTCTCAATTTTAGGAGGGAAATGTCGATGGTCTTTATCTTTTGAAATTGTTTTCCTTTTGATTTTCAAACGACTATAACTTTTCATATGTTGCTATTTTTTATAAATTACACCATATTAACAAGCAATTTCTTTTTTTTATTCGGTTGACGGTGATACGACGGAGGGGAGCGGTGGTGAAACTGAGTCGTTGGAACAGAGTTGTGGAGCCGGAGCAGGATATGTTCCAGAAGGATCTAAAGAAACGGTGAGAATGAAAAGTAAAGTGAATGATACTGTACTGTTTTGGCAATTTTAAACCAATGAACTGTAATGGTTATTTTCAACAAACCACAAGGACGAAAAACGTAACTAACGCTTTATTTATTTTAATTTTAATAACATGGGCATTATGGTCATTTCAAATAAACTAACAGAATAACTGGATGACGTTAGTGAGGGTGAATTGTAATTGTTACAAAAGCGAAAGTACAAGGATTATTTTAGCAACTTTAAACTAATGGATTGTAATAGTTATTTTCAACAAACCATAAGGACGAAAAACGTAATTAACTCAAATAAAATTACATAAACTTAAATAAAAATTACATACAGTTAAACAAATTACATAAACTTCAAAAAATTACATAAACTTTTAATTATCCTTTCGTCATCGTTGTTTCATGGAATACCATGAATGTGTTCAATCAAATCCGCCTGAAGGTTGTATGTGATTGTCATAAATATCCCTTGTGTTCGTTTCATCACAGATTTCTTCGGTATTTGGTTGACTCACCTCATCATGGTACTCACAAATTGCACGTCCATCATCATCCAAAATCATGTTATGTAAAACAACGCACGCTTACATCACATTTCTCATTCTAGATTTTCCATAAACCTACACAGCATACTCAAAATGTGCCATCTTTACTGCAAAACACCAAAGGCTCGTTCAATATCTTTTTCGTGCCGCCATTTGAGCACCAATAAATTTCATTCTCTTTTCGTCTAACTTGTACGCTTTGTAAATGATTTTACAACAACATATTTCAGGTAAATACCCTTCGTTAGATAATAACCGTATTTGTACTCTTCACCGTTTACAAAAAAAAAGAATCATACCGTCTAACACTATTTTCATAGTCATCGAAAATAAGTGATTGATTAAGAATATTAATATTGTTATTTGCAGCAGGCCTACTAAAGAATGAATGTCAAATCCAAAGATCTTGTGATGCAACTGCTTTAAGCATCATAGCCGATTTTTTTATAATATCCACTTGTGTGTTGCTCGCGCCACGTAGTTAGAAAAATTTCCCTCTATCATTACATACAATCTAAACTACTGATCATCTTAGGGAAACCATGTCGCTTTTATGAGCCTTCAAAATTTGTTGTATGTCACTAAACGTATGTTTTCTCAAATAATTCTTTTAAATATAAATCAATAACATACTCACAAAAATAATTGAGGCTTTTCCTCGCCACTCGTTCTAACATTTTTATATATTCATCTATTATGTCGGAACTGTGCCATAAGCCAATTGTCTAACTGCGTCCATGACTTTTTGCAACGTGCTAAATCCAAGACTACCATACGCATCCATTTTTTTGTTAAAAAAAATCATATTTACTTGCTAAGTTTGGTTTTAATTAGAGGGGACTGGGCACCTATGCGGGTACCATAACGGGTTCGGACTGCCACCAGAACACCGGCGCCACCCTTGCGGGTATGGCAGACGGGTAATAGTTGCCACAAACACAACTCGCGGAAGATTGTTGTTGTTCAATGCATATGTTGACCAAGCAACGGTCATATGACTGTTTGCAATTAATAAAATTTTATTTATTTATTTATTTACCTTATAAAGAACCACCCCATTCTTCATTTCACTTAAATTTAATACCATTCTTACTCAAATCTTATACCATTTTCACTCAAACAATCTCATTTGTCAATGGCTAATTTCTCCTACGATAACTTGGGTATTTTTTTACCGTCCTCCGACGATTATGAAGACGATTTTTGTCAACTACTAGTAGCTTAATATTAATCAAATAGATGCTTGAGGAAGCCGAAGCGGAAGACATGTCAACTTCGTCGGGCATTCCAAAAAAAATCGTCAAACGTGACCGCTTACAAGGTAACGAATTATGAATGATTATTTGGTTGATGAACGAAAGTATGATCATGAATTATTCCGCTATCGGTTTCATATCTCGAAACAATTGTTCTTCAAAATTGTTGATGATGTGAAAGCACAATAACTTTGGTTTCAAGAGGTATATGACGGGAGGTTGAAAAAGAGTTTTACTACAATACAAAAAGTTACATCCGCCATTAAGAAACTTGCGAGTGGTAATACTAACGACAAGAACGACGAATACGTACAAATGTCCAAAAGGACTTCGCGGGAATACCTACATTTTTTTGTAACATCTTGAATCAATTGTACGGCGATAAGTTCTTGCGCAGGCCGGCAAGCAACAACGTAGCAAGTACAAAAATCATGAAGAAAAACACCACATTCTCGGAATGTTAGGTAGCATCGATTGTATACATTTTGTTTGGATGATGTGTTCCAGTGAGTTAGGAGACTTATTATGAGATGTAACATTCGTAAAAAACGAATCTTAGAACCTGACTCGTTTTGTAAACCGAATCCAAAGTGAAATACATGAAAATGAAAATTTTTTATATTTTATATCTTTAATATTGATACGTAATAGTTTAATTAAATCTGGGCTAAAAACGTTAATTTTATGAATAAACTTCAATTAGTGTCATCAGTTTTTATAAAAGAAAAAAGCTACCAGAGTTGGTATATTTAGGTTAGTGTGGTTATAAAACTAATACCGTTTGATTCCTCACGTTGTTTTACATGATTCCCCTCATCGAATTTCAGAATTTATCCATCCTAACTCGTTGATTTGATCCACGAACAAAACTAGGGCTCGAAACTTCACCTTCAATCCGAAGCCAAATCAGGTGATTCTCGTGCCCATTTTACATGGTTTTTAATGATCTGCAAAAGCGCACTATCAATTTCAGTAATAGAGGGCAAACGAGTTCGAATTTGATTTGTTGTGAAATTAGGTTCTTAGGTGTTTTAATTTTGGGCTTTTTAATCTAGAAACATGTTTTCTTTCTTTTTTTGTGAAATTGAAGTTATTAATCTGATCATTAACACATCAGATTATTTTTAAAAATTTTGGGATTTTTAGATATTGTAGGGATTTATTTGTAATTATACATTTATACTAATTTATAAAATCACAATAAATTTCAAATTAAACAAAATATTATATCACAAATATTTATTCTGATTTTTCCAGTAAATAATTAAGTTATAAAATTGTTGTAACAAAGTTCATATTTAAATTGGAATTTATTTCATAGTGAGACTATAATATAAATTACAAACAAATTTTGTTGGTACAAATATAGCAAGTTTAAATAAAATAATATTTTGTATAAGATGATTATAATTTTCTAGTTAGTAAATTAACTAGATGGATTATTTATAATAATCTAAATTCAACGCTCACAAAAAACATAGTAACATAAATAATTTTATGTTATTATTTCCTAAACAATAATTTCAGTCAAAGATCGTATTTATCTATGTATTCATTTATTTTGGTTAGGAATTTATTTATCAACATTTATTATATACAAAAATCCTTAAATAAAAGAACCCAAGTCTTGCTCTTGTTTTTGTCGTACATATTGTTTGTTTTTGTTATCTCATGCGTTAGGGTAATCTTGTTTCGATTTTATCTTATTTTCCCATGTCGTATCAGTCGTGGATTATCTTTGCAAATAGTGAGTAAATCCTACTCTTTATACATCAAAATGTTTTTAGGGTGTATCACCGTGCTTTAAATCCCATATTCTTTTATTTAATTAATCAAGCATCCAAGTTCATTGTGTGGATTATATGTTATGTGTTTATGTTTGTTTATTGTGATTATATGTTATGTGTTTATGTTGTTTGTTGAGACTATATGTTGGAGTCAAGTGAGTCAATCAGAGTCAAGCATGACCATTAACTCATTCAAGCCGACAGGGACAATAATAGATTTATTGGTTGACCACCCACCCATGACTATGGGTGATTGGAACCTCATTTATTCAGTCTAGCTTTTCGAAGTTAGGGAAGCAAGCAGGTCATCAAGGTTTGATTATGCATAGCTTAACCTGAAAGGGACACAAGTAAGCATTGGTTTATTTTATATGTTATTTATTGTTTGGATTATTCAGTTAACACATGATTTGCATGACAATTTTCAAAATAACTTATATTTATTGAAAACCAGATTTACTCACCAACTTGTTGTAGTTGACCTAATATTTTGTACGTGATACAGGAACTTAGGTTTGAAGATGCTTGGATTAAAGTCACGTATGATTAGCCTTAGAATTTAATAATGAGTTTTCTATGTATTTTTCTTTTGTCTATGTTTGGATTTGAACTTTGTATATTTGGTGTGTTTCTTAATAAAATAACATGAATAATTATGAAACATTAAATAGTGTCAGGAGCTGTGAACAGTTAATTAGTTCCACGGGTTTGGGTGTGACAGGAGAAGTGATCACGAATACCCAACGGTCATGGTTAAAGCGGTCGCGTCATAAGATTTATGATTTTGGCATGCGTAGTATGGTCCACCCGGTTCACTAAATGACATAATACGCTCCAACAATCTCCAATATATCTCGCTGAATGAAATGGAACTGCACCTAAGTGTCCGTTTCAAGTGAATGGACACACATACAAATGTGGATACCATCTAACCGACGGGATCTACCCTACTTGGTCAAAGTTTGTGAAAACTTCACCATATCCCGCCGATCCGAATGAAAAGAAGTTCAAGAAATTGCAAGAAGGAGCAAGAAAAGATATGGAGCGTGCTTTTGGTGCACTAAATGGAAAATGAGACATACTTAGGACACCCATGCGTGCTATGACTATGGACAAGATTATTAGCGTGGCGTTGTGTACAAATCGTCTTTTTTAAAAAAACCGTTTTCGGTTATTAACCGAACCGGTTTTTCTCTTCAAAAAAATAACCGGTATTTTTTATAACCGGTTCCAGTTACTAACTGGTTTTTTAACTCAAAACAAAACCGGTCCAACCGGTTAGGACCGGTTTTTAACCGGTTTATGCCAAAAACCGGTTTTTTCTGGTTTAAACCGGTTATTTATAACCGGTTTCAGTTTTAAAACCAGTTTCGAAGATAAAGATCACTAACTTGTCTATAATCGCCGGTTCGGTTCGGTTCTAAAACCGGTTTAAAACCGGTTAAAAAAAACCGGTTTCGGTTTTTTTCGATTTCGATTCTAAAACCGGTTTTTTTGTACACCTCTAGTGGCGTATACGCGCATCATACTACACAATATGGTCTTAAAGGACGACAGGCATGTATTCTCACCGATCCACATCTGAGATCCAATCTTTGAACCTGTTTTTGACGATATTGTTCTTCAAGAGTTGGTGGATCGAGATACGCATTTTTTACTTAGAAATGATCTTGTGGTCCATCTTGCAGCTCAAGATAGATCTACCGTAACTTGAGCAGGAAAACGAGGAGTAGTTTGTTTTATATTTTCTTGATTGTTTTTCTATTTTTATTTTAATTATGTTTTCATATTATTAATTTTTTAGTTTGTTTAATTTAAATTGTAATTAAATAAATTTCAATTTGATTAAATTTAATTATTGAATTTATTAAATTAAAAGAAAAGTTTATGACAAGAATAAGACAATACTAATGTTTTATGGCTAAAGAATAATTTTTAAAAAAATGTGACATAAACAAAATTGATTAGTTAGGGTAAGGATAGCACCCCCTTGACAAAACTACATCTCCAACTAATAAATACTAGAGTAGGTTTAATTCTTTGATCCCCTGGCCCCTCCGTTTTTCACCACTTTTCCAATGTTTTTTCTTTATTAATTTGTATTATTCTATTTTCTTCTTCTTATTATATAAATATTTAATATATATATTTCGACAATCTCTAAAAATAGTGTTTCTTTTGTCTTTTATGGTTTAGACTATTAGTGGTATTTTTTGTTTTTAGTTTTTTATTGATATTAGCGGAACCCATATTGATATACGCTTTGGATGAGTAAAGCCAATAACGACCAAAGTCACACCGCATAGTATGGGATAAAACGATCAGACTCTCAACACGTAACATGGTGAAAAAAAACTATTTTTATTTTTCCTGATTGGTATAGAACCGATATTGGTATTTGCTTTTATCGATTTTCGCTTTTATGGTTTCCGATGAGTCGAGCAGATAACGACCAAAGTCACGCCGCGTAACACGATGGAAACCTGTCATATTGCCACCATATCAATATTGCTTTTATGGTTTCCGATGAGTCGAGTCGATAACGACCAAAGTCATGTCGCACATCACAGAAGGAAAATGATCAAAATCTTGTCACGTAGCGCGAGGGGAAAACCATTTTTTAATTAGTTTTTCTGGAACCGGTATCAATATTTGTTTTCATCGTTAACATTAAACAATGATGGATAGTAAGTAATTTGATCTTTATAATAATATATATAGTTGTTTTCATATTTTTATCATTTCAATATTACAATAAATTATTATTAAATTTACTTTTAACCTTCAACATATTTATTTAGTTTTAACTTTTAATGATTTTCTTTTTTTAATACTACGATACGTTCTGTACAACATCGGTATCGGTACCGTATAACATCGGTATAGTTTTTTTATTATTAATGTCATCATGTGCCTATTATTATGTACGATTCGATAAAATTTCTACTCGAACTGATCATATATAGTTGATTTCTTTATCATCACAAACTGAACATATCCTGACCAAACATCAGTATTTGAACGGGTCATATATAGTTAATTTTATTTATTATCACAAACCGAACAGATACATATCAAACAATATCGATATTCGAACGGGTCATATATAGTTGAATTTTTTTATCATCACAAACCAAACATATACCGACCAAACAACTTCAACTGTACCGTATTCGTTTTTATTGAATTCTCGACGTTGCGATATAAAATTCATTGAACACAAAGTAATAGTCACAATAAATTATTTTTTGGGTATTGTAAGCTATATCGAGTATCTGTACGATACTTGTATCGTAACAGACCGGTACCGACCAAACAACACCGATACGGGTATTTTTATATGGGTTTTCACTCGAGATAAAAAACGTTTTAATTGACAATGATTGCTATGTTGAGTGTCGATATCGTACTGATAATGTAATGAATCAAACCCATTATAACCAAAGGCCCGCCGCGAGGTGCACAGGAATCCCACTAGTATTAATTTATAACATAACTGATGAATAGTGAGTTAACGTTAAAGTCGTAAGTATGTTGATATCTAGAAAGTCGAGCGAGAAAGGGATACGGAAGAGAGAGAGAGAGAGAGAGAGAGAGGGAGAAAGAGAGAGAGAGTGGGAAATCTCTAGAGAGCGAGGGAGTGATGGAAGAGCTCCAGCTGGCCTTCACTTTGCCTGTGACGTGATGATGATGGTAGTGGTGTCGTGTGTGGGTACGAAGACGTGGATGTCCTTCCCCCAGCCGGTTGCTCTGTTGTGAAAGGGTGGAGCCGCTTGCGATGAACGACTGAGACATTGCTGTGCTCCGACGACAACCCCTCTTCCGGCGCGTGCACCACTATTTCTTACAAATCGACAATCAATGGACGAGACTGATGGTTGGATTAGTTTTTGCGGGCCAAGTGACGACGATTAGGGGAAACAAGTCGCTAGGGTTTTACAACCGCTGCTCTGGCTACCGTAGCGATGACGGTGACTGGTGGTGTTCTAACATAAGACGAATTAGGGTTCCGCCATGAACATCAGTGGCGGAGATGGTGTTTCAAGGCACATTAATTTCACTAATTTTTCTGTTCTTGAAGGTAATGTTTCTCTGTTATAACGTATAAGAATCAAGGCATGGTGGCTTAAACACAACTGAAAAGTTGAGCGCTAAACCCTGTTATTCGATTTTCTAAATATCATTGACAAGGACTTCTAATGGTTCTCTAGATCTGCAGTTTATATATATATATATATATATATATATATATATATATATATATATATATATATTGTAATCATGACTCAAATGAGGCATGTTTATTTCTATTTTTATTCGTGTTTCTTTTGTCAGGGGACATAATACCTCAATCCATTGCATGTGAATTCCAGACTACTAATAATGAGGCAGAATATGAGGCCTTAATAGCAGGTTTGCAATTAGCTAGCAAATGAGGATCAGGTATCTTCAAGTGTATGTAGATTCATTACTAATTACTGATCATTTTAGTGGTTCATATACTATCAAAGGAGAAAAGCTAATCAAATATTTAGAGATAGTCAGGAAACTGGCAGATTCTTTTGTTCTTTCAGCTTAATACAGGTGCCTAGAGAGGAGAATGCAGAAGCAGATGATTTAGCTAACCTTGGATCAGTACTAAAAATGCAGAGGATGTGAGGATACCTATCATCCATGTTATGTCCCCTGCAATTGAGAAAAATGAAGCAATGGGGATAGTGGAGAATACTGCAATTGTACCTAGTGATGATGCAGAGTCAAATTCAGGAGCCTGGATCCTTCCTATTCTGAAGTATATTCAGAGTGGGGAAATTCCCACAGGGGAGAATCCCAGAGCCTTCAAGATTAAGATATCTCAATTTTCATATAAGAGATCCCTTGAAGGAGACTATGGAAATCACACAGGGGGCAGAGTATTATTCTCCAGGATCCTTAGAACAGGCTATTACTGGACTACAATAAAGAAGGATGTTGTGGAATACACAAGAAGATGTGATGCTTGTAAAAGACATGGCAACATCCTACATCAACCAACAGAGCCTTTATATCCAATATCTTTGTCACAACCCGACCCGCAGCGGAAAAGGTGATCGGGGCATGATTGGGTTATCATCAAAGCTCATGACATTTATTATGCGTTTCATATTCATTTAATACAATTTAATGGAAATTTACAATAAATATTACAACATGTTCTAACTATCAATCTAAGCTTCTTTGTTCTCTTCTAAGGCATTTCCTATGTTTTCCTCGCTTCAACCTGTCCACCTGTATCATGTGTAAAAGGGTTTTTGGATCAACATAAAGTTGGCGAGTGAATCCTATGGAAAACATTTGAACAAGTTTATTTAATTGATTATGAAATAAGTGCACAACCAAACATGAGTAAAAATAGATGTAAACTTATTCAACAATCATTAGATATTAAATAAAGCACACATGAACAATAATGGAACATTTAGAGGCACGCGTTGCTCTACTCGTCTCTCACGAGGAACTGATGGGCCTAATGAATGAATTGCATAAACATGATAATATGAATGACACAACTACAAACAATATAAACTCAATGATACACACATGAACAATAATGGATTGGTTTTGAGGCACGCGTTGTTCAACTCGTCTACCCACGAGGAACTGATGGGCTTAATGAATGAATTTCATATAATTTGACAAAATGAAATAAGTAATCACAACAATATAAACAATCTAAATTTAGATCACGATATGGTATGGCACAAGTTTAAATAAACGAGTTAATTAATTTGTGACACATGACACACCCCAAAACGTGTAATTAAAAAGGGGAAGTTGTAAGATTCACTCACAGTGGGTGCGTTCGGTTGATGATGTTGAATGCACGCGAAGTGGTTTTAACCACGAGTGAGATTAACCTAGATAAAGCGCATTATGGTTTGGTAAGTAAACGGATTTTATTAATCCATTTTAGTAGAATTGTTGGGTGTATTTTTGTGAGTTTAAGGCTATTTTCTAACCTTAAAAATGTTATTTTTAAGTATTTTTAATTGATTTTTAATTAAATTAAATAAATAAAAATAATAAAAAAATTTGATTTTTTTGCTACAGTTGACCGTTGACCTTGACCGTTGACTGTTGACTTTGACCGGTTCGTTAGTATAATTGTGCGCTGAGTGAGGCTCGAACCCGAGACCTCCCGTACGCGTGCACGCAGCTCTACCAACTGAGCTACGTGTCTAACCCGAAATATTTCTGTTTTTAATTATATTTATATATTAATTATGTTAAACAGAAAATCCTTTTTTCTAAAAACGATTTAATTGAATTCGGACCGGTGCGCTCCACAGGTCTCGAACCCGGGACCTGTGGGTTGCGCTAACACACAGTCCACCGCTGGACTGTGTGTTTAACATGTTATATAATCCAAATTTTATTATACTTAAACACAAACTAATTATTTTTATTTCTGACTTATTTAAAAAGGTAAACAATTGTCCGGGTCGATGCAGAAGACCGGACTCGAACTCATGCGCTTTGCTTAAACATACACACAGTCCACCACTGGACTGTGTGTCTAACTTGGTTATTTTTCCGGTTATTAATATACTTAATATATAAACAGTGTGACTCCGGTTCGGTTAACAAAAAAAATCATTTTTATTAAGGCAGCGTGTGTGGAACAGGATTCGAACTCGAGGCGTTAGTGTGTTTATTGTGCACACAGTCCACCGCTGGACTGTGTGTCTAACCCGAGTTATTTCATGATTTAAATTATACTTATATGTTCCGTGACTTCGTCTTCTTCGTTGAGTTTTTATCCAGAAATGATGACTGACTGGTTCAATGATTAAATCAGTTTCTTTAGCGTTTTTTAGTTAATTACAGATGAGATTAAGTAAAAAGAATGAAGAAATTAGGCGTGAGGTATACCGACTAGCTTCCTCTGTTTTCCGGCAGAACTCCGGCGACAACAACCACTTCCGGCGACGTGTGTCTTGCAGCAGCGAGTCTTCAGAAAGTTTGAAAAAGGTATGGGTGACTTCGGTATAAGCTTAGGGGGTTCAGTAAGGCTCAGAAATGAAGAACCCGGTTTCCCGGCGATGAGCAGAAGAATTCCGGCGAGTGAGTTTTCGCCGAGAAAGGGTGCGGTTTTGAGCGAAAAGGTTTGCAGAGGTTCGTGGGGGTATTTATAGGGCAAATTATCGATGAACTTGGTCTGATTTCCGACTTGATTCGTCGGTTTGAATTTCTCCGGCGGTTATAGTTTGTGTCGCGGACTCAGACGTCGGTTATAACCGATGTCCTAGTAATTGCTTACGTTATAACTGAAGATGTCGTTAAAACTCGCGAGATTGCCGGGATTTTCGACGACTGAACTTTGGGCGCCGGTTTTGAATTCGGAAAGACGCGTTATGAATTAAATGATTCCAACATTTAACAAGTAGCATCAGTGGCGCAGTGGTTCAAGTGTTGTGTGTTAAGTTTGTTGCTGGACCGGTTACTGACCCGGGTTCGAAACCCGGCAGTGACAATTCATTTTTATTTTCTTGTTTTTAACAGTTTTTCAAAAACTAATTATATATTCCCATAAAATAATTGATTATGTATCGTTTAAAATTATTTTGGGCATTTAATTCGCAACGAAAATTTTAACTGATTGTTTGGTTAATAAACGGAGCGGGTTTGGTAAAATCCGTTTTTTGACGGATGTTACAGTATCCCCTGCTTTTTTTAGAAATTTCGTCCCGAAATTTAAATTGTGATATATTTGACTAAAAGAATGATGGTGTTTAGTTTGACAGTTACATACTTAGAAAAAGTAAGGGTTTAAGTTTTTGTTTGAGGCGGTAACGTTCCTTGTAAAGGTTAAGTACCCTATTACAGGAATCGCTTTTTGTTGCGTACTGTAAAAGTATTGATAAGCAGAATTTATTCGCTAACTATGATGTCATGCATAAAAGTTTGAATATGTTTGGAAGGGTATGGTTATATCCTAAGGCAAAACTTCTAATACTACAACCTGCATGGAACATAAATAAACATAACAGCTAATATTTGAACATAAATAAACACAACAGCTAATATCAGTAAGTTATGATTGGTTCTTATGACTATAGAACATAAATAACCACAATAGCTAATATTTGAATCCACATTCTGATAGCATATATGTTTGAATGGTGGCAGTTCCTCTCTCGTTTGTTATGATGGAGAGGTTAGTTTATGTAGAAGTGGAACACAATCCAATCTCTTTAAATAGCAAGATGATATATAAATGTAACACAAATTTCAACCAAGGCAATACTAAATCCTATATGGAACTTCTCATAACCGCCTGATAATGCCTCTGATCATTTGGCAAGAATACTTATATATAGGAAGTACCAGCGGCGTATCCACCATATCCTTGCCAAATTTTCATTGGTTTTATCCACAAGTTATGATTGGTTACCAAGAAACTAATAAATCCTACATAGAACTTCTCATAACTATCTAACAATGCCTCTGATCCTTTGACAAGAATACTTATATATAGGAAGTACCAGCGGCGTATCCACCATATTCTTGTCAAATTTTCATTGGTTTTATCAGTGAATTATGATTAGTCCTATATAACTCTACAACTAATACAACAAACATAAAATACTGAAATGAAAATGTCTGTGCGATCAAGGCTCAATCAAACGGAGCCGATCATGTACTGAAAATGAAATTGTCTGTGCGCTCAAGGCTCAATCAAACAGAGCCGAGCGTATTGCATGTACTGAAAATGAAATTGTCTGTCCCGCTCAAGGCTCAATCAAACGGAGCCGAGCGTATTGCATGTACTGAAAATGAATAACTTAATCTAAACAACAATCACACAAACAGCCTATGCATGGAACCTCTCATAACCGCCTAATAATGCCTCCGATCATTTGACAAGAATAATTATATATAGGAAGTACCAACGGCGTATCCACCATATTCTTGTCAAATTCTCATTGACTTTATCCGCAAGTTATGATTAGTTATATGCGACTCTACAACAAACACAACAACCACAAGATACTGATAATGTAAATGTCTGTGCGATCAAGGCTCAATCAAACGGAGCCGATCGTATTGAAAATGAAAATGTCTGTGCACTCAAGGCTCAATCAAACGGAGCCGAGCGTATTGCATGTACTGAAAATGAATAACTTAATCTAAACAACAATCACACAAACAGCCTATGCATGGAACCTCTCATAACCGCCTGATAATGCCTCCGATCCTTTGACAAGAATACTTATATATAGGAAGTACCAGCGGCGTATCCACCATATTCTTGTCAAATTCTCATTGACTTTATCCGCAAGTTATGATTAGTTCTACGCGACTCTACAACAAACACAACAACCACAAGATACTGATAATGAAAATGTCTGTGCGATCAAGGCTCAATCAAACGGAGCCGATCGTATTGCATGTACTGAAAATGAAAATGTCTGTGCGCTCAAGGCTCAATCAAACGGAGCCGAGCGTATTGCATGTAATGAAAATGTAAATTGAACTGTGCGATCAAGGCTCAATCAAACGGAGCCGATCGTATGCGGGCATGCCAGGTTCAACCGCATAATAAAATGGGGAACAAGCTCAGACCTCATAAATGGGGAGCAGCGGCCTCGGCAATTGCATATACTGAAAATAATAAACAATAATTACTCTAACAGTCTACACATGGAACCTCTCATAACCGCCAGATAATGCTTCTGATCCTTTGACAAGAATACTTATATATAGGAAGTACCAGCGGCGTATCCACCGTACTCTCGTCAAAGTTTCATTGGCTTTATCCTTAAGTTATGTTTGGTTCTATGTGATAAAGAAAAACATAAAACTAAACGATAGGAGTTGAATCTGGATCTTCGGTGAAGAGGACTAGTTGGGTATCTTCGTTTGGGCCGTCATTATCTTCGACAGGATTGGCGTTGATATTGAAAACTCTTCCTCTTGCTGGTGGCCTAGTGGTTGGGTTTTCTTGGTTTACTTGGTTAACTGGGTTTGATTGGGCTTGAGTGTTGATGACGTTAACCAATTGAGGGCATGTGTTTCTAAAGTGGGTAGGGTCGCCACAATTGAAACAAGCTCGAGCATATGGGAACATGGGGTATTGAGGTTGTTGATAGGTTTGGTTTATGGTTTGAGTAGGGGAAGAGGTTTGGTTTTGAAAGGTGTGGCAAACCTTGCTCAAATGACCATAGCGTCCACAAGTTGCAGACAGTCGACAAGGTAAAGTAAGGGGATGGTGATAAAAACAGTTGTTCCATCGAGGGTGAGGTCCAAGATATGGTTTCTTATTTGGGTAGGTTGAGTTGGGTGCCACTTGAGTGATTGGGATAGCTTGGATTGGTATGGCTTGTAAAACTGGTTGATTACGTTGGGTAGCAGCGAAAAGTTGCCCGTCTCTTTTTCTCTTAGGATTGGGTTGAGAAGGGGATTCGGTTTGGGTGGAGTCGGAGGTTTCAGTCGATTCTTTATCCTTCTTCTTCTCCTCCTTGAAGTCTTTGTTTCGGATTCGGTTCTCGGTAAGCTCTGTTGCTAGCTCCATTGCTGCTTCCAAAGTTGCAGGCTTGATACTTATTACAGGGTCTTGAATCTTTGACGGAAGACCATGAATGTAGTGCTCGATCAAAAGGTAGAGGGGAGTGAACATGTTGGGAACCATTTGATGTAATTCGAGGAATCTTTTGTTGTATGTGGTGTGGTCTCCTTCCTTTTGCTTCAACGAATAAAATTCATCTTCTAATTTCTTGATTTCGCTCCTTGGGCAAAATCGTCTGGTCATGATTTCCTTCAATTCGTTCCAAATTAAGGTCATAGCATCGTCCACACCTCGTTTGGCCTTCTCTGTATTCCACCAAGTAAGTGCTATCCCATATAATCGACCAGTAGCATAACGCACTTTGCGATCATCGGGGCAATCACAATTTAGAAAAATGTTCTCCATTTCTTCAAACCAATGGAGGAGAGCGGTGACGCCTTCAGTCCCTTTGTATTTTGGAGGGTCGCATGATTTGAAATGCTTGTAGGTGCATTTAGTGATATTTGATGGAGAGTTGATATTGTTTTGGTTTTCTTGATTGACGGATTAGCGGTGAGTGCTTGTTGTACTTGGATTACAATGTTGGGTATTATGGCAGCCATTTGATGAGCGATTAGGGCAGCCATGCGTTTCGCGGGCTTTTCAAGAGTATGAGTTGGATGTTTTTAGGTTCATGGGTCGCACTAGGAATGAACATTCATAAAATAATTATAGAAAAATAAATCTACTACATCCATAGGATGTCTTGGGCTTTGCTCGCCATTAGGCCCTACATGCCGCCATACTTTACCTTTGTAATCATGTGGGCCCCTATGAATACCGGTTTTTCATATGGTTCGCACGGGTTTGCCAGGTTGCGTACACTAAACCCGGAGAAAATAGAGAAATATGTATACAACGTGTGATATTCGGAATGTGTCCAGGTATAGACACGGTGACACCTCAAAGTGGGATTAGTTCGAACGACGTTTGGTGTGGCATGCTTTGGCCTAATAGGTCCTTCGTACTCTCATCGTTGGTCCCCAGGTAGGCAAACTGGTCCGTTATATTGGATTTATACGAATGCTAACCTAGACAGGACGTTCCGACTACCGGTACTTGTACCCTTCCAGTTACTACATGCCCGTCGCAGAACTTACTTTGATGAGATTTGAAAATTGCAACAAAATCTTTGAATAATGAGAGTATGAAAATAAATTGAATACATGAACATCGATATATGTATAATGAATATGTATATAAGCATGTATGTTTGACTGTAAATAAAAACAAATATGAAACAGATAAATATCACAAGTTTGTATGTAACCACCTAATCAATTAAAATTTAGGCAGACTATAGTATAGGCTATAAGGGTCTAATAACCTATCCTATATCCCTATAGTCATGGCTCTGATACCAATCTGTCACACCCCGACCCGCAGCGGAAAAGGTGATCGGGGCATGATTGGGTTATCATCAAAGCTCATGACATTTATTATGCGTTTCATATTCATTTAATATAATTTAATGGAAATTTACAATAAATATTACAACATGTTCTAACTATCAATCTAAGCTTCTTTGTTCTCTTCTAAGGCATTTCCTATGTTTTCCTCGCTTCAACCTGTTCACCTGTATCATGTGTAAAAGGGTTTTTGGATCAACATAAAGTTGGCGAGTGAATCATATGGAAAACATTTTAACAAGTTTATTTAATTGATTATGAAATAAGTGCACAACCAAACATGAGTAAAAATAGATGTAAACTTATTCAACAATCATTAGATATTAAATAAAGCACACATGAACAATAATGGAACATTTAGAGGCACGCGTTGCTCTACTCGTCTCTCACGAGGAACTGATGGGCCTAATGAATGAATTGCATAAACATGATAATATGAATGACACAACTACAAACAATATAAACTCAATGATACACACATGAACAATAATGGATTGGTTTTGAGGCACGCGTTGTTCAACTCGTCTCCACGAGGAACTGATGGGCTTAATGAATGAATTTCATATAATTTGACAAAATGAAATAAGTAATCACAACAATATAAACAATCTAAATTTAGATCATGATATGGTATGGCACAAGTTTAAATAAACGAGTTAATTAATTTGTGACACATGACACACCCCAAAACGTGTAATTAAAAAGGGGAAGTTGTAAGATTCACTCACAGTGGGTGCGTTCGGTTGATGATGTTGAATGCACGCGAAGTGGTTTTAACCACGAGTGAGATTAACCTAGATAAATCGCATTATGGTTTGGTAAGTAAACGGATTTTATTAATCCATTTTAGTAGAATTGTTGGGTGTATTTTTGTGAGTTTAAGGCTATTTTCTAACCTTAAAAATGTTATTTTTAAGTATTTTTAATTGATTTTTAATTAAAATAAATAAATAAAAATAATAAAAAAATTTGATTTTTTTGCTACAGTTGACCGTTGACCTTGACCGTTGACTGTTGACTTTGACCGGTTCGTTAGTATAATTGTGCGCTGAGTGAGGCTCGAACCCGAGACCTCCCGTACGCGTGCACGCAGCTCTACCAACTGAGCTACGTGTCTAACCCGAAATATTTCTGTTTTTAATTATATTTATATATTAATTATGTTAAACAGAAAATCCTTTTTTCTAAAAACGATTTAATTGAATTCGGACCGGTGCGCTCCACAGGTCTCGAACCCGGGACCTGTGGGTTGCGCTAACACACAGTCCACCGCTGGACTGTGTGTTTAACATGTTATATAATCCAAATTTTATTATACTTAAACACAAACTAATTATTTTTATTTCTGACTTATTTAAAAAGGTAAATAATTGTCCGGGTCGATGCAGAAGACCGGACTCGAACTCGTGCGCTTTGCTTAAACATACACACAGTCCACCACTGGACTGTGTGTCTAACTTGGTTATTTTTCCGGTTATTAATATACTTAATATATAACAGTGTGACTCCGGTTCGGTTAACAAAAAAAATCATTTTTATTAAGGCAGCGTGTGTGGAACAGGATTCGAACTCGAGGCGTTAGTGTGTTTATTGTGCACACATTCCACCGCTGGACTGTGTGTCTAACCCGAGTTATTTCATGATTTAAATTATACTTATATGTTCCGTGACTTCGTCTTCTTCGTTGAGTTTTTATCCAGAAATGATGACTGACTGGTTCAATGATTAAATCAGTTTCTTTAGCGTTTTTTAGTTAATTACAGATGAGATTAAGTAAAAAGAATGAAGAAATTAGGCGTGAGGTATCCCGACTAGCTTCCTCTGTTTTCCGGCAGAACTCCGGCGACAACAACCACTTCCGGCGACGTGTGTCTTGCAGCAGCGAGTCTTCAGAAAGTTTGAAAAAGGTATGGGTGACTTCGGTATAAGCTTAGGGGGTTCAGTAAGGCTCAGAAATGAAGAACCCGGTTTCCCGGCGATGAGCAGAAGAATTCCGGCGAGTGAGTTTTCGCCGAGAAAGGGTGCGGTTTTGAGCGAAAAGGTTTGCAGAGGTTCGTGGGGGTATTTATAGGGCAAATTATCGATGAACTTGGTCTGATTTCCGACTTGATTCGTCGGTTTGAATTTCTCCGGCGGTTATAGTTTGTGTCGCGGACTCAGACGTCGGTTATAACCGATGTCCTAGTAATTGCTTACGTTATAACTGAAGATGTCGTTAAAACTCGCGAGATTGCCGGGATTTTCGACGACTGAACTTTGGGCGCCGGTTTTGAATTCGGAAAGACGCGTTATGAATTAAATGATTCCAACATTTAACAAGTAGCATCAGTGGCGCAGTGGTTCAAGTGTTGTGTGTTAAGTTTGTTGCTGGACCGGTTACTGACCCGGGTTCGAAACCCGGCAGTGACAATTCATTTTTATTTTCTTGTTTTTAACAGTTTTTCAAAAACTAATTATATATTCCCATATAATAATTGATTATGTATCGTTTAAAATTATTTTGGGCATATTAATTCGCAACGAAAATTTTAACTGATTGTTTGGTTAATAAACGGAGCGGGTTTGGTAAAATCCGTTTTTTGACGGATGTTACAATCTTCCTCTTGGCCATTCATAAGATGGGGGATGGATATATTAGGCAAACTCCCAAAGGCACCAGGAGGAAAAGTATTTATGCTAGCCACGACAGATTACTTCTCCAAGTTGATAGAAGCAGAAGCCTTTGCTCAAGTCAGAGAAAAGAAAGTTATATCATTCATAAAAAGAAATATTATTACCAGATTTGAAATTACCTCTGAAATTGTTTGTGATAATGGATCCCAATTTATTAGGAGTAGAACTACTAACTTTTGTGATAGCTGTGGGATTAGGATGATAACATCAACACCAGTCCACCCATAAGCCAATGGTCAAGCAGAATCAAGCAATAAGATCATCATCAACAACTTTAAAAAGAAGTTTGGCTCCAAGAAAGGAAAGTGGGCTGAAGAGCTATCGTATGTCTTGTGGGTAGATAGAACAACTCCGAAGAATGCTACGGGTCAAACTCCATTCTCCTTTGTCTTTGGAGCTGAGGCAGTAATCCCTACAGAAATGGTGGTTCCTACAGCCAGAACAAGCATCCGTGATCCTGAAACGGATGCTGAAAACCTGACCCAAGACGTGGATACTGTAGAAGAGCTCAGAGATTTGGCAAGAATAAGGATGGCAAGCTATCAACAAAGAATGGCTAGAGCATATAACAAAAATGTCAGGATTAGAAGATCTCAAGTGGTGAATTGATACTAAGAAAAGCATTCCAGGCTGATGGCAAATTGGCACCAAAATGGAAAGGTCCGTACTGGATAGAAGCTGAAGCTAGAAAGGGGGCATATCGCTAAGTGGTGAATCGATACTAAGAAAAGCATTCCAGGCTGATGGCAAATTGGCACCAAAATGGAAAGGTCCGTACTGGATAGAAGCTGAAGCTAGAAAGGGGGCACATCGCTTACTGATTATGGATGGTGATCTTCTCCCAAGAGCTTGGAATGTTGTTCATCTAAAGAAATAATTCATGTGAGAAGGATCAAGGATCTTTAGAGACTTCAATATTCTGACCTAGAATCTAGGATCCTTCAAGGATACATGATTTTTACTCCGGTAATATCTTACTTTTACTCTATTTCATTTTATACTTATTATTCGTTATGAGGAAAGGATATTAAGCATTCAATATCCATTTTTATCAAGTTTTAAGCTTTTGAAGAGTTTTTGACATTTATTCATAGAGGATTAAGGGTTGGCCACCTTTCTCCCACGTTTAAGGTATCTTATACCTTATAAGATTTAAAGGTTTTCACCTTTCATACGAATTGGGTTCGACCGCCAGTAGTTGTCACACCCTGGATTTCCAACCCCGAAATCCAAACACCGGTGGCCCCGGGTGGGGAGTATCATGACAACAATTGATAACATCATAGTCAATTAAACACGGCACAGCGGAAGTCTTGGAGTAAAATTACTATTACAAACCGAATGTTCGAAAATACAAAATAATATACAAGCTTGTAATAGAAGATCCACAGGCGGATCATAAATAGTACAAGGAAAGAATATAAAACAGACTTTGGGCAGATTTAGGATTTGCAAGATCCTCTATCACTACCGAGCACTTCCGGCCTATTTTCGTATTGTACCTGCAGATTAGTCTTTTGAAAATACGTCAGCTTTCGCTGGTAAATACACCCAACTGACTCATTTTGAAAACATTTCAAAAATGTTTTAGGTGCGTATCAGCACAAAAATCTTTTTATAACTTGGGTTAATTGACCGTCCAACCTTGTTAACAGATTTACATGTTTGTCACACATACGGGCTCGGCACGAAAACCGAGACACAATTAACGCACACACCACTTTGGACTCACGAAGGAGTCAATTCCTCCCAACCTTGTGGGAATGCATAATTGAGCGTCTATCAGGTGTATGCCTACACCCGCGCTAAGGTCGTGGCCATTTCGATTGTAATGAGTCGAGGATATCCAGGACACGGTAGTTAACCCCTGATGTTTAATTTATCAAACAAAACTGATTAAAACAGAATATGCGGATCTCTATTTCGAACCGGCGTTCGATTAATCCCATTTCCGACCAAGCAGTAATAATTTACCGTAACCCAAGCCCGTATAGGGGAAATAAGTCGAGAGTATTTACCTGAGCTAGTCTTCTTTAAATTTTTAATAACTCAGCCGTACACAAAAAGGATTAAGTGCAGATAGCATTTACCGGCAAGTCTCTAGTCTAGATTATGGCATAAACTAACCAATTAAATACTAACGGTCTTATTTAAGTCATAGACTTAGACCGACTAGCGTACTTGATCAAAACGTATGACGCTAGATTAAACGATGATGGGATAGAATGTAGTTTAATCCCAACAAGTATCTTGACTTGTTTAATGTGGGTAAACTATATACATTCTGGATTTTGAATCATAAATGACAAGGTTAAACCCGTTTCGGTTAATTTCTGAAAAATAGTTACATATACGTAACCATTCGCATATTAGCGATATCGGGTAACCGGATAAGTTATGGACAAGTTCTATATGCCATTATACTTTAAATAAGTTAAGATATCAGTAGGATATCAACTTGTATGCCCGTTAAGGTTTTAAAATGAAATTATGCCTTATAGGGGCATTTTGGTAAATTTATACATAGTTTATAAATTATTTGGGATTCTGAGTTTATAACATGTACCTACTGTAAATATGTTTAAAATAAGTTTTAAAATCAGTAGGTGTCAAGTTTTGGTCAATAATATGGTTTAAAACCATACTATGCGCCGAAACGGCGCTTATATCGTAAAATGACGTTTTTAAGCGATGTTTACAAAAACTGTCATTTGGATCAGATTAAAATGTTTAAAATATGTTATTTAATATAACATATCAGTAGGTAAATGATTTACCTTGAAAAGATTGATTAAAATCACTTTATGAGTCACAAGGACTAAAACCGTCATTTATCGACATAGTTTAAGGACCTGCTTGAAAACTCAGTTTATAACTTGGTTTAACATCCCAAATAATCCTACTTATAATATTACATCAGTAGGAAACTCATTTTCAAGTTTATTATCATTAAAATCTTGATTTATGTAAAAAGGGCATTTTGGTCAAAGATGACATAATTATGGAACTTGCGCATAAACTTGGATTTTGATTATGATCATGTAATATAACCTCAGAGGGTTATGCTACATTATATTACGATCATAATGCAACTTTAGATCAGTAGGTAACTAATCTAAATCGGGTCAGAATCGTGTGTCAAAGCAGAAGTCAAACCTTGCGACTTTCGGTTGCGAACCGACCCTAGAACTGAAATTGACGAGCCGAACATGTTTATACATGTTCTAATAATTATTAAAAACTTGTTTAAGTGTCAAAATAGGTTTCATAACATATATAATATCAATTTATGATTTTTCCGAAAAATGTCCTGTTTGACTTTTTAATAACTTAACTTTGACCAGTCAATTGGTCTAGCAAACATGATCTTCAGGAGGTGCCCTTTATAGGGACTAACACCTACCTTATTACGATCACCTATCCATGTTCATTTCGAACAATGACTGGACCATAATGGTCTTAACCGAAAGTAAAAGCGTTTTCCGTAAAACGCTTGACTTTTGGCTATAAAAGCCTATAAACGAAAATGCACAAGGAAGGAACACTTACCAGTGATTCCTAGATGCAAAAGAACTATGTTGGATTGCTCCTTTCAGTTAGGAACTTCCAGAGGAGGGAGAAGAGTGATTTAATGAGAAAGGTGCAAGTTGGAATGAGAACTTATGCACCTATTTATAGTTGGAGAGCTCAAAGGAGGTGAAGCCAGGTGTTTAGGGGTGTAAGAAGAAGCTTACAAGTGTCCCAAAACGTGGCATAGCAGTTTAGAGAAGACAAGGTTTCGTTTAATGGTTTGGGAGCTTTGCTTGGTCTCCAAACAAATTTTCTACGCCAGACCTGTTCGCGCGCCCCGTGAGAGACCCAGGCCTGGTCTCTCGCGGTCCGCGACCGCCCCAAGGCCAGTTTCAAAATTTGACACTTTTAACCCCTTAACTTATTAAAGCTTCTAAAAACCATTTTAAACACCTTTTTGGCACATTTAGCCCTCCGTAACCAATACTTGGCATACCCGGGATTATGCCCGGACATTGTCGTGCTCTCGGTTTGTTAAAAGGTCACTCAGAGGTATAAATTAACATGTTGACGCTTTTAATCCCTCCATCATCCAACTTTCACATATTTACAAAATTGAACTCTCTCGTCCAACAAATGGCACGTATGAGAGTTTAGGATTTCACAAAGGATCACTCAGAGGCTTATGATAAGCATGTTGATTCCGATGTCACTCAGAGGCTGGACATGTTGACATATCAGTCACTCAGAGGCCAAGTTTCAAGCATGTTGACGTATCAGTCACTCAGAGGCTAATGATTTAAGCATGTTGACATATATCAGTCACTCAGAGGCTGTTATTTATGCATGTTGCCATCGGTTCGTCACTCAGAGGCTCAACTTGAGTATGTTGACGCCTTTAGTCCTTATTGGTCTTCAACAGATTATATTTAAAATACAACACGTGTCACTATATTATTGGACACGATTTTTACAGGGTGTTACAGTAGTGCACTTTATCCAAGTATAGTTCGAGTCAATGGGACTAGTACCCGCTTTAGGGGCTGACAATTTCATTATTGTTGGCTATATGTAGGATCCTAAGTATAATGGTAGACATACCATACATCTGTTATTCTAAGGTTTTTAACATTTTCACATTAGCTAAGGTTTTGGCATTTTCATGTCACTCACGTTGGGTTTGTCCCCAGTTTGGGCCAGACCCCGAGGAATTTGGGCTTGTCCCCAGTTTATTTGGGCTTGTCCCTAGTTCGTTTGGGCTTATCCCCAGTTATAATGAATCTTTTCCCAAAATATTTGGCTTAATCCCAAGTTTCTTTTTACAGGTTCATGAAGTTTGTAAATAAGGATTATGAATCCTAAAATCTTAATTGATTTCTTTGGTCTGTTTATGCGATAGTGAACCTTGAGGATATAGAATCCTAACTTGGATTCTCTGGTATGTTTAATCCTTTGTTTATTTGCATTGTTTTTTACACCCTAGACCTCTTAGTTAAGGATATATGGTTGCTGATCATATAACTTCTCTTAATTTAAAGAGTTGTTGTGGAGAATTCATATATTTTTGATAATCTAAAATTATCTAAATCTTGTAAGTAAGGCTACTAATATACATAACTATATCAAAATAACATTTTAGAAATGAAAAAATACAACACAAAGTATAGTTAAAAGGTTATATTTTTTTACTAAACCCTGCCAGAAGATTGCCAAAATTATCAACCCAGGCTTCTACCAGCAAACCGTGGCCTGTTCACTTGGGTTGATAAAGGGTGTCCATACTAATTGTTTATTAAGTGTAGTAAAATAAGAGTGAGGGGCGTCAAAGGCTTCATCCTCCACAAACAGAAGGACCCATCCACCTTTGTCACCCCCTATTGTTCTAAGGATCAGTGATCCTTAACCTTAATACCTATTGTTCAAATACTTACAAACCATAAATTGTTCAAAATAGAAACCACATAAACCATAAAAAGAAAAAAGTGGGCTCAGGCCTAGGCATCAATATTCTTCATCGCCCACTCAAGCAGCGTCACCTTCAGCTGCACCAGTACCTCCTGCTTCACCTCAAGCAACTTCGGTCACCTCCTTAGCTCCGCTTGATCCAGCCTCCAGCATCTGTACCGGCTCCGGCTGCTCTTCATCACCAAGCTCTAGGAGTCTTGCCTCCTATCTACCCAAATCCCATGAAGACCGGTCGAATGCAGGATCCATTGCCTTCTTGACAATCTTGATCCTAGCCTTGAGGATAGCCCGAGCAGCACAAACCTTGGCGTCATCGGTTCCCGTCAAGACAGCCTCGTGTATCCCGACTTCAGCATTCAGCAGTTGTTCTTCCAAGCCCGACTTATCCTTCTCTAGTTGAGAGATAGTTACGTCCTTTGCAATGACGATGGATCGGAAACTGGTTGCATTATCCTCAAGCTCAGCTAGACTCTTGTCCTTATGGGCCTTCAACCGAACAAACCTCTGCAATAGATAACATGTTCAGTTAGAATTAAGGATCCTTCACTAAAGGTAACATTGACAGAAGACAAAAATGGATCAAGTATCCTTACCTCAGCGATGAAGTCATGGATCAGCCTCTCATCCTGGGGCTCGTCTTACTCAACATCCATGGGCTTCTTCCTTTTTGACCCAGCCTTGGCCCTGGTGGTGATGGTCTTTGGCTCCGGGAAGCTTGAGCCTTTGGCCAACTCCTTTTTGACGGAGCGAGAAGAGATGATGCTGTCAACATTATCCAGGCCAAACTTGGTGGCATACTTGCTGGTGGATTTTTGAGCACCTACACCGACAAAAAAGATAAGTCTTTTTACCTTATGCAACTTTTTCAATACAAAAACTATATCCATTACGAACATATAAAATACTTACTCGACATTGTATAGAAGGTGAAAGTGTTGGCTGTTGGATTCTTCGTTCTTGGCTTGAATGTTCTTATCGATGAGTCAATAGCCCAAAATACAACAACTCTCTCTTCGGTCCCCGGTGAATTGGCAAGGCATGCAAAATTGCTGTTATTTGAGGATCCTATATCTTACCCTTCAGAATCCACTTTTTAGGTAACTATTCCTTAAAGTAATAGAATCCCTTCGCACGGAAAAGAACTGATTCTTCTAGGAGGAACCATTTTGAGTGGATTTAAGAATGGGTCAGGACTGTTGAGGTTTCGCTTTAAGCAAGAAATGGTGGAAACCACGGGTGACAAGGCTGTAAAGATAAGAAAGCTCCGACAGGTTGAAATCAATCCCTTCTTTACTGATAATTTCTTCAAGGGTATATATAACCCTTTAAAGCATGGTCATTTCTTGGCTCTAGCTTATGCCTGTAAGGGTGAAGAACCTCCGAGTAAAATCAGGAAAAGGGTAGGAGTAGCCAATGAGGAACGACAGGGCTGGAAAAAAACCCAAATGGGCGAAATGGCGTCACTCTTCATAGAAGAGTCGAACGGCCCGAATACCGTTTCAGATGGAAAGAGGGGAAGAGACTCTCGATCTCTGGATCGGTAAACTTGCACAGCTCTGAGGAAGGATTTGTTAACAAGTTCTGGCTCTCGGGCACGTCGTCCTTCTCCGGGCTCTTGCCGGGTGAGGATTGGGTAGACATCTTGGCCATGATCGAAGAAAGGGAGTTGAAGAATTTCAAAGAAAGCAAAAGGATTTGAGAGAGAAGAGGGATACCTGAGTTGCTTCTGGAATGGATATTTAAAAGAGGATTCTTTGATCTTTAAATGAATACTCGATCTTATCTATATCCTATTTAACGTGATGATGGTTGTAGTCTATCTAATCAGTGACGTCAGGAATTATAGCGGCTAGTTACATGCACAACGGCTAGTTCGCATCCAACGAAAATATGACGAATCTGATTAATATCATATCCGTCATATTTAGAGGCAATTGCTAGGGGCTTAGTTTATTGAGTCTGGATCATTTATCCTAAGACCTAGCATGGATCACTTATCCTTAACAGATAGTGTAGGAAGTCTGAGGATCAAGGATCCTTATTTTCATTTATGCTTTCTAACAATTATTCTGTTATGTTGCTAATGTTTATATGCAGGTAATGTAACATCCGTAAAAAAACCGGGTTATCCAAACCCGCTTCGTTTGTTAAACCGAATAATCAGTCATAAATTTTGTTGCGTATTTAATGCTCAAATTAATTTTAGACAATACACAATTAATAAATATATTAGAATTTAAAATCATAATTTAAAATTTCAAATAAATGTTGTATAAAAAAAATAAAGGCAGACGCCGGGTTTCGAACCCGGGTCACCGTCAAGCCTAACACGCTAACACACCAACTGCTCTACAACACTTATATGCTAAATCTGAAACAATTAAACTTTATTTAGAATCCGTGACTAAAACTGAAAATCTCAAAGTTTCGGAAAATCTGTAACAGCCGGTATTACTTAAATTCGAGAAGGAAACCGACGAATTAATCATGTCATTAACTCAAAAATCGGTTATCAAACATTTGAACCAATAATCATAACTGAAGGAGGACTTAATTTTTTGACCGTAACCGACGAACATGTTAACTATCCAGTCCAAATCTCGTTCAATTCATAGTCAAACCCTCACCACATTGTGAAAACAAGTCTCTGTTTCACCGGAATTCACCGGAAATCGCCGGAATTCTCTACGAGTTGACCGAGAGTAGTCGCTGGAAAACCGAAGAAACTATCCCACTGTTGCCTTACTTTATAAACAGAACATTTAGAGCTTATACCGAAATCACCCACACTCACCTTAAACTCCCTGAAGAATCTCTGTCGCAAGAAACACATCGCCGGAATTCTCTGCGAGTCGTCGGAAAACCGAATCCATTTCATCCCTTCTGCTTACTCTAAAATAAGACTCCTAGAGCTCATACCGAAGTCACCCACACTCACCTCAAACTTCCTGAAGATCCTCTGCCGCAAATTACAGTCGCCGAAATAACCTGCTGTCATCGGAATCTCGCCGGAGAAACAGGGGATCTCTGTTTGGTATATCTTACGCCTAATCTCTTTCATTTTTATTAATCTCATGTGTAGTTATTTACAATTTACTAAAGGGATTGAATTATGAATCGAAACAGTCTGGATTGGGAGTTCTGGGTTGTTTAACGAAGAAGATGAGGTTTTGGATTGTGTATATATTTAATATAAATCGGGTTATATCTCGGGTTAGACACACAGTCCAGCGGTGGACTGTGTGCGATTTTAAAGCATACGTCCCCGGTTCGAGTTCTGTTGTGTTCCGATTCACTGAAATAATATGCCTTTTTATAAAAGCCAAATCCTGAAACATGTAATCAGTGTATAAGTATAATAAAAACCGGAATAATAACCAGGTTAGACACACAGTCCAGTGGTGGACTGTGTGCAAAAACATTAAGCACGTCGCGGGTTCGAGCCAGGCTTCCGCACCGATTCTAGAAATTATCAAGTTTTTAAATAAGGACAGAAATGAATTAATCTAATTTGTATATATATATAATTAAAAACAGAAATATTTCGGGTTAGACACGTAGCTCAGTTGGTAGAGCTGCGTGCACGCGTACGGGAGGTCACAAGTTCGAACCTCACTCAACGCATATCATAAACACGGCCGACCGGTCAAACGGTCAACTGGTCAAAAAGTCAAAAATTTTTATTTTTTTATTTAATTTAAAAATCAATTAAAAATACTTAAAAATAATATTTTTAAAGTTAGAAAATGTCCTTAAACTCACAAAAATAAATCTAGAAATCCTATTAAAGTTATGAATTAAAATTATTTATCTCAAATAAAATCCTCTTATTTACCGAACCACTATGTTATTATTTAGGTTAGTTCCTCTCGTGGTTAAATCCAATTCGTGCGCATTCATCATCAATCCAAGAAACGCACCCACTGTGAGTGAATCTCTACAAATTCCCCGTTTTAATCACGTTTTTGGGGGGTATCATGTGTCATATTATTTATTACATTTAAACATTTGTGCATCCATCATATCAATGATCAAATGTGTATTCAATATGTATCAACTGTTTGTGTGGTTAATGGTTAGATTAAATTTATCATTTTCAGTACATACATCATCATAGGCCGCCGCTCCCCATTACCTATGAGCGTGAGCCGTTCCCCATTACCTATGAGCGTGAACGAGGCGTTGCCAACATACGATCGGCTCCGTTTGATTGAGCCTTGATCGCTCATACATTTCATCCTAGGCCGTCTGTTCCCCATTACCTATGAGCGGAACCGTTCCCCATTACCTATGAGCGTGAACGTGACGTTGCTAACATATACATTATCATTCATGTCATATACTCATGCTAGGTGGTTTGTTATTGGTTTGTTATTGTTATTGTTATAGTTATAGTTATTGTTATTGTTATTGTTATTATATGTTTATTTACATTTGCTCACATATGATTATTGCACAAATTTTCCATATTAAATACAACAAGAAATCAATAATAAATGTTTTCTAACAAGGTTCACTCGCCAACTTTTGTTGATCCAAAAACCATTTTTACACATGATACAGGTGGACAGGATGAAGCAAGGAACACATAGGAAAGTGCCTTAGAAGAAAAATAATGAAGTCTAGAAAGATGTATAGAACATGTTGTATTTGTAAGATTTGATTGTATGATCTTCTTTAAAATTGTAATAATAAATATGAAACATTATAATAAATGTCATGAGCTTTGATGAAAACCCAATCATGCCCCGATCACCTTTTTCCGCTGCGGGTCGGGGTGTGACAGAGTGGTATTAGAGCCATTCCTGTGCCGTTCGGGATGTTGGGGCAAAACCTCATCGAGGACGATGAGTCCCTTAGGGGGGGTGATTGTAACACCTAATGGCAACCTCCCAAATGTGGGGCAAAAAAAAACCTCATCGAGGATAATGGCAACCTCCTACATGTTGGGGCAAAACCTCATCGAGGACGATGAGTCCCTTAGGGGGGTGATTATAACACCTAATGGCATACCTCCCAACATCGTCCGTGGACAGGAGAGATTCCTAGTTCATAAGTAATGCCCTACCTCTAAAATTACCAACGCGTTTTGGGCTTAATGCTAGTGGATGAGAGGAGAACTCCACAGTTAAGCGTGCTCAAGTGGGAGTAGTACTAGGATGGGTGACCTCCTGGGAAGTCTCCACCAGGGCAACAAAAAACAAAGCCGTGAGTTCCTGGATGGGCCACTCATCAGGGGCAAAGCGGACAATATTGGTGATAACGAGGGGCAGGGGTGTTACAGGTAATAAACGAATAGAACTTGGTCAAGCTGGAATCTCGTGGAATATGCTGAGAATTATGCACGTGCATGAGAGCCTATAACCGTTATGGACGAACGTGGGAGCTCCCCCATTTTTCGTTTAGTTAGTTACTTGATATTTTGAGAAATATATGCGGGGATATTGAGCTAATTAGAGACACGGGCACATTTTTTACTACTCTCACGAACTGCTCTCACACACACTAGAACTCAGTTGTATCAAGCTCAATATCATCCGAAGTTGTATTTCGTTTAGTGCAATATAGTTGATAGTGATAGTTTTCACTATCCGAGGTTTTTTTATGCCGGAGATCTCATAAGGATCAAGGCTTTTTACTCGTATAATTCATCGCGTTCATAGCCATTTTCATTTCACATTCGTTTACACAATTGTTCAACACATTAGCACTCTACCTTACAATCAAAGTTTGGTTAGATTATCCTTAAACCGATTTTTGAGCAACACGGTTTGAACCCTGTGTATTACACGAGCTGTATAAATGTAATTTTATATAATAAATAATATAAATATATATATATATATATATATATTATATATTATTTAAAATGGCTCGTGTATTGCATGTATTGAATCAAAATATAATGTCATATCTTAATACAAACAATCGTCAAAATTTATATTTTAAAAATGAACTTTGATGTACTATAAACTTTTTATAACATTTTAGTTTGTTTTTTTATTTATTATTAGGTAAAAACACATGTATTATATGGGGTTGAATCCTGTTTTTACGATACAATAAAATTATGAGATATAATGATTTTAGTTAGTTTTATACACCTTCATGCTTATTTGTTTATTTCATTCATAAAAAACTAGTCTCAAATATGTATTCAAGAGAGTTTACGGTACAAAAAGGTGGAGATCGATCCTCACGTTTTTATATATTCCATCATTTTTTATGAATTATACCGTCAAATCGAGAATTAAATTCTTTTTGAATGGATTATAGAATTGTTATATTTAAAATTGACGTTCTTTCTAAATATCGATGCAATGTGCAATAAATGATAGGTTTAAACCAATTATAACAGTACACCTAACTTTACAAATGTGGAAACTAAGTTGTCTAGATTTGACATTTGAAAAAATTGTATGACTCTAATGGTGAATTCAAACCATTATAGCAATGCATCTAAAAACAAGTGTAATTTGACAGAAGCATATGGCCCGGACCATGAATAATTATTTATTTTAGTGAAAAAAACGATAATACAATTATCAAACGGAAACCTTTAATTCCTAATTTGTCATAATTTTAATCACCGAACTTCAAAGTGTGAGTGTATATATATATATATATATATATATTTACTTATAATACTCAGGATATAACTTTATGATTATATAAAAAACCAAAGTCTATCCTTATCTAAATTTTTGTTTAAATGTTTAAAATTATTATAGAAAAACAAATATTTATTCTTATCTATTTTTTGTTAAAATTTTTTATTATTTAATATTAAAGAAAAATAGGAAAACAATGTAAGAAATTTTTTATTTTTATTTATTAGTATAAAAAGTTTATTATTTGTATATCATTATTAGTTTGCATGTTTTATTATTATATTTTGGGGGACTTTTGTGTAATTAAAACCAGTAACATTATTACTTCCTAATAAATAATAAAGGTTTTCCGCTGTATCACGCTAGTGTTTCAACTAGTAGTGTCACAAAACAAAGCCATTTCACTTTGTCGTACCACCCGGATTGAATCGAACCGGGACCGCAACTGATTATCGCTACTTTCCTGGACCCTTTTGCATCTGGAATATGTGGCTACTTTCCCTTGATCACAAATTTGCTTTCTGCCTTGCTACTTGTTATTCAATAAACAAAGCAAGAAATGCGAGGAATCCTGATTATGGAGCAGAATGTCATCTGAATCTCTGGACGCGGAGACCCGTGGCCATCACTAACCACGAGAAACTACAAAACGAGTCGGAGATCAAAAACAACCTCCATCGTGTTACAGTTCATGGATATTCTTAAACTTGGTGATATTGTTAAAGCTCTTAAATATATGAGAATTAATATCTCTGGTTCTCATATATTTAAGAGCTCAACGAAGTTTAAGAAAATCTTCGTGAACTGTAGACGATGGAGTTTGAGTTTGATGTTCGGCCCCTTTTGTTGGATTTCTAGTAGTTAGTGGTAGCCTACTTTAAAGCGAGGCTTACGTCTCAGAGATTTCATTGACTCAAGTACTTGATACACTTTTAGACATTGAGTTTTCTTTATCAATCACAAGTTCTTCATAGGATTGATTGCAAAGCAATCGCGGATATCAAACTTGCCTTCACGTACAAGTGACGGCCAATTACCTGGTTGACCTTATGAAAGTCAAAGTCAACGTTTCGGTAAGACCTTGAGTCCTTGATGTATCAGGATTGATTGTTTCTCGAGAAGCTTAGTGTACTGGATCATAGTAAGATTTAGTTTATTTTGGGTCGCTTGTTGCTATGAATAAACTACGATTACAAATGACAATATTTATAAGCTTATAACACTAATACAAACATGATATGCAGATGGAAGTCATTTACATGGATATTCACCACATATAATGTACTCTTAACAGAGACCGTTTTATAGTCCAATTTTAAAAGTTTCTAACATTATATTATTTTTATTATCATTATTATTAAAATAATTAAACTAGCATCAATCGCTGGATGTCGAGCAGCGGCCTGCGCTTGCAGCTACCTCACGAATGTCATCAGCGGTGGGACACTTAGGAAGAGTTTAAGGGAGAAATGAGTCATGAAAGTTTAGTATCGCAAACGATCCTTTAAGAGCTAATGCAGCCACGTCGTAAGCCGCAGCCGCCATCTCAGGGGTCGGATATGTGCCCAGCCAAATGCGGGTGGACTTGTTTGGTTCTCGAATTTCAGAAACCCATTTTCCAGCCCTGCATCTCAATATTAGACCATGTATTTCCATTGAAGTACAGAAAAACCCTTTTATTATGTAGATCTTAAACTGATCTAATATTACCCAATAACATTGACACTCTTAACCTTTGCCATTCTCAAAAAAAAAAAATTAACACTGACACTCTCATACCGACCGAAAACAGAAGGAACGGTACCTTTTTTTTATCGTAGGGACACATACAGAACCTACAAAATTGGTAACGGTACTTGGTTTATACTTTAGCACCTTTTTTTATTTCATTTTCGATATTTTTCATATAATACCGGTTCGGTATCATCATTCTCATCTATACTCTATCTCAATGAGTACCTTAACTGAAAATCAACATAATTGCAAAAATATGAAAATCTTGAAAAATAAATATATATTTGCCATTCAAAACATCCCTCCCTATTCTTAGGGTTTTCATCTACATATCCCGAAAAGAACATCATAGTTTTTAGTAACATGTTCATGAGTTGCGCACGATACAAAACATTAAAAGTATACTAAGTCCCACTTCATAATGGTTCCGTGCTCGTTTCAAAGACAATGGAATGAATACCTGATCAGGATGAGAGTTGAGGTGTTGTATCGAATGTCACTCTCAGCAAAATATGTGACAGAAACATAAGAAGACACAAACAAGGCAAATTTTGCAGAAACAAAAAACATGACATTGTGGAGGAGGCTTAACTGATTTGGAAGAGATGTTGAAGGAGGCCTCAATTACAAGCTTCACACTCAATAAGTTGAGTCCTCTCACATTGAACATGATCTCATTAACAACTTTACCACCATTTTTTACCAACAAAATTAATAGATATCTAAATATTCATCTCGACCTTCTAAATTAAACAAAGAGTAAACTGCATTTTAAGATATTTAAGTTTGACCCAAATTGCAGGCGGTGTCATTTATCGTCATTCACTCTTTAAAACAACAGATCTTAATTAACGGGTTTTTGGGATTGAGTTTGGAAATGGTAACTTATTGGAGTCAATATGTCATTTGAAAAAATATCAAATCCTGGCTTTTGGAAATGACTTATTGCCTCATTGGCTTTTTGAACAAGCCAATAACGCAATAAGTCATTTCCAATAAAATTTGCAAGCACTCATCTTGCCTTAGTATCGTTTTTGTGAACCTATGTAGGAATCCATTGTGCATTCATTAGACGGTTTGATCCGGAAATGTGCCATCGATCGAGGGAGATCTTTCCACATCTCATCAATGGTAGATACAATCGCGAAGAAGAACTAAGAGCAAGTGAAGTTGAAGCAAGAAAATTCAAGAAGTATTTGATTGTTAGCTGACTTGGGTTCTTAACCTTTGTATTTTATGTTAACATGAACTGATTTCATATTGTGGTTTATTATTTAGTAATGTTGTGATAATCGTCTTCTGTATTGCAATGTTAAGGTCCAAATTTTGTAATGCGGTTTAAGTTAAAATGGTTATTTTATTATGAGTAAATTACATGTTTTTCCTTTAGCTTTACACCAACTTGTATCGTGTGTCTTTTGTCTTTCCAAATTACACTGAGTATCCTTTATTTGAAACTTTTACACACTTATATACGTAATGTTAACCATCTATCCTCATTGGCCTTGATTTATGACCAAAAAAATTCAATATACAAGTTTACAAACTATAATATTTTTTATGAATTTGTTGGTGTGTGATGTGTGTGTGTACAACGCCATTCATCAAATTAGGGTGTTTATTCAATTGATGTTTATTCCTAGTCTTTTGTATGAAAGATATATATGGAATTGTGTCTAATTGTTGCACTGAGGTGTTGTATAACATATGCCTTATTTGTTGCAATTGGTAAAAACCTATTATCAATACCACATGATGTAAAAACCTGTTGTATGCGACTTATTTGGAAAAAACTTGCTTTTATGTTTGGTGTATGCAATTTATTTGTTAAAAAAATGTTGTCAATAGCGCACATATTGTGATAAAAAAACTTTACAAAATAAAGTTTAAAAAACCCCTCTCCACCTATCCAATTTGTAAATTGTATACCTCTCTCCATGACATGGAGGATTATCCATGGTGTGTGAGAGGATTGTTAGGGTTAATTAAGATGGTTGTGTGTGAGAGAAGAGAGGAGACGATTAAATAGGCTGCATATATTAACTTGCGATGTCTTTTTAAAGGACAATACATGTAGTTTAAATAAAATAATAAAATGACAATTTTGCCCGTCACATAAGGAGCATAAGATTAGTCTTAACCAAAAAAATAAATGAAAGTTAGTGTAAAGGACATGTGGTGTGCAAAAGTTTTAAATAAAGGACGCTCAATGTATTTCTATGGATAAAGAACATATGGTGCAAGTTTGTGTAAAGTTAAATGATAAACCATGTAATTTACTCTTTTATTATTTATATATACTACATTTATATATACTACATTCACCAAGAAGGGGAATAGTGAACCCCGCTGTCTTGCACCCCGCATTGGTTGTGACTTTTTGTATTCTACTTTTAAACTTTTAACTTCGCTAATATACCTGTTTAGCCTTCAACACATCCTCGTTGGTCCTGACAAATTACAATTTATTTATATATACTACATTCACCATGAAGGGGAATAGTGAACGCAGTCTTGCACCCCCCATTGATTGTGACTTTTTGTATTCTATTTTTAAATCTTTAACTTCGCTAATATACCTGTTTAGCCCTCAACACATCCTCGTTTAAATTTATAGTCTTGCCATCGTTTTAGGTTCTTTTTATTGGCAAAACTATGGTAGTGTTTTGTTTTACTTGGTTAACTCGGTGGAATTTTCTTTCATGCCAGACAGTCGCCTAGCACTCGCTCACTAGTCCTGACAAATTACAACTTTGCCCACAGTTAAAATATTACAGTTTTGACATCCTTTTAGCTTTATGCAAAACTATGGTAGTGTTTTGTTTTGATTGATTAACTCGATGTAACTTTTATTGAGATTTTGCCCCCAGTTTAAATTTACAGTCTTGTTATCGTTTTAAGTTTTGTTATTGACAAAACTAAGGTAATGTTTTATTTTATTTGGTTGACTCGATGTAATTTTCTTTCATGCTAGACAGCTACCTAGCGCTTGCTCACTGGGTTCTGACAAATCACAACTTTGCCACAGTTAAAAATTACAGTTTTAATTTTATGCAAAACTACGGTAGTATTTTGTTTTGATTGATTGACTCGATGTACTTTTTATTGAGATCATGTTATCTGTAGTATGTACAAGCAACCGAAACACATGTGTACATATTATGAAACTAAGAAATATTCGACCTAGCGTCCCGCAACCCGAACGGGGTATAAAACTACTTTGTTACATTTATATGTATTATTATTTTTATATCATTATGAAATTTCATTTGTTATAAGTAATCTGTAGAGCAACTTTTGACATTATAATTTTTAATAAATAATATGTAAAGATTTTCCGCATTCCACTAGTAGTTTCAAAAACAAAGCCATTCTACTTTGTCGTATCATCCGGATACGGGACCGAACCGATTATGGCTACTTTCTTGGACTAAGGACTGACCCTTTTGCATCCGGAATATGTGGCTACTTTCCTGAACTGAAGCAATCATGGGTTGAGTATAATCAATAGCCAAACTAATTATAATATATTAAATTAATTGAATTGATTTAACAAAACCAATTACATCAAACTTCAAAAAGCCAATTGCATCTGCTACAGTTCAGGATTTCAAAAAAAACATCAATCTATTACAAGTTATATATATTCACAAAATTCTCTTCACTTCTCAACTCCCCCCAAATTTTACACGAAATCCCTTAATCACAAATTTGCTCACTGCATTGCTACAGGACATGCGAGGAATCCTGATTATGGAGCAGAATGTCATCTAAATCTCCAGACGCGGGCGCAGCGTTTTAAAGCGGGCCACACTAACCATGAGAAACTACAAAACGAGTCGGAGATCAAAAGCAACCTCCATCGTGTTACAGTTCATGGATATTCTTAAACTTGGTGATCTATTGGCGACGAAGTTTAAGAAAATCTTCATGAACGGTAGACGATGGAGTTTTAGTTTGATGTCGGGCCCCTTTTGTTGGATTTCTAGTAGTAAGTGCTAGCCTGCTTTAAAGCGGGCCTGGGTCTCGATATTTCATTGACTCAAGTATTAGATACGTTTATAGATATTGAGTTTTCTTATCAATCATGGGTTCTTCATAGGATCGATTACAAAGCTATTGCGGATATCAAACTTTCCTTCACGGTACAAATGAGGGAAATTATCTAGTTGACTGTGCGGAAGTCAAAGTCAACGTTTTCGTAAGACTTTCATATATCAGGATTGAATTGTTTCTCGAGAAGCTTAGTGTACTGTATGGATCATAGCAAGATTTAATTTATTTTGCGTCGCTTGTTGCTATGAATACACTATATATATATATATATATATATATATATATATAGAAACGGGATCAGGAGAAACGACTGGAAGTGTGAAAACAGAGAAACGATCCTGGTCGAACATGTGATGGGGGCGCTGAATGATATGCGGGTACGATTGTCATTGTTCAAGTCCGCGTAATAGTTGCCGTTATAATTCATTTTCAAACAAAAATCCATAAGATATCGTGTGTTGTTCTTTATTCTTGTTTTATTGGCGTTTTATTTTCAAATTTATTCAGCATTTTATTTTCAAATTTATTTTCAAAGCATTATTTTTGGAAAATGTCGTTATGTCCTTCAGTCTATAATCAATATTCGACGTTTTCATTATTTAGAACTTATCAATCACGTTTTACACCTTCTTTTCACGTTCTCTGATTAGTTGTTAATTGTAAATATAAGTTCTTACAATTTGTTAATTCTCCAAATTATGGCGTTTCATTAACATGTTTTAGGAAAACAGTAAATCAGTTATTTTATTGTTTATTATTCAACCAATAGCTTTATCATTATGGCGTTTTATTAGTTCCTACTATTTGTTGATTATTTGAATTATGGCGTTTTAATTAAAATGTTTTAGGGTCACAGTAAATCTGTTATTCTTATTGTTTATCATTCAACCAATGGTTTGTTCCTTATGGCGTTTTAATAAGAAAAAAGTAGATGCAATAGTCTAAACCAAACACATTAGTCAACATGAAAATTACAAAAAGAAAGCAATTCATGGCGTTTAAGTTAATCTACATAGTCCTCCATCCTTTGTTCTATTCTACTTAATCCTGTTTGAAACAATTCCTTAATTCTTGTTACCTCTAATTGCAAGAATTTATGACCATCTTCTTTTCTGTTTTCATTTTTGCTATGCAGCAGGAGTTTTGCAATGTATTTAATCCTGAGGTTATTTACCTGTCTTTGTTGTAGGTCATGTGGTGCACTTTCATTTGCCAGACCACATCCCCAACTAGCCAACTGCCCCATATACGTTTCCATATGCCTCATTGCAAAAAACCCACAGTCGATCATGTTAGACGTTGTCCTCCAATCCATCTTTTGTCTGATAATAAGCGCCGTTTTCATGATGTTAACCTTCGGGTGTTTTTGAATATGTAAGTAGTTTGCAAAAGTATCTTGCTGCAGTTTCACATTTTTTGTATATATTATTATGGATTTTCGTCAACATAATTTCTATATACCAAGTTTTTAAGATACTTACCAACTTTTCCACCCACCCACCATACTTGTCCTTGATGCTGAGTTTATCCTCTGCAACGCTGTTATCCAATACATCAACTCTGTTGTGTTTTATATTGAAGCAGACAACCCAGAAATTTCTTTCGCGTATTATTGGCACGAAGACCAGATCATATTCATCTATCTTTCTATCTTTCTGGTCTTTTTTGAAACGGGTGTGTTTCATAACTAAATCCATGCTGTTGTTGAATTCTTTATATCGATATCTGTCTGTTCTTTTACACGCGGGCGTATTCTGTAACTTTGATTAACGACATTTTTAACAACAAAACAAAATCATAATATAATTGCATCAATTAAATATAGCAAAAGAGTTACCAACATTATTTGTGTGCAAAATAATCTTGAGGGTGATCCAGGAGCCTTGAATCTTTCTTCGTAGTTCAGGATATGCCCCCAACTTTGAATAATGCACATGTGTGCATAGAATCCGGGTCTCATGCACTCAGCAATCACCCTTTGGAGTTCTGACACTCTATGATCTTGAACACTATACTACTCCAAAAAAAAAAACAGCACATGGCGTTTTAGTTATTCTCACTCATGTCCACATAAGACATGACATTTTACTAGAAAGAAATGTACATACTCATATTTTCCGTATCCAGTGGAAATGTTGATTGCTTGTGCCTCCCTTGCTGCATTAATAACCACTTGCCTTCTGATGTAAGGCGACAAACATGCTCTACTCTTCTGATGTAAGGCGCCAAAATCGTTCTAACCGTTTTCACACTTTTAGGCGTTTTCCCCAAATCCCACCCCTATATATATATATAGGGTAAGAATCATTTCAGAACTCTAAATAATTGCAGAACTTACAGAACTCCTAATATTTAAGATTGTTTAAGGGTTTTTTTTTTATCATTTATTATGATTCCATGTGTGTTAAAAGTAATTTTTATCATTTTTTCCATTAGTGTGTATATATATATATATATATGAGAAGGTTCATTTGAGAAGAAATTTAATATGAGAAGAAAAAGAAAAAAGGGCATAATGGTAAACCATTAAATAGTTTATAACTCCTCTCATTAATTATGTTATCTTTAATTAATAAAGCAAAAACATTTTATCCTACCCATTTTAAAATTTATCCTACAAAACGTCTTACACTTATCGAAATTTACCCTACACACATGTAAATTTACCCTGCAATATCCTACACATACTAAAATTTATCCTACACATGTCAAAAATTGTCCTTCACCATAAATTATTTTATCTTAAAAGAGTATATTAAAAATTGAGTTACAAGTTTAATAATTAGCTAATTAATGACAATTATAGATTTACCTATATGTCATTTTTCATAATATTAAATACACACATTAAATGAAGTAAATAGAGAATTTCTATTGGTTTAAAAGTTATTTTTTTTATTCTTACAAAATTTTTCTTCTCATTTGAACTCTCCACTATATATATATATAATATATATATATATATATATATATATATATAATATAGTTCATTTTGTTCACAGATACACCATTGTTCACTCATGAACCCTACCATATATATATATATGGTAGGGTTCATGAGTGAACAATGGTGTATCTGTGAACAAAATGAACTTATCATGACCATTAATTTTATTGATCTAGATTTTTTTTAGTGGCAAGATTGTAATAATTTTTGGTAACTTACATGTATTTTAATAAACATGAGGGTATAATTGTATTTTTTTCCCTCCATATAATTAGTTGAATTTTTTTCTCTCTCCTAATTTATCTTTCAAATTAAAAAGAACAATCTCTAATTTTTTTCTCTCACAAATTACCTAACTTAATATTTGATAATTTAAAAAAAATAAAACATTATCAAATAGTGTTAAATGTAGAACACGATTAAACATATTTAATTACATTCTCTATACATATATGTATTAGACCAACGTTTGACGAAAAGATGCACAGTGGAAACAAAATGTAATAAGACACAGGTATATAAGTCTGGTATATACCGACCTGTATATACTATGTACTTGAATAATACACAGGTGTATACGTCTAGTACACATCGACCCGTATACACATATGTACTTGAATAATACACAAGTGTATAAATCTAGTTTATACCAACCTGTGAGAACAAGCTGTAATAATACATAAGTGTATAAGTCTTGTATATACTAACCTGTATACACATATGTTAAAAGACATAATTTAATTAGGTTTAATATTTAATTTTAAAAAGAATATAAGAGTTCATTTAAAAAACATTAGCCCTTCAATCCCTTATAATTAAAATAATAAAGAAATATTTAAAAATGAGAGAGAGAAAAAGTTAAGAGATGAGAAAACTATGAGATTTTAATTAAAAACACTTGGATAATGTCAGTCTTACACTTTTAATCTAGAAAATAATCAAGGACCAAGATTAGCTCATTTAGTTCACTCTCAAGAAGTTCAAAAATGAACCTAATTATATATATATATATATATATTATATATATATATTATATATATATATATATATTTGTGAACAAATTATCGATAGTGAATTGAGCGAACTAATCTTGGCCTTTGATATTTTTTAGATTATAAGGGTAAGATTGATATTAGTCAATTAAAATCTCTTAACTTTCTCATCTTTTAACTCTCTCTCTCTCTCTCTCATTTTTAATTATTTTTCTATTATCTTAATCATAAGAGATTAAAAGGCTAATGTATATTTTTAAATAAACTCTTATGTTCTTTTTAAAATTAAATATTAAACCTAATTAAATTATGTTTTTTACATATGTGTATACAACTGTGTATCTTGTATAAATTGATAGTTAGCGAGACTGTATACATGTGTATAAACTAACATCTGTGTATCTTGTATAAACTACTACTATCGAGACTGTACACATGTGTATACACTAACAACTGTGTATCTTGTATATACGCAAACTAGCAATATTTTAGGAATTTTGATTATATTGTTTAATAAATGCAATTTACAAAAGACGCAAATACCCTTCTATCAATTGATTTAAAGGGAAGTTACAACATTATAATTACAATCTTGCCATTGTTTAAAAATCTCTAGACGATATAATCTAATCACTCAGATTAGTTCACGCAGTTCACTTTCAACCTAGTGTTTACTCTAGAACCCTACCATATATATATATATATATATATATATTATATATATATATATAGGATTAGGATCATTTTGAACAAATTTATAATAGTGAACTGTGTGAACTGATCTAGACCGTTGATCTATTTATTAGTTGTCAAGGACAGGATGGTAATTAAACATTATTATTTTAATTTTCAATTTCTTTTAAATAAAATTTATACTAGGTAGTTACATTGTTTCCTAATATGTCTAGTTGATCAAATAAAAAACGTATCTACCATATCTATAATTTTCAATCATCAGTTGCGTAACAAGGTTTTCGAAAAATTGTAGATGATCCAGATCGCATCAAAATTGTTCTAACAGTATGTTAATCGAAATTTATATATAATCAAATCAAAACAACTATTATTGGATCTTTTGTATTTGTTATTCAGTTACATAAAATTCAATCAAATACGTTTGAGATTTCACAGATCTCTTCCAATTTGTTCGAAAAGTTTGTTAAATCCATTATTCTTACACCTTTCGTTCATATGCTTACTATCTACATATTTCGAAAACTTGTGCTAATTCCCTGAATTTTTGACAAGTAGTTTGAACTGTGTATTTTAAGCCGCATATTATGAACACCTTTTTGTTCTTATTGTTTTTGTAATATGGACGAGCACATAACAAATACGAACAAGACGATGGTGAAGATGATGAAGTCAACGTTGATAATGTCGGTAATGTTTTTGTTACTACATTGGATCGACCAGGTGCGTTTGTATTTTTGGATTTTTCATCAATTTGGTCCGTTAGACATGTTATATTCTTGTTTAATTTTTGAGGTCTTCGCTTGGTCAGTTTTGTTTGATGTTATACTCGTTCATGTATTTACCTGAAAGTTCATATTTATGCGATAATTCAGTGTATGTTGGTGATCTACAGGTATGTATGTTTGTTTGTATACGAGTGTTATACGTTGTTGTGTTTGTTGTTATGTTGTTGTAGTATGATCGGTGCAAATTATAACTTATGAGTTTATTATGCTGGTTTTGCGATTGGGATTTTTAATTGAATGCTGTAGTTAGAGCATTCAGAACAGGTACACATGTGCACTTTGTTGGTGATCTACGCGGTTTGTATATGCCAGACATTAATCATATGCATATATGTTGTTTCTTCCGTGTAGTGTATATGATTGTGTTCTTTTCTTTAATTGTCAATTATTTTACAGAACATTACAGATGTTACTGTTATGACACTTATGTGTTTTTGTATCTGACAGTCACCAATCGTCAAGCTGTTTACACAACAGTACACATATGTATTTTGTATTATGATGTATTCGTTGACATGTCAGAGTTAAGTAAACTTGTGTACCCTATTATATTAATATCACAGTACACATGTATATAAATAATATACAGGACTGAGGAGGAAAAATACGTGATGAACTTGTTTAAAAATTTCTGAATCCTTACCTAATTTACAATTAACATTATTCAAAGTTGTAATCTTATTTTTTATCATAAACTGTATTAACTTTTTTGGGTCTTAACCATTTGCAGAATCAGTGAAATCAAACTATGACTCATTTGGCGATGTTATTGCCTTCGATGCGACATATCATACAAATATGTGAGTAGTACATGAAATTTTGAACAGATTATTTTTCTTTTAATATACAAATCTAAATGCGTTTTTGTTAAAAAACAGGTATGATATGATTTTTGTACCGTTTATTGGGGTCGATCACCACAAAAGGTGTACAATTTTTGGTGAAGGGTTGCTTCATAATGAGACTATCGAGTCTTATACATGGCTACTTCAAAAATTCCTTGAGGCACACAATGGTAAACAACCATTTCTGGTGCTAACTGATCAAGATTGTGCTATGAAACAAGTTGTCGAACAGGTATTTGACAAGTCAATTCACAGGTTGTGTATGTGGCACATTATTCAAAAACTGCCGGTTAAGGTACTAAATCTCAATCAAAAATTTTTGTTAACAGTACATAAGTGTATCTTTAAAGCAGCATGTCTTTATTTAATTTTTTTCTTTTTTTTTAAAATGTAGATCAAGGGGAACGACAGTAGGAATGCGGAAATAAAACAGAAGTTCCACAAGCTCGTTTGGAATGTTTACTTGAACCACATACATTTGAGGGTAGATGGCAGAATCTTATTGCTGAATACGGGTTACAGGACCATTCCTGGTTGTCCGACATGTATCGATTCGTGCGAACTAGATACCGGCTTATTTTCGCGAGATACCAATGTGTACTTTAATGAAGACCACTTCCAGGTGTGAGAGTGCAAACCACTTGTTCAAATCTAATTCTAGTCCTCACAGCACCTTGGTTCAGTTCATGTTGTGTTACGACACATCTGTTGATGGGATACGGAACGAACAGAGGGAACTAACACATAAAACTGACACCACTAATCCTGAAACATCTTGGCCTATTGAACGGCATGCAAATGACATATACACACGGAGAATTTTTTTTTATGTTCAAAAGGAAATTATCAACGGCAAGGAAAATTGTTATATTGCTGAACGATGTGTATCTGAAGGTATAAGCAGCTTTGTGATCGCACACCAAGACCACATGAAAGAAGTTATAAACGAGTTCAAGGTTGGTTTTTTACATTCAGTAAAGTATCTTTTCTTATCTTAGAATACAAGTGTGCATTATTATGAACAAATTTCTTAACTTATACATCTTGTATCATCATATTACATGTCACCTTCAACAAAGAAGATGTCTTCGCTTCGTGTGAATGCATGGGTTTTACTAGAAACGGATATATATGCCGTCATATATTCTGCGTTTTTGGGCACCATAACGTTCATAAGATTCCGGGACGATATATTCATCCAAGATGGAGGAGAGACGCTTTGCCTTCTAGTGTATATAGCGTTGAAAATAGGTTATCTGTAGATCAGAGTCGTAGTGGAAGAATTTGGCGTAGGATACCTGAGAATATGGAAATGTGTCGAGAGAGAGTTCGTGCTAGGATTGATAAATTACAGGAATTAGATGAGCAAGTACAGTTGTTGAAAGATAAGGTTTTTAGTAAAGTTCAACCGGATCCGGAACTTAAAAAAAAGTTTGTCGTTTACCAGGAAATTCTTGATCATACTGAACCAGAAGATGTATCATGCACCACACCAAAGAAAATACGAAACAAAGGATGTGGAAAGCATAAGCGTCGAATTGGTCCTTGAGAGAAAGCAATAAAACAATGCAAGAAACATAGAAGAAAATGCAATTATTGTTGCAAGAGGGTGAGAACGCATGATAAAAGAAATTGCCCATTGAAAAAAGGCAACATCACAAAGGACGATTCGTCTACAGATGAAGATGGTGGGGGAGATGATGTTGAATCAAACGAGTATGATGACTTCACCGATAGTGGAAGTGAAGCGCAAGCGCACGAGAGCGAAGTTGATGACCCTATGATTTGAATTAAATTATATGATACATAACAAAATATTTCGTTTGAATGTAACTGGTACATTTTGATTGATGTTCTAAAATATTTCATTTGATGTAACTGGTACATTTTGTTTACAGTTTCTTGCAACTATTTTTTATATTTATTGGAAATGTATTTGATAAGAATTTAAATTGGATGGTTGATAAACACTGTAGCATTATCAGCATTTTTTAGTCCACAATATAGTTATACTATACAAGTGAACTTCAAATTACATACATCACGCGATTATGTTGAAAAAGGCTAGATAATATGCACTTGTGCACATCTGATGAACAACCCTTAATTCAACACTACCTACATTTCTTTTGACATATATTGATACGGAAAACACCGGTTATCACCTATAAAAGAAAATACACACATGCACAGAAATTAGGTTGTGTACGAGTACCTTTCAGGTAAATACACTTATCTGAAATACACATATGCACAGAAATTAGGTTGTAGTACACATATACACTACCTGAATCGGGTACCTGCAATAATATAGTTTACTGTAATATTAATGTAGTACACATACGCAATAGGTTTCAAATGCCATCAAATGGTTCATCAACTAGATACCCCAAAAGGTTCCATAAAAACTTCCACATACACAACCACAAAAACAATGTCGTCTAAGTTATATGTTTTTTAAGAGTTTCATCAAATTCCATCAAATAACTAAATACCCCCCACCCGAACCACAATTGTTTTCATCATGCTCCATGAAATAACCAACGTCACAACAATTAACTGAAGTAAAATGTTTTTTCAAACTGTTCTGCTTCCGCTAGTATCCGGTCCGGTGAATGTTTGCATCAGACGTCACCAACTTAGCACGTATTTCTTACGAAACCGTGTCAGTGTTGCTTTTTTCTGGACAGGTTCTAATGTGAATCCACAATCCCATTTTTGGGCCGTGACTCCATCCAAGTCTCCATGTGGCGCATAACAAAAACACCGCAATCCAAGTGTTTCCTACGTCTTCCACTCAAAGTCTAACATTTCTGTCACTGCATTATCAATTTCTACTGCTTTCGGGTGTTTCATCAGTTTCAAGTACCGGGTGAACACGTCCTTCTGCAACCAAAATTACAAGATTAAAGTTACTTATATACTTTCTAAAGCCAAAAATAAAATAAAAGAAACTGTGTCTAGACTTATCTTACAACTTTGTATGGAGTGCTCTTCTTGAAATAATTTTCATCATTTATCAATTGAACTGGGCTTTCCGTTGCAGCCATATTGTCAATCACCGTTATTGATTCCGTCTCAAAATCAAAACATACAAGATAAAAATATCCCTTTTCAAGAATGGGAAATAAGACTACGCAATAAGTGGACAAAGTCAACAAATATAGTCTTTTGTCTACCACGTGTATCAAAGAACTTCTTAATTTTTCCACACGTTGTACATTCCATACCGTACATTATGTAACATATCCTCCGTCTGCACAACAATAAACAAAAAAAAATAATAAAGATCCAGCAGTTACTACCACTTAAACTGTAATTTTTATACTAACGGGGATTAACTTACAAAACATTCGGTATGTCAAAAAAGGCGCGGCTTTGAGCCTTTAATTTTATCATCTCCCGCAAAAACATTTTCCCCGAGGTTCTATGACTTTCTTCTTGGTTAAGCATCGACGCAAAACAATTAATCACCCCACTATTTATCCATTGACTAGGTTGCAAATCCTTGAGTTGAAAATGGTATAGACCAACCCCCGTATCCGTTTCAAAGACCAGTCATCTGTTTCATGAAATACTATAAATTAACATACTGTCAATAATTAAATATCATTACACAAACATTTACTCGCCAAATATCTCTTTACTTCATTTGATAAATATTTATTCCAATATATTATTCCACTTTTTGCACGTGCGATATAAGATGACATTGTATTTTCTGATTAACATTTCACTTACATACATCATTATTCATATGCATACTTTTTTTTATGTGGTACACATGTGCATGTTGTTACCTTTCATATATCTAATATCAGTACACACGTGTAACTTGTATGATTAAACAGTCATTTCTATGATATGTCCAAAGGGAATTATATAGAATATGCACGGGCGTATATTGTTCATATACACATATATATATTCACACACACATATAAACAATATTGATTTCGGTAAGAATTCTTACGCGTTTGTCGCTTCTACAAGATAAAAATGTCCCTTTTCAAGAATGGGGAATAAGACTACGCAATAACTGGACAAAGTCAACAAATATGGCCTTTTGTCTACCACGTATACCAAAGAACTTCTTAATTTTTCCACACGTTGTACATATCCATACCGTACATTTGAACTGGGCTTTCCGTTGCAGCCATATTGTCAATCAATGTTATTGAGGACGTCTCAAAATCAAAACATACAAGATAAAAATGTCCCTTTTCAAGAATGGGAAATAAGACTATGCAATAACTGGACAAAGTCAACAAATATGGCCTTTATCTACCACGTGTACCAAAGAACTTCTTAATTTTTTCACACGTTGTACATCTCCGTACCGTACATTATGTAACACATCCTCCATCTGCACAACAAAAAACAAAAAATAAAATAAATAAATAAATAATAAAGATCCAGCAGTTACTACCACTTAAACTTAATTTTTATACTAACGGGGATTAACTTACAAAACATTCGGTATGGCAAAAAAGGCGCGGCTTTGAGCCTTTAACTTTATCATCTCCCGCAAAAACATTTTCCCCCGAGGTTATATGACTTTCTTCTTGGTTAAGCATCGACGCAAACAATTAATCACCCCACTATTTATCCATTGACTAGGTTGCAAATCCTTGAGTTGAAAATGGTATAGACCAACCCCCGTATCCGTTTCAAATACCAGTCGTCTGTTTCATGAAATATTATAAATTAACATACCGTCAATAATTAAATATCATTACACAAACATTTACTCGCCAAACATCTCTTTACTTCGTTCGATAAATATTTATTCCAATATATTATTCCACTTTTTGCACGTGCGATATAAGATGACCTTGTATTTTCTGATTAACATTTCACTTACATACATCATTATTCATATGCATACCTTTTTTTATGTGGTACACATGTGCATGTTGTTACCTTTCATATATCTAATATCAGTACACACGTGTAACTTATATGATTAAACAGCCATTTCTATGATATGTCCAAAGGGAATTATATAGAATATGCATGGGCGTATATTGTTCGTATACACATATATATATATTCACACACATATAAACAATATTGATTTCGGTACGCTTCTACCTCCGCGACTTCTTTTACATCACGGTTTTGCATCGACCCGTCGGTCACCTTTTTGTTCTTCGGCTTTGCTACCCTGTTATGGACATTACATTCCCTCAAGAGAACCGTATTCTAAATATAAAAAAATAAAATAATAATATATAATATTAAAGTTTAATCTTACATCTTGTCATCGGCAGAAATCGACGAATATTTGCAAAGCATGTTTTCTTTTTTGCTTAACCAACTGTTGATGCTGACAGCTCGCACCATAATTGGCGATTGGACTTACCTTGAGCCGGTCTTTCTCCTTTTACCTTACCGGCTGATTCAACTGTAAAACCCAGACAGATCTTTCAACGATATCAGATACTTTATGTGGAGTGCGGATATCAAACACAAAGTGATTCAAGACAATATAAAGCGAAACACAATTGACAATAAACTCAATATACTTGCATTCACCGTTAGAGATGACTGATACAAGACAAAGGAGGTTTCAGCTTTCTACAATATGCGCAACTGATCTCTAATTGTGTGTCTCCCCTAAACAATGCTAGGTCTCGGCTTATATACATTACATGACTCGAGACCCCTTTAAGCCCACACTAGAAAGCCCAGCCGAAACCATGTACAAAGACCCATTACATATCGACCCAAACATATTAAACTAACACAAGATCAACTCTAACTTATGTATAAACCTTTCACGATCCAACATTCTCCCCCTAGGTTTATAACATAAGCTCTTCCACCTTCACCTGCTGCTACTGTCTTTAGATCTATCAAGACTTTGTTTTCGAACATGAAGAACCCCTGCACAGCTGTTGTCCACTCTTTACCAGATACTTCATAATTTTCAGTCGACCGAATCTGATTTTGAGCCAACATCTCAAGATCTTCAATTTCCAAATTCAGCAAATCTAGAGTGTCAGTCAACCTAAATTGCACTTCATCATCACACACAATCAAAGCTTGACCTAACGTTTCATCGTACGCCCATAAATGCATTGTTTTCAAACTTCCAGCTGGTATTTTCTTTACTAGAGGAATTGTCTTCTCCTTATCAGTTGGTGGCCACACAACAGTCTTCAGCCTCTTATTAGTAAAAGGATCTCTAACACCACGAGCAGTTTTCAAGAAAGATTCAACTGTAAGCATTGAAGGAAAGCCTCTTTCAACCTCTCGCTTTAGTATTTCAAAGAATATGTATCCTCTACCATTGGGTTTGTCATCAGTGTATGGTGCATTTACGAGCATGGCTAGATCCACTTTAGTAAACGTTTGAAACTGAGCAGGTCTAGAATACCACTCAACGGACCAACCTTCCTCTTGACCCACCACATTTTACGGTCGTGGTCAAACCCCAGCTCACAATTCCAGATTTATTTCTGACAGTATCATAATAGCTCTTCCCTACTTCCATTAAATGATGTGTCACTTGAACTTCAGGGTCAGCAGGGTTGAGATTTCTATTCTTAATCACTACCAACTCTCGCTTCTTCTTCTGTCTTTCACCCTTTTCTTTTTTCTTTCTCTTTGTTTATTGATCGAGAAAAGTATAAATCCATAGCCTCAGATCTCTCAGTAGCATTTTGCTCAGCAGCAGCTTGAGTAGATTTTTCAACACCGTTAGGGTCAGCAAATTCACTTCCAAATTTCTTTTCTAATTTCCCACGTAGCTCATAAACCATTGAGAATAGCAAATCCACGTCACCTTGTAATTGATCTATTTCCTGATCCTTCTTCACAATCAGATCTTCCAGCTGAACGAGCTTGGCATCTTTATAAATTGAATCTTGTTCAAGCACAATGATTCTCTTTTTGAACTCACCAATACTCACATCATCATCATCATCAGAGTCTTCAATAATAGGCATCTTTGAACGTTCTTTTTCTCGTATCCCACTAGACTACAAGGCTCATCATGTACAGCAGTTTTGAGCGGAGCATCGGTAGCAATATCAGATAGACCAACATCAGCATTAAAATCAAAATCTCTTTCGGTAGCAGCAGCATCAGGTGAAGATTCAAAATCAAAATCGTACAAATCCCAAATCATCATCATCTATCAACGGTTGATCTTGAGTTACCGGGTCTTGGATCTTTTCTTTTGCCTTTCAAAGGTTTTGAAAACGAATCGAACGGAGGATTTTCAATTCTCCCACTAACTGACTTTAGGAGCAACGCTAAATTCTAAGCAGATAACACTGGTTGTGGAATACTAGAAGAAGTAATATCACCAGCTTCAACTTCCATCGGCAACTCATCACCCACATCATCCACATTCACTACATCCTCCTCAACTTCCACATCAACAGCATGCTCATCGTCAACAACTTGTTCATCCTCAATAATTTGAACATTATGTTCTTCTGCGACTATCGCTCTTGGTCCTTCAGGTCGTTCACCAGCCAATTCAGCCACTACATCTTCTGTTTCTTCGAACTGGCCAAATTTTACAAGCGGTAATTCCCAACCTAATGGCATTTCAACAATCCCCAAAATCAAAGAAGGCCCCCATCGGTTTTAAATCAAGAGTATCACCGGACCTCTCAAGCTCAGAATACTTGGCATTGAAGATCATCTGCAAAAATCATGGGTACATAATGAATTTATCCTTTCGAACGCCCAACAGATTTCTTTTCATCCCCTCAAATATGTAACGAGAAAAGTTGAATGCTTGATTGGTGATCAAGCTCACAAAAGCAGCTGATTGAGTTACGTTCAGTTGATCGGTTCCTCCCCTATTCTCAGACATACACATCATAAAAATGTGCATCAATAACCTCCAGTACGGATGAACCAGCTTCTTCAACAACGATTGATAATTACCTTCATAACTTAACTTCGGCAATATATCTTCTATGGTTCTAGCAGGAAGTTCTATTGGATCTGACTCATCATCTTTGAAATTTAAAACTTCACGAATTATCTGCTCCAACACAATCACTGTCTTTGTTTGTATCACGGCCTCGATCGCCCCTTTTCCATCTATTCCTTTCTCATTAAACCTTGCCGTCTTCCAGAAATCTTGAACAAGATTTACATATATGACCGGATTATCACGGAGAGCGTGAACGATTTTACAGCTGTTGAGACCTTTCATCAAAGAGGTGTAGAGTTTCTTGTGCTTCTCTGGAGGCAAAGCTAGATAAGCAGCCTGATTATGACCCGATATGATTTTGAGATCCATGATACTACATAAAGCAAATAAGTTCAGTTAGACGTTTTAAGGTGAATGTAGTAAACATGGGACTAGCCAATATGTTAACTTAGTGACTAACTCAGAGATTTCAAATCAAAATCATTTGTTTCGAGTCGAGACCAGAAGATCTTGAGAAGAATCCAAACAGATTTCGATTCGAGATCACAGTCGAGATCTCATTAGAAACCAAGGACTCCGCCCAGTCTCGAGTCGAAACCATGAAGCTCTCGAGTCGAAACCAGGAAGATCTCGAGTCCCCAATGCCTTCCTTCTCAACTCGAGTCGAAACCAAGCCAACACTTTTGACCAGTCAACATGAAGATCAAACGCTAATATCAAGTCTTAATTCGGTTAGAAACCAAATTTGGTCCGTAACTAGGGTTCTTAAACATCTTCAAATCATCATCAAATCTCCAATAGTTCCTGCAAATCTTCAAATACAAATCATCATTTAAATCTTAACTACTTGTAACAGTAATTGTTTAAGAGATATGACACCGGAGAATTAATCAATCGGAACGGAGAAATCAAAGCCGGAAAGAAGAATGCCGGAAAGATGAGAGAGAGAGAGAAAAGATAAGAGATTTCGAGTGAATGAGGATGTCTCGAGTCGAAACCCCTGTTTATACCTCCACTGTTCATGGGCCGGACCCTGACTATGAGTCAGGCCCAGCTCGAGACCAGTGGATGCGAGTCGAGACCAGCAGTTCCGAGTCGAAACCAAGAGTTCCAAGTCGAAATCAGGTGTTTCTACTCGAGATCTCACATTCATTAGAGAAAACAATTTTCTAAGCATAATCCTTATTTTTCCCGAGCATGTGTTTACGAGGTAAAAACCTATTCAAACAAAAATAAATAATTTCTAAACATTATCTGCAAAAATAAAATAAATAGGAAAATATCATAAACACTCAGGGATCAAATCACGAGACATTAGGCTTGACATCACTTATCAACACTGATCTACTACCGAATGATCTGAACAATTGTCACTATATTTTTCAACTTAAACTCAGCTCCTTAGACCTTTTCCAAATGATTGCCCGTAATCAATTTTTATCATGTTTTAACCAATTAATAATGAACACCCAAACAAATACTAATCAAATCCCGGAATTTGCAATGCACACTCTATCATGCGAGTGGATTTCCTACCACACATTTTCACAAATCAGTTCTGGGTTCATGAAATCTTATCTGAGATTGGGTTAAGAAGAGAAAAGAATAGATCAAGAGCAGAGATGATATAATATACAGATCAAATGAGATTTTCTGAGTTTGACATAGATTTTTGGGTTTCTTTTGGGCACTAAAGGGCCTCTTTCGGGTGTAATGTGATCTGCAAGGCGACAGACGTACAGCTAGGTCTTTGCTCACGCAAAACAGAAGCCAATGCTGCCTAGCACCTCCAGGTCTTTGCTCATGCAAAACAAAGGAGATACACGACTTTTTAGACAAGATCTCAGAACTAGAACCAACTGGTGTCATGTGTATCGGGACATCACACAAACATTCAAATAGAAATGAGCTAATTCCAAGTGACTTTCTTTCCTGAGGTCATAGACTAATTTAGATTCTAAACATGCAATCACTGTTTCTAGCTTTCAGGATAGAGCTTACCAACACATCATTCTAGAGCTAAACTATTTCGATACTGGTTTTACATGAGTCAGCCCTTTGTCATAATGTGAGAGTACATTTCACTTCCCCGCATGCAGTACATCTTTTTATATTTTTCAAAATTTTCAATGTTTTTGTATTTTTCAAATTTTCTCCCCCTAAATTTGTGCATAAATAAAAACTACTAAGCATAGAAAACTTTATGAACAAATTTACCTACAAAAACATGCTCAGTCAGTATATCGGTTCATTTTCAGAAAATTCACAAGCACCTGAAATTTCGAGCTACTGACAGGTTTGGTGAACACATCTGTAGCATTTGCATCCGTATCAATTTGTTCCAATTTGATAAGACCTCTGTCAAAGCAGTCTCGAATAAAATGAACTTTAATATCAATGTGCTTGGTTTTAGAGTGGAAAACCGGATTTTTAACAATTTGAATAACAGCATCATTATCACAGTATATCGTAGTATTCGAATAACCGTAATCCTGCAATTGATGCTGCATCCACACCACTTGAGAGCAAGATGCAGAAGCTGCAACGTATTCAGCCTCAACTGTTGTATCACCACCGTTTGTTGCTTCTTGCTTTGCCAAGAAATGAGCCGATCTCCCAAAAATTGACAACCAGTGGATGTGGATTTCCTGTCACTGTCAGTGCCTCCAAAATTGCTATCAGAAAACGCAAACAAGTCAAAACTAGAATCTCTCGGGTACCACAAGCCAAACCGAGGTTTGCCTTTAAGATACCGAAAGATTCGTTTAACAGCACAAAAATTGAAAGTTTAGGATTAGCCTGATAGCGAGCGCAGTTACAGACAGCAAACATGATGTCCGGGCGACTCGCTGTGAGATACATCAACGATCCGATCATAGACCTATAGAGGCATTGATCAACCGGGATCCTTCAGCATCTTCAGTCAGCAAAGGTCTTTCTGCCATAGGTGTTTTGACTGATTTTGCGTCTGTGAATTTGAATTTTGCCAGCACATCATCCACATATTTTCCCTGATGAATGAGAATGCCTCGAGAATCCTGGCGAACTTGGAGACCCAAGAACATAGTCATCTCCCCGAGAGCACTCATCTCGAACTTCTTCTTCATGACTCCCTCAAATTCTCTGCAAAGATCCTCACTAGTTGATCCGAAAATGATGTCATCGAATAAATCTGAACCAATATCTGATCCTTGCCCACTCTTTTGATAAACAGAGTCTGATCAATTGTCCCACGAGTGTAGACATGGGCCAGAAGATGCTCAGTCAAAGTTGCATACCAAGCCCTTGGTGCTTGATGCAGACCATATAACGCTTCGTCTAGCTTGTAAGCAAAATCTGGATGATCTAGATGAACGAAACCTGGTGGTTTGTCAACAAAAATCTCTTCCTTCACTTCTCCATACAGAAATGCAGTCTTAACATCCATCTGATAAACAGTGAATCCCATGTAAGACGCATAAGCTAAGAAGATCCGAATAGCTTCAAGTCAAGCAACCGGAGCATAGACTTCATCATAATCTAGACCTTCAATCTGTCTAAACCCCTGGACCACTAATCTTGCTTTATTTCGAACAATTACTCCTGCGGAATCTTGCTTGTTTCTGAATACCCATCGAGTTCTGAGTTTGCGTTTCCCTTTCGGCAACTCAACAAGCTTCCATACTCCTAGCTTTTCAAACTGGTTCAGCTCTTCATGCATAGCATCTACCCAGCCTGGTTCCTGCAAAGCTACATCAACAGATTTAGGTTCTATTTGAGAAATGTAGCATGAATATAAGCAAGTATTAATGGTTCCAGATTGGCTCCTGGTTTGAACTCCAGCATGGACGGAACCAATCACAATTGAAATGGGATGAGTCAGTTGAACATTCGTAGTGATAGCAAGTTCAGGCACATTGACGTCTTGAGTAGAATTGGTGGTGCTTGACTCCCCCTCATTAGATGCACCTGTGCTGTTAGCTACAGAAGTTGTAGCCACGCAATCTTCAGGAATGGGATCAGTAAACAAATCACCGGACGATGCACCTTCAGGGGAGGTCTGGGACGTGGTTGAAGGTTGTTCAGTGAAGACCATTCCAGGTGGGTCTATGGTATGACTCCTTGAACTTCCTTCAGCTACTTCTTCTTCTTCAGTATCACCAAATGAAAGCGGGCGCTTCAATGAGGACACACCTACATCTGCGGAAACACTTGACAGCATATTAAAAGATTTAAACAAATCAGCATAATCATAAAGCCAGTCTGGACCAACTCTAGCATCTGTAGCATTTTCTTCTAGCCACTCAATGTTGCACGACTCGACGACTTTCTTCGTTACTTTATTGTATACTCTATACGATGACCCTTTAGTGTATCCAATAAAGAAGCACTCGTCTCCCTTGACCTCAAACTTCCCATTTGAGTCCATGAGTAATAGAACACACGGACAACCAAAAATACGAAAGTGTGAAACCGAGGGTTTACGTCCTTCCAGAATCTCATAAGGTGTTTTCGTATGACGTTTATTTACTAAAGCATGATTCTGGATGTAACACGCCGTGCTAACAGCTTCAGTCCAAAAGAAAGTAGGGAGCTTCGAGTCAGCCAGCATGGTTCGGTGCTGCCTCAATAAGAGTACGATTCCTTCTTTCAGCTACTCCATTCTGTTGTGGAGTTCGAGGAGCACTATACTGTCGAGCGACTCCCTTTTCAACGCAGAAAGTATCCAAGGCGATATTTTTGAATTCAGTCCCAATGTCAGATCGAATAGCCTTTACCATCATACGTGTTTGATTTTCAACCAGAATAATAAACTGTTTTACGAGGCTTGCAGTCTCGTTCTTGTGGCTTAGGAAGTAAACCCAGGTATATCTTGAATAATCATCTACAATCACGAGACAGTAGGACTTCCTTCCAATGCAAAGAACATTCACAGGACCAAAGAGATCCATATGAAGCAACTCAAGCACAGCTTTGGTTGAAGGTACTGGCTTTGATCTATGAGGCTTCCGATGAGCTTTTCCCTTGGCACAAGCAACACATTTCTCTATCAACATGAAGTCTTTAACTGGTAGGTCACGAACTAGTTGACCTTTGGCTATACGATTCAGATTCTTCATGTTAACATGCCCAAGACGACAATGCCACAACTGACCATCATGTTCTGAAATCTTAGAGAATAGGCAAGTTATCTCTTCACAAGGCTTCTTGTTCATGTCGATGACGTAGGCATTTCCTCTCCGTTCCGTTCTGCAGTCATTAATACCCAGTCATCAGGAATCACAATTCCAGGATTCAGCACAAAACATCCCTTCTTTGTAAAGTGAACCGTATTTCCTCTGTCATAAATCTGTGAAATGCTCAACAGATTGTGTTTCAACTCAGGGACGTAATTCACATTTTCAAAGCTGAGTATGCCGTTAGCACAATTCCTTTAAGCGTGATTTTGCCAGATTCTCCTCCCGCAAAGGAGACATGTCCACCATTTAATTCTTTAACATTAATAAGCTGGGACAAATCTCCTGTCATGTGCCTGGAACAGCCACTATCCATGTACCAAAGGAGCATGTCCTCCACAGCTGCTCCTGCATGAAAAACGGGATTAATGAGTTTTAGGAACCCATCCCATAGTGGACTTGGGTTTTCCTTTATCATTTACATATGATACCCTTTTCCAAACAAAATTATTTTCATTTATGAGTGTTAAGGGTTTCTTATGTTTCACTTGAGGCTTAACAGTAGAAGATTTGTGCAACCTTGTTTTTGGGTTTCCAATAATACTCTTTTCCATCTTTAATTATCTTGTTTTGAAAACCCTTTTGAAGATTTTGGTTCTTTAATTTGGTTGCATTCCAATCTTGATCAGAATGTTTAGCCTTTCGATTGCTATTCTTCACTGTCTCAGACTTGGGGGTCTTCATAGACTCAGAATAACGTTGTCGATTGTGCGTAACCTTCTGATTTTGTGCTTGTTTAACCTTCGGTTGCACATTTAGTGAAGACAATTTCTAGCTATGTGTCCAGGAATTCCACAATTGAAACATGTCTGTCGTTTCAATATATGAGAATTCTGGGATCTAGTCGCATGGGCAGATCTATTGGGTCTGAATGATTTGGCATTAGCATTCAATGTTTTAACTTTCTTTGGTTGCTCTGCTTGTGATCCCTGTGCTTGTTCTGAACATGAAGGTACCTGTTGACCAGAACTAGCACAAGTGTGAGATTTAAATCTTTGATGATGTTGTTCTTTTAAAGCGTTTTCTAATTTATCATCAGAAGACAATTCATCTTGAGTCTCTGATCCAGAAACTGTTTTGAGTGACTCATTGTCAGATGTGAAAGTCTTTTCTGTCTCAAAATCAGATTCACATGATTCTAAATTGAATTCATTCTTCAAAACGGTTTCCTGACCATCCTTCGAAGGAGTTTCAGAGGTCTCACTTGAGGATGCTTCATCAGAGAGACTCGCAGAAACTGATTCTGAAAGATGATCAGAATTAGTCTGTTCAAAATTTTCTTTCTCATTTGATGATTCAACATTAGTAACATTAGAGCACGACACATCACATTCATTTGTAGCTGAAAATAAACTATCATCATGCAAAGAATCTAAATTGTCACAACCAGAATCAAAGTTTTCGCATGCACACAGTACTAGAGATTTCATAAAACAAAGTGTCAGGTTCAAAATTATTAGTATTTGCATCTGACAAAAAATCTTGTTCATCACAACTCTTATCGTCGACAACTACTTCATCTGCAAGGGAAAAAGAAGCATTAGTATTTGTAGCAAAATTTGGAACAAAACTCATGGGCTGGTCTGACTGTTTTCCAATAGGATCACAGCTGACCGATGCCTCATCTGTGTTTTGACCATGAAACATACTGTCCATCTGGACTACTTCTTCTTCGGACAAAGGCAAATAGGTATAATTATGGTTAAAAGGAGGGGGCACGTTTTTATAACCTAGACCACTTCCTTTCTTCCTTTGTTGATACACTAATTGCTTGTCACATATTCCTTTGGCCAATTTGCTGGAAGCATCAAACCTTTTAATGTTGATTTTGTTTGTTTGAATTTTTTGTTTGATTTCTTCCAGTTCCTTGGTCAAAGTACTTATGGTTTCTCTTGCATCATCGTATACACAACATTTGACGCTCAGATCTTGTTTAAGTTTAGAAATGTCTTTTCTCTGAGCTTCAATCTTCTCTTGAAAAGTCTTTCGTTCTTTTTCAATGTAGCATTTTCACGTTTTAAATCATTTAGATCTGAGACTAACTCTGAGTTGTGTAAACGATATGACTTTACAGTAGCTTGACAACCAGGAGTACATAGATAAGAGCTTACCTCCTCTGCTGTAAGTCCATGAACTTGAGTCATAAAATCCATGTCGTCAGTTGGTGCTTGATCTTCTGGAGCATTTAGATTGAGATGTTGAATTTCAGAACTCCAGTCAAACAATCTGTTATTTTGCACCACCATGGCTGTGTTCGCAGAAGTTCCACTCGTGGTAGATGTTGAAGTAGTAGTCACTGGAACAACAGTTCTTACGGGGTTTCTGGCAGCTGGCTGAGCAGGAGTGGCATTCCTATTTCCCGGTTGCTTGGTGCATTCTTTGGCCATGTGCCCCCGTTCATGACAATTGTAACATCGAACCTTGGAGTTATCAAATCCCATCTTTCGATCTCCAGAATTGGTCCAGTTGTTTTTCCCGGTTCGCTTAATGAAATTTCTGGCTCTGAAAGTAGCCATTGCCATTTGCCATGTGATATCCATCTCTTCCACATCATCTGGATGCATCTGATATAAGTCAGATGTGGCAACGTTTGGAATAACTGGCTCCCCTGAAATAAAAGCATTTAAACAGTTTATCACAGATGCAGCTATGTCGAGGTTCTCCTTGGACTGCTGAGAGAAGAAGGCCATCATCTCATTCTTCGCATTAGAATTTGAAGCAGACGCATTGACCGGTGATGGAGCAGCAGATGATGGAGCAGCTATGTTCAAGGATGTTGGAGCAGGTGATGCTGAATAGAAAACATTGGCAGGAGGAGACTCTGATGCTGTTCGTGTAGAAGATGAGCTTCCAAACATTTGAAATCCAGCCTGAGAAAGAAGAGCAGCATTGTTTGAGGATGAAACTGTAGGAGGAGCAGTTGTAAACCCGGCTGCAAGCAAACTGTTCTTGTGATTAATCTCTCTTTGTTTATCATCTAATTCACACGATTTGATATGAGAGATCATTTTTGAAAGACTACATCTAGCCAGATCCTTGGTCTTCTTGATCATAGCCACATGATGATCCCAGTTCTTCGGCAGTGCATTCAACAACTGTCTATTCACTAAAGCATTCGACAGAGGTAACTCAGCAATAGTCATCTGAGTGATGAGTTTCACGAACCTCCGAATCTGATTCTCCACCGTTTCACCGTAGATATGATTGAAGTTGTTAAAATTTTGACTCAGCAGATTGCGCCTACTTTCCTTCATATCTTCGTTTCCTTCAAAAACCTCATGCAAAGAATCCCACAGCTCTTTAGCAGACTTGGCTGTTCTGAAACCAATTGCAATGTCTGGTCCCAAAGCCATGGTCAAGTAAGCTAAAGCCTTTTCATCTTCTTCAACTATGTCGAAATCCTCATCTGAATAATGTTCAACGGGCTTCTTTATTCTAATGCCCGGTGCATCATCTCTCTCGTATGTTATCTCCCTAGGACCACGCATGATACTTCTCCATATCTTGCTATCCTTTACCTTGACATGCTTCTCAAACCTCCATTTCCACTCTTGGAAGTCATCTCCCTCTAGCAATCGAGGAATTCGAGTTGTTGTCCCAATTATAGAGTCAAGTTCTTGATGTTTATTTATGGGAGCTAGGTCAATAACTTGATTTGTGGAAGTCATATTTAAATATATTTTAATTTAAAGGTCCAGTTATTTATAGACCTCTCTTAATTGATGAGTAGAGACCACCAGTCGAGACAAACTGAGACAAGCTGGATGAGTCGAGATCCCTGTTGATTGCGAGTAGAGACTGAGAAGGTTGCGAGTAGACACTGAGAAGCTGGATGCTAGAGTTGAGACAGAGATGGTTGCGAGTCGAGATCCCTGTTCGTTGCGAGTAGAAACCACTAATATGCAAGTCGAGACTGAGCAGATTACGAGTAGAAACCCTGGATCTCAAGTCGAAACCTGCAAAACAAGGATTAGATCAAGACAGCTCAGCAATCCCGCAAAAACAACAACTTCCAAAATTCAAAGATTATCGAAATCTTTGAATTCTCCAAACAGATTGGCCGAAAAAACAGCAAACAACTTTCCTTGAATCAACCAAACCAAAATAGCAATAATATTATGAATCCCGAAGAACAACTGATGAACACTTCAAAATAAAACCTGCGAAAATTCTTGAACCTGCTGACACACTTTGTAAAAACCGGATCAGTAACAAAAATCTTGAATCTGAATGATATCTTAACCGAACCAAGAAGAAAGTTTCTTGGCTCTGATACCAATTGTAAAACCCAGACGGATCTTTCAACAATTTCAAATACTTTGTGTGAGTGCGGAAATCAAACACAAAGTGATTCAAGACAATATAAAGCGAAACACAATTGACAATAAACTCAATATACTTGTATTCACCGTTAGAGATGACTGATACAAGACAAAGGAGGTTCCGGCTTTCTACAATATGCGCAACTAATCTCTAATTGTGTGTCTCCCCTAAACAATGCTAGGTCTTGGCTTATATACATTACATGACTCGAGACCCCTTTAAGCCCACACTAGAATGCCCAGTCGAAACCATGTACAAAGACCCATTACATATCGACCCAAACATATTAAACTAACACAAGATCAACTCTAACTTATGTATAAACCTTTCACGATCCAACATCAACAACATCAGCAACATTTATTTCTTGCATCACACTCACTGACGCATTATGTTTGGCGGTACATTCATCTTGTGTCATTCCAAGGCTGAACGACGGCATATTGTCTAACCGTTGGGTACTATATGCACCTAAAATGCAGTCCTCAATCACTTCTGCGGATTTCAGAAAATATTTGTGGTTGGGGATGCGATCTGTGGTGTTGTCACATTATCTCCCCGCAAATCTTGCAAACTTGCACTCTTTGTTTTCCCTTTATTGTCCCCCGCATCTGTATACATGTATAGTAAACATGTTTATTGTTGTGCATAATACAATCATACGAAAAAATTTAAAATCAAATTAAAAGTTTATAAATACCTGCTACTTTCTTACACGGACTCGTATAGCTTTCCTTTTCTTCAGTCTCACCAATAGCGGGTTTATTGAAAAAAAAATTTGTACCTTTCTAAAATGGGTAAAACCGAATGATGTGACGAGTAGCGAGATATATGCTCTTGTATTCCATCCTCTAATTGTTGTTTAAAACTCTCAATTTCTTTGCATATAGATAATATGCGTGCACCACTCATCTGCGTATTACAGAAAATTATAATAACTAAATATATACATAAACTAACCATAACCTATTACCCAAAATTATTTTAAGCGTACGCAACACAGGAACTCTTAACATGATCATACCTCTACCGTCGACGTGTCTTGCGCTTCTGTTTTTTTCACGCCCTTATCCTTGGCAACGTCTTTCGGACCGTCCTCAATATTGATTTCATCATCATCTGCCACATCATATAACTCTCTTATTTCTCCCAGCCCAAAACCTCCGTTCTTGAGCTCCTGCTCCTTCCGTTGGTTCATCAATTCATGTGTCCAAAATCTCAGAGGAGCTTCCCCACGTGCACGGTCGAACCCAGGGCATTGTGCCGACTCCAAATACAACAACTGTTGCAATCAAAAACAAAAACAATTACATTTATAATAAAAGTAAGCAGTGAAGATTGTGATAAATTAGGAAATAGGTTCCTTATAAAGCACAAAAAACAAAACCGTGTTGCTTTTTTTTCATTTCTTCAGTATGCACTGGTGTATTCTCCACATAAAGACACTAGTGTACTAAAATTAAGACAGTGAAGATAGTGATAGAATATATAAATTTGAATTGTAAGTACATACCACCAGATAGGTTAGAGGCCCTCTGAAGTACACATTAGGGTCACACCTTACCCAATCGTCTTTACATTTCTTCACAGCGTCCAACACAAATTGACACCAATCATGCTCCTTGAACCCCTTCTCATGGTTAAACAAATCCAACAAATTGTACATAACACTACCATTTTTAGTGCATCCTATCAGTGTTGATATGAACAACATCACAAAATCTATTATGAACATTTCCCTTTCCTCATACTCATCAGTCTGAATCTTGTCAATAATGTTTTTACAACTAATCGGTAGCTTATCAAACCTGGAAACCCACTTCTCCTTTAAAGGATGTCCTGCTTCTTCATTATTCAGCTTTGACACTTTTATTCCACCGTTTGGAATACCTAATATCTTTTTAACGGACTCTTTGTCGACCGATATTTGTCATTCTCTCAAAATGATGCTCATGTTCTTCGTGTTCAGCTTATCAATAACAAAGTGCCTGATCTGGGCTGTAACATGGCTGACATTAAACTCCAACAACTTACCAAACCCACTTTCTATCACAATCGCTTTATACCATTTATTCATTACCCGCATCGCTTCATAAAGTTTGTTGGGGGACGTTCTAACCCGGATACCAAACAAACCATCTGCAACTTTTGAACGTTTTTTCTTTTGTGTACTCTTGTTCTTCCGTTTCTTTTGTGGTCGCCTTTTCCGGTAACCAAAAAGCTCGGCTGTTTCATTATCGAAAAAATAATAAACCATTAAATAATTTATGATTTTTTGTGAACACTATTTAGAAGCTATATCAAATTTATACCTTCAGCTTGTTTATCTCCGTCTGTAACGTCAATCCGATCAACATCCTCACTGCCCTTCTTAGTATTACTGTCGTCTCCATCATTTGCTCTGTTAACAGTTCCATCTACACGCTTTTTCCTTTTTGGGCGGGTGTATCAATCTTCGGACCGTCTGGGAAACAACATATCATTGTGTACAACTTTATATATATATTTTGCAAACCAATTGAATCATATTTTTTAAAGGGTGTACACAACCATACCTTGTTCATCATCAGTGAAAGGCACTTTGACATGTTTAGTTCTTTCTCTCTTTCTCTTCTTTCTAGCTGTACTTTTTTTCCTCCGCTTACTATCCGAATCCCTTTTTTTTGTCGTCATTTCATCACATTGTTCAGCCACAAATGTTGTGTTTAATCCATTTCAAATACAGATATTGATGAATTGGATATTAATTTATCTTATACTATTTGTTTAAAAAACAGTATAGTAATCATCTATAAATTGTACTCACCTATTTCCCTTGCTCGTTTTCATCGTTCTCGTCTATAAACTGTATTGGATCTTCGATAGTATTACTAAACTTACTAGCCTTCTTACGCGCAATCCTTTCACTTCTCGAACCTATGCCATTAACACAATCATGTCAACAAAGTAGTCATTCAGTTCTAGAAACATTTATTACTTTTTTAAGTTAACAACTTACGTTTACGCATAGCGATTCTTAGTTTGTTTAAAAAATAAAATTAGTTAACACTGCAAAATAAAAAAACAAAGTTAGTGTGCCAGAACAATAATAATAAATATTTTTTACTTAATGAACTGAAAAAATACACAAATGTATAAAAATAAAAAAAAAACCCAAACATAATCTAATACACATATGTAACAGTATGGTGCTTATACTTTAAATGTAATACACAATTGTACTATCTATACCATATTGAAATACATTTTTCTTACAAGAAAATACCTAAAAACCAACCTCCTTAAACCATCTTTACAACCAACAAATCGTTCTGCTACACCAAAATTGCTAGCAGAAAACACATATCACCATCAAAAAATTGTGCACAACAATGGAAACATAAATACACATCATGCACAATAACATAACTAATAACAGCTAGTCGTTAAAAATTAAATTCTCATACATTTGGTTTCAGAAATTCTTAGTTATATCGGTTTTAAGGAGCTCAATCACATAATAAAAATCATAATCCACATGTGTACTTCAACATCTAACTACCTATACTCAAAACAAACGATTCCAGAAACCAGTTAACAACGGTCATTCTAAAAACACAAGTTATGCTTTTTGGTGCTCACAAATCGTTTACAATTACTCATACAAAAACTACGGAACAGGATATGTCTGAACCCTAGAATTTTCAAAGCGACTACATATACACGGTTCACGGATACGAAAACCCTAAACATCTACCATCACCTTTTTGATTCGTCTAATTAATGAATCATGATACTAAAATACACACAAAAACCCAAAATCCGTAAACATATATTGCTTCACAACTCCGATTAGCTTTGATTCGGCGTTTGATTCAACCGCAGACTCCAATCGCCGCTCTTCGCTAAAATTAGGTTTCCTTGTGCACAATGTTTGTCAAGATAGATGTGCGACAAATGTGGTTTTAATTGATTCGGATTATAGGATGTGTATTCTTGATTTTGATTTCTTCAAATCATACTCCGTTCGAGATTTTAGGGGAGGCGAGAGACTGAATATGCGGGAACATAATATGGAAACGGTTGAGTTTCCTTTATTCAAATACATTTAGATGTAATGTTAATTTACCAATATACCCTTATCATTTAATTTTTATTTAAAACACATTTTCTATTATTTACAATCATGCCCCTACTATAATCTTCAAGATAATAGGAATCAACGGTCTGGATCAGTTCGCACAGTTCACTCTTAGAGAGTTGTTCACTCTTGATCCCTACCCTATATATATATATATATATATATATATATATATATATATATATTATACCATTAAATGTGTTTTTATTTAAATTAAGACAATACCATCTCGTTCCTGCCTTTTTTAATTTATATCTTTTTTTACAAATATGCTATTGACGATTAAACCACCACATGTTCATTGCATTTGGTAACTAACATGTAGTTTGTCTGTTCTTTACGCTAGACAAATAAAACCTAATCAAGATAGCTCTACAATTCGCCAACTAGGCATGAGGAGAGGAAAAATAAGAGAAAAAAAGACTGAAATGAAAATCATACACACTTTGGAGCCTTTATATTACAAGATACAAAACTGAAAATCCGAAAAAGAATTTTAGATCAATCGATGTCGAAAATCAAGAAGTAGCTCATGGGTCGGTTTGGTTTGATCTCTCGAGTATGAAGATGTTCCCTTTATCATCCCTCCCTATCTTAGGGTTTCATCCACATATCTTTTAAGTCAACAAATCAAGGTTAAAAAACAAGATTTAAATATTTCATCAAAAAAAAAACAAGATCAATGTCTAAGAGCTAGGTTAAAAAGGAATAAAGGATACGTTATCTCTAACCAACCGTCGGGGTTGAATATCCCAAGGAGAACATCATAGTTTTTACGAAACATATTCATGAGCTGCGCGCAATACAAAACATTAGATGTATATAGAGTCGCACTTCAAAATGGAAAGACAATGGAACAGGGGCGGGTGTTAGGGGTAGCCCGGGATACCCTTAGGTCCAAAAATTATTTTTGGGCTACCCCTAAACTTGTCTTCTAGATCCGCCACTGCAATGGAATGACTACCTGATCAGGGACGATAGTTGAGGTGTCGTACCGAATGTCGACTCTCTGCAAAACATGTGACATGAAACATGAAGAAGACAAAAACAAGGCAAGTTATGTAGAAACAAAAACAAGGTAAGTTACGGAGGAGGCTTAACTGATTTGGAAGAGATGTTGAAGGAGGCCTCAATTACAAGCTTCCCACTCAATAAGTTGAGTCCTCTCACATTGAACATGATTTCATTAACTGCTTTCCCCTCCATTTTTACCAACAAAATTAATAAATATTTCAATATCTTAAATCATTTCTACCTACTAAATTAAACAAAGCAAAACATGTGAAGCTCCGGTTGAACCGGACCGGATTTCATTTCTTTTAGTTTCATTTCTTCATGCTCTAATTTTTTTGTTTAGGCTTTGTATTTTATTAACATTACAAACCCATACAAAAATAGTAATGTAGTTCCTTTATTTTTAAATTAATTTTGCAAATTTTCAAAAAAAAATAAACCATATTTTACGCCATTTTCGACTGGTTAACCTGTAACGCGATGGTTAGATAACCGGTCCGATTATGAAAATACTTGCTGATATGTTGTGCCATTACTTTAAAAAACCAAGATAAATAAGCTACGAATTTAACCGTTTCATTATTAAATTTATATTATATTTTTAAGTTCCTTAAATTACCAGTATATTCATCTTATTATGCTTAAAGTAATATATTATTCATAGTGTCATCCTGGAGAATTTAAAAATATTTAAAATATTCTAATTCAAAAACATATCGAATTAGGTGATCACTGGACAGTCAAGTGTTTTAAATTTTAATTGCACTTAAATTTCGACATCTACACCTAAATTATACATAAAAAAGTTGACGCAAAAAGTGATTTTTCAAAAAAAAAAAGTTAATGAAAAAAAATCCAACTCTATTTATATAAATTTTTTATTCCATTTCCATGACCACACACATACATTGAACGACTTAAGACTGACTCGCTAAAAGGTCGAGCACAAACTCTGGTTTAAAAATAAGTTCATTTAATAAACATGTCTGAGCTCGAGCTTCACTTGTCGATCTCGAGCAGACTTCCGAGTCTAAACGGCCTATTATTTATATAACTTTTATTTAATATATTAAATATATTAAATAATATTTATTATATATAAATTTCTAAGAAAATAAATAAACAATATACATTACGTGATATAATAAGTATAATTATCAATATAAACTAATTATTAAATAATAAACAAGCCAAACTTAAAATCGAAAAATGAAGCTTGAGATTTTGTGAGTTAAAAGAGCCAAACTCGAACTTAGACGAGTTCGACCAGCTGGTGTAGTTTCGTCTCTAGACCAACTGACCAAGTCTCGGTTTGAGACATGTATCAAAATATTTGAATAAAAGCTTTAAAAAATGGAATATCCCACCCCCCCCCCCCCCCCCCCCCCCAAAAAAAAAAAAAAGAAAAAATGAAAAAAGAAAGAAGATAACAAACACAAACAAGAGGCTAAGGAACAAAGTACCTTAACAACATCAATAACTTGCACGAAATCCCCCAAACTTATGAAATCTCTCAACCCCAACTTCGTTCTTTTCGATCCCAATATCATTATCGTACTGTATATCAGCTTCCAGCATCCCCCCAACTAAACAATCCCCCATACACACCCATCAATTTCAAGTTTCAACACAGATACTCCTATAAAAAAAAAATTATAAATTATAAAAATGTTTGAATCATTTCACCTTATCAAGATCAACAGTCGGGTTCGGATTCGGGTTCAAACCCTCCAACACCTTCACCGTTTCCTCAATTTCATATTTCTTCTCACTCGGCATCCCAAAAATCCCTCGATTCAATCAATAAAAAAAAAAACTGATTACAAATTTTTATTTTGATTTTTTTGGGGGAATTTGATGAATGTAAGTGTGTACCTTGAAGGGTTTGATTGAGTTTTGTTTTGAGGTGAGTGATTGTCGGAGAGTTGTCGGTTTGGTTGTTTAACAGGTTGGAGGTTTGGTCTGAAACTTTAATGGCGAAATTGGATCTGGATGTTATGAAGTGTTTGTGAGTGGGGGGTTTGGTTAGTTTTGGGATTGTTGGTGTGTAAGGAAGCACGTGGGATGGTGAGATGTTGGGATGAAGAAGCTTTGTCGCCATTTTTGGGTTTGGAGTGTGCAGAAATGTTGTACAGAGTTTGAGGATTTTTATGTTGTTTGTAAGAAGTAATGAGGTGTGTGTGTGTGTGTTTTAGATTGATGCTTGAAAGCGATGTATTGGGTTATCGAAGTCAGGTGACACTGTCACACCCACAAATAGTGGGTCTATAAACGTTACACTCTTTAGGGCTTTGTTTCCGTAGATGACCAAAATCGGCACAAAAAACGCCCCATCAAATCAGCTCTAAAAACGGTGTAAAAACACGCCCTCCTATGCATGGTTGTAACAATCACTAGGCGCTAGTCGAGCGTGATGTACCGACTAGCAACTATTAAGGATTAGTCATGATTAATCGGGATTAATCAGATTGGGATTTTTATATGGGTTTTTTTTAGTTTTATACACACATATAGCATTTTCATATGTAATTTTTTTAAGTAGACAGGTTTTAACACCTCGTTAACCTATTTTTTAAAGTGTACAAGATTAATCGCCGGAATTTATATGTTTTGGTTGCAGTTTGGTCGGAATCTGAACGGAATTTTGCGAATCGCCTATTTCCGGCCGACTAGGGCTGATTTTTCGGCCAACTAGCCCCGATTAGGGACGACTAGCGATTAAATCTCCGATTACCTGAAAATTAATCAGCGACCGGCCGACTAGCGATTAACCGCCGATTAATCCTGATTTTTCCAACAGTGCTCTTATGTCCAATAACATGTTTTTGGGTATTTTATAATAAAAACGTCCACCTTATCTCTCTCTTTCTCTCATTCACGATTTCACGCCATCCCCTCTCTTGTTGGAAACCGGCCCATTGTGGATGCCTTAATCTAGGGATACCAACCAACATCGGTACCGATAATTATTTTTATGGTTTCGACTTGTGTACTAGTCGATTTCGTACTTTTCATATATTTGAACTACTAGTATTGTACCGCCATAATCGGTACGATATTCAGTTTGTGTTTTTACTTATTTTTAGTGTTGGTAATAGTACGATACTTGTGCGCTACCGATCTCATCCCTTCTTTAATCAATAAGAAGACTTTTCTGTGTTTTGAAAATGGAACATGCGGTTCTACTATATGATGAATTATTTGAACCAATTATAATCGAATGATGTAATTACTAATTTGTTATTTGAATAAAATAGAAAATACAAAATAAAGTATAACGATTCAAGAATTTATTTTTCTTAGTCAATAGATTGTTCTAATGACTATTCAACTGTCTGATCCTTAACTTGTCTGTACATGTGTTCAGTAGAAGTAACATCCAACCGATCTTATGCGTCTAGTAAGAAGATATTCTATGTGACTTTGTATTTTATCATATGAAGTCACAAATGTAAATTTTGACCTTATACTTTTGCATTCAGATGAACACATGTAGACTTTGGTAAAGCTCTACACTAGAGGACTAACATCTTATAAGTTTAGTCATGTGATATTCTGTTTGTTTACCATTTCGATTTGTGCTCTTTCAACATTCGTTAATTTTTCTGATCGGTCTTCTGATTTGTATCGAAACTTTTTTTTGGTGCTTTGATTTTGTTCCCGTTCATTTTTTTTTAAATTGTTCTCGTATATTCAATTTGCCTTAGTTTGGTCTCTTTCAACTGACTATGGAGGAAGGTCGAACTCATAGTTGGTAATATGTTCAAAGGAGAGCAACTAAATATTTTAAAGCCATCCTAACTAACAAATTTGATAATTTTAATTAAACCCACCCTCTATAAACTTATATCAACTAGGTTAATGATCCAAACTTACGTAGTTTTATAAGATAAAAGAGGTTTCATATCTTAATATTTTGAAATGAGAAATAATCCAAAAGATCAAACGGATTCTAAATATAAGGGTTTAATAATAAAAAAACAATATAAATAAATTTAATTAGAGGGAACCGGGTCAACCCGTGAACCCGATCCTAAATGTTGTTAAGATATTAACGGATTTCCATGTAACCTCGTCACATTCAAGCTATCCAGCCCAATAAATATCTGGGCCAAGCCCATTATACTATTTACAGTTTTGGACATCCCATAAGTTGCTAAGTGCTAACCCAAGTAAATTAATTTGGACCCACTGCTGTATTTCATAAACATATTTTAGCAACTGTTAATCTGGTTTTCTTTATTAAACAGTATATAAATAAATATCCTTAACTATTTTATGAATTCTCGTAAATGATTTAATGTATAAAATTATTTAAAAAATGATTAAATAAGGTTTAATTATTTCATAAATGAGTAAATAAGGTTTTGTTAGTACTCAGAGATGTTACTTCCAATAAATCACAACGACTATCTGTGTAATTAACTCTCAAAAATATAAAAAAACTCACTATATTTGTAAAAAACATATTGTAAAATATGCTACATAAAATAATTAATAATTATATCCCTAAAATCAATTATATATATATATATATATATATTACCAAATCTATTAGAATTACATTGTCAAAAAATCACCCTTAATTCAAATATAATCTGATTGTATTTATGTTTAGATAAGTTATCGACCCGTGTCTTACACGAGCTTAATGGCTACTCAACACAAATAAATAAGATTTAAAAATGAATGTTATTTTTTGTTGTGTTAATATTATATTATACTAGGTTATAGACTCGTGTATTAAACGAGTTTAATGATAATTTAACATAAATAGATAAGATCAGAAACAAAATAAATTTTTTGGATTCCATTGATATTTTGGAAAAATAAATAAAAATTAATGAATAATTAATTGATATTAAAAAATATTGACGATATTTTTTTTTATTAAACAGTGTATGTAATATATGTTAAATATTATTGAATAGCTTTAATCACATATACTTACTTTTTATTTAATATCAATATCAATATCAATTGTTATAAACGGTTTTTACATAAAAAGTTACAAATGAATAGTAACTAACTTTTGAAAAACATTTAAGTTTTATATAATAGTTAAATAAGTTTATGTAACCTATTTTAAACATTATTAAATTAATCATTAAAAATAAACTTTTATATTTAAAGTCAAATATATATTAAACGCATTCTTTTTACATAAAATGATCATAAAGTATAGTTTATAAATAATATAAACTAAACCTATTTGTAACATAAACTAAACGCAATATTATTTAATAAACATAAATCTAAACTTTTTATATTGAAAATTTTGCACTGAATAATTACAATAATGAAAAAGCTTTTTTTTATTTATAAAGAAGTTACAAAAATATGCATAACTTATTTAAAAATAAATACAATTAGATTATATTTGATATTTGAAATAACGGTCATTTTTTGAAAACGTAATTCTAATAGACATTTGGTAATATATATTAATATTTAGGTATATAATTATTAATTAAATATTTTTATGTAGCATGTTTTATAGTATGTTTTTTATAAATATAATGAGCTTTTATATTTTTTAGAGTTAATTATATTGATAGTACTTGTGGTTTATTGAAAGGGGATATTTTTAAGTACTAAAAAAAGTTATATAGGGTATTTTAGTCATTTTATACTGATTTAACAAAAAAACTAACGAAAGTTAGCCTTAATACTCAAAGGTGTTACAGTATTGGCGTTACTTTCAATAAACCATAAAACTAAATGTATATAATTAACTCTAATTTTTAAGAACATTTTTACTTCCACTAAAATGTGGTTAAGTCATAAAAGCATTCATGTGGTTGATCCGGTCCTCCAAGTTTCCTCAGTTTTTAAAGAAAACAACTAGACTTTAGGAAGGTAATCACTAAGTCAAACATGAAGTATCACTTACCACTCACAAAATAAAGTTCTATATTTTTTACCAATAAAAAAATAATATTGAATCAACCATAAAAATACTTTAGGGCAGTGAGTTAGCATCAATTATCGGAGCTAATGATGTCATGGTAACATGGTTGAGACATCCTGGTTTTTCTCTCGAGACCCGGGTTCGAGTATGCACTTTGTATGGGAGCATTCAACTGGCTGGGAGGTCTTTATAGGGTTTTCTCTAGTTAAACGTCGTGTCACTCTCTGTGCTAGCATGGGCCCTGTTGTAATGAACGACCATCTGACATTAGTGGGATCGAGCCTCCAATGGGGAGGTGTGATGAGTCGATTTAGATAATTTGCCGTTCAAAAAAAATATCAATTATAGGTATTATTTAACAAGATTCTTGTTCGGAAGATCGCAATGATGCATCACTCAAGAAAATGATGAAATAATGTATGAGTAAACTTAAATCTCATAAGACCAACAAAAATCTAACCTAATCACTTACAAGATACTCCTGTTTCCATGTTCAAACTTAAGAAAAGTCAATGAAATAAAAAAGTCAAACTTCTACAAAGGTTGTGGAAACCAAATGGGACCCAAAAAAACAAAGCACTTAGACAACATATTGCAAGTTATGTGGTATGTGTTGTATAATATATATATATATATATATAGCTTTCCTGTAGATATTGCATTTTAACAATTTATGCCAAATGAATTGGAACTTACACATCAATCTAATGCTGACCAGCTAAGGAATTTAAAGAACCTGTTAATTCATTGTTCTGCAAATGACTGCCAAATAAAAAAAACATCATTACCAATGAGTAGTACTAAGGGAATTTGGTAGATCTCCTATTAAGTTTTTATATGAGAGATACTTGCATCAATATATGTAGCATGTAAGAGTAATGGTGAAGTTATTCTTAACGCTATAAATTATGAATGTCCAACTAACCAAAGACAGGATTTTAAGTTGTTAAGTGATAAATGTATCAAAAAATAACGTATGTTTATCATATTTATCAGAGTGTACGAAGAATGGTGAGAGAAGTGATGTAGCCGTGACACGGCGGAGATAATATTTAGGGGTTACATCATCTAATCTCAATCGGGTTCTAACATATCTATAGGATCCAAAATTTTCATGTTGGAGCGGGTTTACATCCACGTGAAAGAACATTCGGGTCAGGGGGATCAAGTGGGAAATTTAATATGAGAAGGGCTATAGTGTTGACATGTGTAATTTTTTAAAATCATTTATTAATAAAAGGATAAAATAAGAAGCCTTAGTACAAAATTGGACTTTGATGATTGTGTCAATGTGCCACTAAATAAAATTCAAGCTAAAGGATACGTACTCCGTCGTCTTCCTCCATATTCTCTTCTTAATAGTAGCTATGAGTTAGCCAAAAAATAAAAATAATGATATTTATCTTGACCCACTTGCCTTCTTTTTAACATCTTTAGGAGAGATGATAAAAGGGTCAAATTACTAACAGAAACTCTTCGTCGGGTACCTTGTTTAACAGAATGTTGGTTGGCCAAAAGGTTAATGGACCCTCCAAACCCTCCGTAGTATGTATATATAGGCATGTATGTATGTATATACGTGTGAAATTTTTCTCATAAAATTATACCTACTAATGTGAATGAGTCATAAAAACACATATTTTGTGAATGAGTCATAATATATATATATTTTTTAGAGTAGAGATAAGAGATAGATTGAGTTGACAAGATTACAAAATAATGTAAAAATATACTTTTATTAAAAAAGATCCTACACCACCACATAATATATAATTCGAAACCTAGTCTAACCGTGCAAAGTGGTATAAATCAAAAAAGAAATTTAAAATATGGAGATAGAGATAGAGATAGAGTTGACAAGATTCTTGATGTGTAAATCACCTTCACACTTGCAAAAGGAAAATCATGTTCCTGTACATAAAAAGAATAAATGTCTCACAACTTTGAGAACATGAGTGGCCAACGGAAAAAAAAGTCATTTAAATTATGTAAATACTTTTCCAATCAAAAAAAATATTTATTTTATATTGTATCAAAATAAATACAATATGATTAAAAGCTTTTAAATTTGGCTAGTAATTTTGCTCTTTAGAAATAAGTTCTTGGATGTAGGTCCTAATTTATAAAAAAAAAGTTAATTCATAATTTTAAATATATATTAAATGCCATATTTACTTTTGGAAAAGAAGCAATAGTATGATTTAGTGCTACTCTTTCATAGGCTTCATGAAGGCCCCTTTAGTTAACTTTTCTCCACTAAACTACTTCAAACGAACATAGATTGAAAATAATTGTTCAAGATAAGAAGATTCAATCAATCTTTGGACTATGGTGCACCATGATATATATGATAATAATGTTACTCTTTAATTGGCTTCTTAAAAAGCCATTTGTATAGTGCTTCATATGCCCACTAATTTACATAGAAGAGCTCAAAAGATGTAATTTCCACATCACCATTACATTTAGGAAATTTCCAAGCTCCTTCTTGCCATATAGGACACAACATACATGGAGGTATTCTTGTGGGAAATCTAACGAAAGAAAACTTTAAATATTTTTATAGTTAATCTTGATTTAAAGAGTATGATATTAACTTTATATACTCACTTTTTAAAAGGAATTTCTATATTTTGTTAACTTGAGTTCAATACCGTTAGCTAGAACTATAAAAAAAAGCTAAGGTGTGAGATTGATTTCCAAAGTGTACATATACTATTACGGAAACGTAAATATTATACATCAACAACAATGATGGGATGTAGGCAAACCATACTATTTCAGAGGAAAAAATATAAACATATCCTTTCTCAATGTTATTTTGTTTTCTTAAGAAATAAAAGTTATATAGTATTATTTTGCGTGCTAAAAAAAGAAACATGTTCTCTCGATTAATTACAAAAAAATGGGTTCTAGTAGTTTCTTTGTAACGCTACGGAGAAGATTAGCATGACCCATTGTAACATCCTAAACAAATTCCACATTGGTTGTGGTTAGGAGAGATTATTGGTTGATAATAAAATGTTAAATCTCTTAAATCCCCGACGAGTTTTGGACGTATTAGATGTGGAGCAGATGAAAACCAATGCGTTTTGGACGTATTAGATGTGGGGCGGATGATAACCAATGCGTTTTGGACGTATTAGATGTGGGGCGGACGAAGACCAACGCGTTTTGGATGTATTAGATGTGGAGCAGATGAAAACTATATAGTTAAACGTGCTTGAGTGGAAGTATTACCAGGATGAGTGACTTTCTTCAAAGGTTCCACCAAAAACAAATTTGTGACTTCTTAGATAGGCAACCCATCAGAACAGACAATATAGTAGTGCGAGAGGCCGGATATTACATTATTCTGAAAAACAAAATCTAGTTTTCAAATACAGTTCGTAACTGTACTTCACTTGCTAAGACCCAAAACCATTATTTTTCCTTTTTTATCCTTTATCTTCTCGTACCTGTCTTTCGTTTTTCTTTTAAGATACATTGGTGTTCTCTACTTTATTTTAGTTAATTGTTGTTGTTGATCAGTTCTGTTTAAACATAATGGAAAACATAAAGAAATACCTGTGACGGGAGACAGGCCAGCAGAGAATCCAGTCAGAGACGCAACCATGGGGTTCGACATATTTGTCAGTGTGATCTGGTTCCTCTTTAGGGTGTAAGATTATAATGGTAAGAACCGAACTAGGGATGAATTCGGTTTAGGTTATGGAGAGAGAGGTGGGTGGCGGCTTTAGTGATGTTGTTGTAAGAGTCAACCCTAAACCTCTCTAATCATCTCCTTATATACACCCAGAAGGAAATCCTAATTAGTTAATAAGGGTAATATGGTCCATCAACAATTACCAACTAATATATAATAGGATTAATATATTTTGATCTAATATAATATAAATGATTATAATGACTACATGATTAAATATTATAAATAATATATTTAATCTTACATTCTCCCACTTAGACAGTAATCATTTATCATGAGTATTAGAATAAGCCTGATCAGGAGTTAACACTCATTTTAGCTTTTAACCAAGAACCGTAGCAGAAAAATACAGTCGTTGAATCATCATATACTTAGGACCCCCATTAGTCATACTACAGCCTCAATTTAAAACTTAACATTATGATCAAAATATGTAAATAAGCCCTTTAGCGTTTGAGTTGTATTTATATTTGTCTATATGTCATTATACCGGCAGAACATATGTTAGAGACATACAAAATCAAACTGAGGAAATTTCATTAATTAAAACATAAGTAAGTACAATATGCTATTAAATAAGGTCTTTTGTAAATCCCATATTCGAAACATGTTCTTCGAAAACTTTAGGTGGGAGACCTTTAGTCATCGGATCCGCAAGCATATTTTTAGTACTAATATACTCAATACAAAGATTATTTTCCTCAACTCGTTCACATACAAACAAGTATTTTGTATCGAGATATAACCAGCTCCAGTCGAACTGTTACTGTTCGAGAAACTAGCGGCAGCTGAGTTATCACAGTAAAGATTCATTGGTCTAGAAATGGAATTAACAATTTTGAGTCCAGTGATCAGATTTCTAAGCAACATTCCATGACAGGTTGCATTATAAACTGCAATGTATTCTGCCATCATTGTGGAAGTTGAAGTTAACTGTTGTTTATGACTCTTCCATGAGATAGGTCCGCCTGCTAACATAAAGATATAGCCCGAAGTGGATTTATTGTCATCTTTGTACTTGGCAAAGTCAGAATGAATATCCTACCACTTCCAAATGATCACTTCTTCTATAAGTCAATTTATAGTCTTTCGTCCCTTGCAGATATCTAAGTACCTTCTTAGCTGCTTTCCAGTGATCTAAGCCAGGATTAGTCTGATAATGGCCTAGCATTCCAGCAATATAAGTGATATCTGGGCGAGTACAGACTTGAGCATACATCAGGCTCCCAACTACTGACGCGTAAGGTATCTGGCTCATTTGCTCCTTTTCAACCTCTGTTGTCGGACATTGGAATGAACCGAAAACATCTCCCTTAACTACTAGAGCGACTGAGGGTTTGCACTGTTGCATGTTATAACGCGTAAGGACACGATCTATGTAAGCCTTTTGAGACAATCCTAAGATCCCTTTGTGTCTGTCACGGTGAATTTCGATGCCAATGACGTAAGAAGCATCTCCGAGATCCTTCATGTCGAAGTTATGCGAGAGTAACCGCTTCGACTCATGCAACATGTCTAAACTATTACTTGCCAATAGAATATCATCTACGTAAAGGACAAGTATAGTAAAGTTGCTCCCACTCATCTTGAGGTAGGTGCATTGATCCACTTGATTCTTTATAAAACCTTTCCTCTTCATGACTTCATCAAACTTAAGGTACCATTGACGTGATGCTTGTTTTAACCCGTAAATGGATTTCTTCAACTTACAGACTAGATGCTCTTGACCTTCAGGTTTAAAGCCTTCAGGTTGTTTCATGTAAACATCTTCGTCTAAGTCTCCGTTAAGGAAAGCGGTTTAACGTCCATCTGATGCAGCTCTATCAAAATGAGCTACTAGAGCCATAACGATCCTTAATGAATCTTTACGAGAGACAGGTGAAAACGTCTCTTGACAATCAATTCCCTCTTTCTGAGTGTAGCCCTTTGCAACCAATCTTGCTTTATAGCGTTCAACGTTCCCATTTGGATCCAGTTTTGTTTTGAATACCCATTTACATCCTACGGGTTTGACACGTTGGGTAATTCTACCAAATCCCAAACGTCATTTTTCTTCATGGATTCAAGCTCATCATTGATTGCTTTATTCCATTTAGAAGACTGATCACTGCTAATAGCTTCATTATAAGAGATAGGATCATTGAGCTTTCCGGCATCCATTTCAGTCAGGTAGGTAACATAATCATCCCAATTAGTAGGCCTTTTGTGCCTGGATGACCTCCTGAGTTGATTATAGGGTTCAACGGTGTCTTGGTTCTGAGCGTTTGATGTGCCTTCATTATGAGGTATAATGGGTTCTTGATGTGGAGGTAAATTTGGAGTTGGTGCAGTAGCTTCAGGTGCAGTTGTTGCATTGGGTACAAGAGGAGTAAACAGAGTAATGGTAAGCGACAAATCTCCCCCCCCCCCGCGCGTCTTGTACTTCTTGCAATTCTTCGTAAGGGTTGGTACTGCTCCACTGACCTTAAAATTTTCCAGGAACGCGGCACGCTTGGTTTCAACAATAGGGGTGACATGGGAAGGACAATAGAAACAGTAAACCTTTGAGTGATCAGGATACCCAATAAAGAAGCAGGTAACTGTTTTAGGGTCAAGTTTCTTTAGGAAAGGATTCTAAAGTTTCGCTTCAGCAATGCAGCCCCATACTTTCATATATTTAAGACTCGGTTTCCTTCCTATCCAAAGTTCATAAGGAGTTTTAGGGACAGACTTAGAAGGAACTCTATTGAGTATATGAACAGCAGCTATTAACGCTTCAGTCCAGAGGAATAATGGTAAATTAGTGTTGGCTAACATACTGCGCACCTGTTCATAAGGGTATGATTTCTTCGTTCAGCGACACCATTCCGCTGAGGTGTACCTGGCATGGTGTATTGGTTTATAATCCCCTGGCCCTTACAAAACTCATAAAATGGACCAGGAGCTTGACCCACATCAGTATGTCTTCCATAATATTCACCGCCTCTATCTGATCTCACAACTTTAATTTTACGATCTAGTTGTTTTCAACTTAGTTTTATAATCTTTAAAAGTTGTAAGAGATTCAGATTTTCCTTAATTAGATACAAGTACATGTAACGAGAATAATCATCAATGAAAGTGATAAATAAAGTATGCCCAGTTATGCCAGCGATTTGGTAAGGACCACTAATGTCAGTATGAATGAGTTCTAATAAATTAGAGCTCCCAGTGGCACCTTTCTTATTCGCTAATGTCATTTTACCTTTAAGACATTTGACACATGTTCCAAAATCAGTAAAATCGAGAGGAGGTAAGACTTCATCCTTTAGGAGTCGATTTAATCATTCTCTTGAGATGTGGCCTAAACGTTGATGCCACAACATGGATGAAGTCTCTAAGTCTAGATTTTGTTTCATCTTTGTGAGTGATTCATTAATATTATATGACAACAAAGATTTGGAAAAGTCATCATCTAGTTCTAATCTATAGAGACCACCATCCAGAATGCCAGTACCATAAACCACAGAATCATAGAGAATAGAGAGTTTGCGATGACAATGAGTAATATCAAAACCGTCTATGTCTAACTTTGGTCCTGATACAAGGTTCCGAGTTACCTCAGGAACATATAAGGTATCATAAAGATTTAATGCATAAACCAGTTTTCATAAAGAATTGTAAAGTTCCAATGGCCCTCACTTCTAATTCTCTACATCCCTCACTTTAAGTGTTCTTTGGTTTCTTCCCAGCCTCCGGATTGTAAGGAATCCTTGAGTAGAGTTAGTGACATGAGTCATAGCACCAGAATCAAACTACCAAGAATTAGCAAGAACATTTAAATTATAGGACTCAAGTATCATGAAAAAAATCATTACCTTTCTTAGCCAGCCACTGCTTAAAGTCAGGGCATTCCTTTTGCTTATGTCCTGTCTTTTTACAGAACTTGAAATAGGGTTTGCCTAAGGAGTTCTTAAAGCTGGAAGGTGAACTTGTACTAGGATTGGGCTTTTGGACTTTACAAACATCCCTCCTTGGATAAGTGTTCTTCCTCTTCTTAGAGCTGGAGGTAGTAAAGTGTGCAACATCAGTAGTTCGATCCATCTTCATACATTTCTCCCCCTGCACGCACATGGCGATCAGCTCACTCATCGACCATTTTTCTTTTTGAGTGTTGTAATTGATCTTGAATGTTTCATAGGACGAAGGAAGCGAAGTCATGATGAACTGAATAAGAAAACCATCACTAATCGCCATGTCTAATCCCTTGAGCTTATGGGCTATGTCGTTCATCATCATGATGTGTTCACGGATGCCGCTCCTCCCATCATACTTAGTAGTCACCAGCTTGAGGATAAGAGTACTAGCGTGTGCTTTAGATGTTCCCTTGAACAGCTCCTCCACAGAAGCCAAGTAGGTTTTTGCATCTTCAGAATCAGGAATGGCTCCTCGAATTGCATTGCTTATGGACTGCTTCATGAACATGAGAGACATGCGGTTACACCTAGTCCATTTTTCATGAGCCAGCTGCTCAGCAGCGGTACTCTGAGGAGTAAGGTCTTCAGGCTTATTCTCTCTTAGAGCGTAATCGAAATTCAGTATAGCAAGAGTAAGCATGAGAGAGTCTTTCCATGCAGCAAAGTTATCACCAGTCAATGGTGGAATCCCGCAATTGGGCGCTGATAGTGGAAATAATATGAGCAAATTATGATACTAAGAAAAGAAGTCTTAATGTGATCTAAGGGCAAGTTATTCTAAGGCATGCATAAGTAATGACCATTTTAACTATGAAGCTGTGATATTGTCTATTACTAACATCAAAATAATAGACTTAGTTAAAAGTTCTACTTAAATGAAGACAATCAGCTTTGGCCAGAAGTGTAATCACCTAAGTATGTGTGCAAAGTAATTGTGGACAAATCAGCTTTGGCCAGAAATGAGACAACCACTTTAATTATGCACTTGTTAAATATGCTAGACATAAATGAATTAGATCAGCTTTGGCCAGAAATAAAACATTCATGTTTATAATGCATAATTAACATAGCTTTTCGTAATACTTGAACAATAATAGATGCATCAAATCACCTTTGGCAGTGATACATCAGAAGCTCATTCAAGTTAAGCTATTTGGTTTTTTTTTTTAAATTATCTTATTACAATAAATTAAGTATTTACAAAACCATTTATTTAATAGCAAACCCCCTATTAGCGCGGATCTGAAATTTAGTTCAAAAAATAGCCTAATTTAGTAATGAGATTTCGGATAAAATCTTGGATTTCGGATGAAACTCGGATTAGTCCGAGATAGCATCTCGGATGAGTTTGGGATTAGTCCGAGATGGGCATTTCGGATGAGTTCCGGATTAGTCCGAGATAGGCATTTCAGATGAGTTCCGGATTAGTCCGAGATAGGCAGCTCGAATGAGATTCCAAGTTAGTCCGAAATGGTCATCTTGGATAGGCCCCAAGTTAGTCCGAAATGGGCACCTCGGATGAGATTCAAGTTAGTCCGAAATGGTCATCTCGGATGAGCCCCAAGTTAGTCCGAAATGTGCATCTCGGATGAGACCTAAGATAGTCAGAAATGGGCATCTCGGATGAGACTCAAGTTAGTCCGAGTTAGTCATTTCGGATAAGACTCATGTTAGTCCGAGTTAGTCATTTCGGATAAGATTCATGTTAGTCCGAGTTAGTCATTTCGATGAGGCTCTGATTAGTCCGAATTTGTCATTTCAGATAAGACTCTGATGAGTCCGAAACTTATCCTGCAAGATTTCAAAATCTCTAATGATGGCAATTAGTTGTGATAAGTTTGAAATTCGAAAATTAGGGGATTATGGGATCAGTTTTCCTATTTTAATGCTGATCTAAATATATCAAAATATTTCGAAAATAATATCCGTTTATTTTACAACAGATTTAAAAAATTTGTTAAATAAAAATAAATCAAAACTGGGAAAACACTTAATAATCCGCATTCAACTCCAAAATATAGGACTTTTTCGAATTTCATAAGAACAAGTGATGAACCCAAAACATAAACTTAAATAATCAAATCCAAATCTGGGATTTTTTAGTTCATTATGATGATTTCGGAACAGTAAAAAATAACCATTTGATTTCAGAACAGTAATTAGCCATTAAAACATCAAATCCGAATTATTAATTCACAAGTTATGTGATTTCGGAACAGTAATCATGTTCAAAATTTATGTTTTCCAGATTTTAATCCCAGAATAATGGATACATAACAGAACTGATTTATCAGCATATGCTCTGATACCACATGTTGATCAGTTCTGTTTAAACATAATGGAAAACATAAGGAAATACCATGTGACGGCAGACAGGCCAGCAGAGAATCCAGTCAGAGACGCAACCATGGGGTTCGACATATTTGTCAGTGTGATCTGGTTCCTCCTTAGGGTGTAAGATTATGATGGTAAGAACCGAACTAGGGATGAATTCGGTTTAGGTTATGGAGAGAGAGGTGGGTGGCGGCTTTAGTGATGTTGTTGTAAGAGTCTAACCCTAAACCTCTCTAATCATCTCCTTATATACACCCAGAAGAAAACCCTAATTAGTTAATAAGGGTAATATGATCCATCAAAATTACCAACTATATATAATAGGATTAATATATTTTGATCTAATATAATATAAATGATTATAATGGCTACATGATTAAATATTATAAATAATATATTTAATCTTACAGTTGTGATATATTTTTATTTATATTGTGTGTGTGTTTATTTTGTGTTCTTTTTTCCGGTGCATTCTATGTTCTTCGACACAACGCATACATAGATACATATTATCTGCGAGATACTATTCTTTCCGGCTTGTATGTTGTACCCACGCACGTTGTTTTATGTTTATGCTTGCAATATGCTTATATGCGCGTACACATAAATACATGTGTATGATTCGACTTGTAAATTATATAAACTTTTTCTTAATATAAAAAGAGTATCACCATTACGAGGTGATCCAACGTTTACCTCAACTAATTTTTGGAACACTTTTGAACCCATTATACATATGATATCTTGTTAAACTTTTTCGCTTACTACATACTATGTATGCACGAACAAGATTTTAGATGTAGCTTGATTGAGAAAGTGAAATAGTCCATCATATAACTTGACTAAAATACATGTGATTTTGAGTGAATCATAGAGCTTTTTTATACATATAGGTTGAGATAAATTTTGAAAATTCTATTCCAAAATGCCTTGAATACTTCAAATAGTTCATAACCATGTTTGCCAAAGATACATGACCCATTCTATTAAAACTATAAGTTAAGGCTAATGAAAGTATGGCTATCTTTTATATGTAACTTTAAGACTATATATGTATAATGCCTAGCTAACAAATCTTTTGTTTCATTTCCGAAGAAGTAAGATGACACTATTGTTATCGTGTCAATCAATCTAACATAGAGTCGACGTTATTTAAATTCTCGCCTAACTAGAGCGTGATGATTTGTTTTTATCAAAACATGAAAATTATGTTATAAAAGGGGGATACTTTTCACATTGAAACAAAAATAACACTAGTTACTTACCTAACGTATTTACCAATCATTAGCTTATAAAAGTATAAAACTTTTTTTCTATTTTAACCAAAGGACATTCAACGTACGGATCATACCTAAACCGAACACCTTTAAGATTTCACTTGAATTCAAGTATATTTCTAGTTAAGATTGTCTAGATGATCAAGCCCTACACATGGCATCCTTTCACTTGGAGAAAGTGGATATGTCCCATATGAATAGTGAATCCATTATTAAAGAAATACACAATACTTGGTGGAGGATCATAATGGTGGGAGATCAAATATTCTATGTTAACATAGAGATAAAATCCCACATGGTGTGTCAAATCCAATACGAATATATATGCTTTACAATCAATATACAAAAGTGTTGGACCCATCTTTAAGCCCTCTACATATACATATATATGTTCTTCTTGGTGAGTCTTCCATTGAATCCAACCACATCCCATCTAACACAAACTCTTCAAATGTCAAGTGTATCAAATATGTTATTCCAAGATGAGTTATATCATATTTATTCAAGAAAACTCTTACTTCATACTCAAATAAACCAACTTAGTGCGGCGGTGACAACAACAACGCCGGCCCCCTCTCCATCAAACCCACCTCCGTTTCATAACAACTTTGATTCGAATGTGGTGATGGTGCTATCAGTGCTTTTGTGCGCGCTAGTTTGTTCACTAGGGTTAAACTCCATCATAAAATGTGTACTAAGATGTACAAGTATACTTGGCTCAGAAATCGGTGCCAACCCAGTAAGTGGCTCGGCAAGGTTATCCAAAACCGGAGTTAATAAAAAGGCGTTGAAGACATTCTCAACGGTTAACTATTGGCATGGGTTGCAGTTACCAGGGTTGGGTAAGGAATGTGTTATATGCTTAGGTGATTTCTCTAAAGGTGAGCACGTTAAGATATTACCTAAGTGCAATCATGGGTTTCATGTTCGTTGCATCGATAAATGGCTTCGTTCCCATTCATCGTGTCCAACTTGTAGGCATTCGCTACTAGAGACATGCCAAAAGATTCTCACTCGTGGGAACTATAGCAATACCACATCTTCACAACTTCAAGAACAAGGTCCAAGTGATGCTACCACTTCTATAAGCATACCGCCTTTACAGCACGAAGGTGTGTTGCGAAATTAGGAGTCGTAACTTGTAACTAGGTTCGGTTTTAGATATGCAAATCATCAAGTGTATATACTATAGTAGTACCCATAGTTAAAGTAGCTTTATGTTCCTAATTGTTTTGTAGGTCTATCTTTTCATATTAAATATGAGCACAAGTATCATCAAATTTAAGTATTACTGCAATAATGTATATTTGTAAAGTAGAACTAATAATTATATTAAACTGGGAAAACTATTAATAACAGAATTGGAATGGTATAATATATATATATATGAAGTGTTAATATGACCTGGAATGTCCTATGAAGTGTCAATATGACATGGAATCTCACAACATTGTGTGACAATTTATGTTTTAACGCAACCGGATTAAAGTTGATTAGTTGAATTGGCTTATACTATACGTTTTCGGTTAATTAGAAAGTGTATTAATGTCCTGCCATGTGAGCATTGGGCTTTAACTAACCTACTCTTTAACAATGGCGTTATGATTTGACTAAATAAGTAGATAAAAGGGGGAAAAAAGAATACGTGTGTGCATGTGATTGGTGCCGTGGACCTCGTTCTCTTTTTGTGCTAATAGGCATTAAAGGGCAATGCCCAATGTTTTAGAAACCGGTTTCTAAACTATATCGGGTTGGGTTTAGAAATTGTTCAACCAGTAGTACCGGGTTGTACAGGGCGGTAATGCCGGTTGATTGGTTACCCTATAATTCCATAATAATATAACTTCAACTCAAAAAAATAATCTAAAAGTACATGATTTCATAACCATAATAAAAAATAATCCAAAAAAACTCAAAAAGTACTCGATTTGAACTTGGAACACAAACAATTGAATGGACAGGTAACCTTCATGGGAAGCCTGGAATTGTTTGCGGCTTTAAAGGATAACGCCCAATGTTTAAAAATCGGTTTTTAAACTGTATCGGGTTGGGCTCAGATTTTGTTCAACCGCACCAGGTTGTACATGGCGGTAATACTGGGTTGACTGGTTAACCTTATAATTCCATAATAATATAATATCAACTAAAAAAAACTCTAAAAGTTCATGATTTCATAACCATAATAAAATAATACTAAAAAGGTATTATATTTGCACTTGGAACACAAATAATGGAATGGACAGGTAACCTCGATGAGAAGCCTGGAATTGTTTGCGGCAAGCAATCAATGATCGCTGGTTGTTTTGCACCTTTATACCGAAATATGGAAAGTAAATCTTAGAATGATCAGGATTTTATTATAAATTTAGTTTTTAAAAATAAAATTTGTATATTAACAATACCTACACAACGATTTTGAATCGGATTTACTGGCGACACATAACATTTTACCTTTTGCTAGTTTAACTGCCCCTTATCGTACCAGGTTTAAGGCCAGCAGCCGATAATACCAGTCGGTATGAACCGGAATTTTAAACATTAGTAAGGCCTCTCCTCTTGGCGCTTGGCACCTGAGAAAGGGTGAGGTGTGGCATGTGTGCCACCCTGCAACAACCACTCTTATATGACCGTTTGTACCTTAACTTGGTACCTAATATATAAATCTTAATTTTATTGGATTGTGTGTTAAGTGTTAACATTTATAGACATAGAAATACATATATTATTCTTATTATCAAAGGTTGTACAAATGTTATAAATGTGTTCTTAAATGCTTTAAAAAACGAGTGAAATTGAAAATACTCTCGAAGTATATTCTCCGTTTTGGTCCGCTGAAGATCTTCGATCAAAGTTCTATGAATCAATTGAAAAAACACACACGACTAATCAAATTGTTCGATGTATGGATAAATTGAAAAACAAACTTACATGAGAAATTATAATCAATCAACCATGATAGTTGAATAAGATTGTTAGTTGAATAAGAGATATGATGATCATTCGATCCAAAGGTTGTCTGCACCTTAAGTTCATTGTTGGCTGTCAGATCTACCAAATTAATAATATCGTAAACCAAAATGAGGTTTGTGTCCTCAGTGATGCAAAGTAATCAATTATACCAAAGACGTATAACGTATTACTAGCAACAACGATTGTTCTAAAGGGGGGGGGGGGGGGGGGGTTTCAACTAGAAAATAAAGACAATTTAAAAAATAGATTTTGTTTCAGATTCGAAAATTTTGAAATTCGAATCGATTCGAATTCGATTAAAAAGGTTCGAATTCGAGTTGATTCGTATTCGAGACTAGTAATCGAATTAGAATCGAATACGAATATATGATTTTGAATTCGATTCGAAATTCGAATTCAATTTATATATATTTTTTTAAGATATGTATATGCACATATAAACATATATATACACACATATAACTTCTAAACTTGGGCAAAGTATGAACTACCTCCATAAGTAATAAGTTTATTATTCATAACATTATCAAACCTACTGACAAATAGCCCATACAATTTATTTTTAAATTTTCACCTAACTTAAATCGCTACTTGTAACCAACCTATCTTCTAATTTTTGGTGCTTTGACATATTGATAGTTAATTAATTTTACAGATTATTATATTTCACGTTGAATATTATTAGTTTGTAGTACTTTAAAAAATGTAAGTAAAATAATTTATTGTTTTGTGTGAATTTGAATTAAATCGAATTCGATTAGAATTCGTGTTTTAAATATTAATTGAATCGAATCAAATATGAATACGAATTAAGGTAAAAATTAAAAATAAAAATTCAATTCAAATAATTCAAAATTTTGTTATTTGATTCGATGAAGACCCTAATTGAATCAACTTTGTTTGTGGGCCTCATGTTAAACTACTTTCAAGCCCATTAGCCTAATAAAGTTAACATGAGCTCATTTGATCCACTGATGTTTTCTTGCCCATGTGACATTTTGAAGCCCATAATCATTTAACTTGGTCCTCTTGGATGTTGCAGATTGCAATCCAATGTCAACATCAATAGCCGAATGCTATCCCTCCAATGCCCATGACCCTTTCTCGTAATCACTCAACTACTACATAATCAACCAAACAAAACCAAAAGTAGATTTCACCATACTAAAACATGTGTTTCTAAAATGATGTAATATCTATGATCTTAATGCATAAAATGCAGATAAAGAGGCATGCTAAAACGTGATAATATTGTGCATAAAATTATTATTATTATTATTATTATTATTATTATTATTATTATATTATTATTATTATTATTAATTATTTAATATAAGAAATAAATAGAAAAATAAGGTAAGAAAGTACCAAAAGTGACACGCGTCCAAAAAGATTTTCATGTATTAGTGTAAGAAGATTAGAGATGGGCATAATCGGGTTTTCTTAATACCCGGAACCGGTTCCAAACCGAACCCGGTTCCATTTGGTTGACAATGGAACCGGGTTTGATGTGGAACCGGGTCCGGTTCCTACCCGGGTTTACACAACAGAATCTGGAACCGTTTGGAACCGGGTACGGGTATTCCGAAACCGGGTACAGTAGGAATCGGAGTACGGGTACAATGGGGAACCGGTCATATGGAGATGTTTATTATGTTTAATTTTTACTAATGTTTAGTGAGTTTAGTAAATTTGTGTTTTTTTATTCATTGATAATAAATTAGTTACATTAAAAACATTAATAACAACTAATTATTAGGAACCGGGACCGGGTATGGGTGGAAACCGGATACATTAGGAACCGGGTACGGATAGGTACGAACCGGGTACGACCCGATTAAAATTAAAAAATGTGAAACCGAGTAGGAACGATCGGGTATTTTAAACCCGGAACCGGTTCTACTTTATGTCGGGTAGAAACTGGAACCAGGTCCAGTTCGGTTCTACCGGGTCGGGTTTGGAACCGGTTATTATGCGCATCTCTAAAGAAGATGGACTTGTAAATTGTTATTTTAAAACCCCTTTCATTAATATTGCAAATCAGACGCTTGATTTTTTTAGAAGCGCCATTTTAGGACCATAATTATGAAAATTCGAAATTTATAAAATCTTGTCATGCAAACATAAAATAACAAACCAAACACCAAAAGTTTACACACATCAATGTTGATGTTAGTTAAACGACTACTACTTCACACCAATCACCATACATCTGTCCAAGTTTGAATTCGTGACTGGAATGATGCGTACCAATAAAAGATGGTCCGAGTCAAAAGGCGGTCCTCATCACAAGTGAGTACGACCCGTGACACACGAACAAAAGATGGCACGTGTCAAAAGACGATTCTCATCTCAAGTGAGTAAACCAAATAAAAGATGGTCTGCGTCACAAGTGAGTGAAAGGAGCATCTAATTCTACAAGTGAATGTGTCGAGCGAATATGTGAGCCAATGTGTTGGCGCATTTAGCAGATCATATACACGCTAATCCTATGAGCGAATGTGGTCGCAAGTACGATGCTAACATATTTCAACGTTCAGAATCCATTATTCAAATTCGAAATACCAAATTAACAAAGTCCGTCTTAAACTTGCATCAAAACGAAGTCCAAACATAAAAGCTGAAACGGAACTTAAAATTAACCAGCAACCGATGAGGGATTACCCCAACATCAATCACATCCTGGAGATTTGGAGAGGGAACGCGGCTTCGAAAATCGCATCACTGAAAGAGAACATACGAAACTTGTCCAAGAAACCGCGTTTTTCCATAAGAAGGTTCCGGCATTTTTCGGCAGCAGCAACACCAGACGAGTAAGCTCCATGCACCGATCCCTGGTTTTCCATGCTAACCGCTTCACCTCCAAAGAAGAGATTACCCAAAGGAGCGCGTAACCTGTCATATATATCACTTGGCTTTCCAACCACATCGTATGAGTAGCATCCAAGGGAATTCGGGTCGGTTCCCCAACGCGAAACAAGATACTGAACTGTTCATTTGTTTATTAATTAGTTGTAAGTTTATGTCTAACAACAATCGTAAGAATTTACTTTATAAACAAAGAGACATGGAACTTTTTGCAAAAACAGGTTGGTTTCAAAACCCATAACGACAAATGGATATTATAAAATATTATATACTAAAAGGTGTAGGTTGATGAATAGTGGCCGTTTTTTACCAGTTAGTGATTTTTGCTTTCACCCTCCGTGGTTTACTCAGTTTACTTTTTACACCCTTAACTTTAATAAAGTTATCAAACAGCCCTTAAACTTCAATAAACGTTTCTTTCGACTTTGTTTTTGAGTTCTCTTTCGGTTGTTATATCGGGTCCTTTTTTGCCATTTAGTGATTTTTCGCTTTCACCCTCGGTGGTTTACTCAGTTAACGTCTAACATTCTAAACTTCAATTAAGTTCTCAAACAGGCCCTAAACTTCAATAAACTTTTCTTTCAACTTTATTTTTATGTTTTTCTCTTTCGGTTGTTATACCATGTGCAGGTATCGTATCGATATCATAGTTAACCGAAACACTGTCGACCAAACTCCGACTGCAACACGCTGGTAATTTTACTAGTTCTATTTTAATTGAGTCAATTTTCATAATTTGGAAGTAGAATTTTTTTTCTCTTTTTTTTTTCAACTATCACTTAACATGCAAGTTTGAAACCAGCCCATATTTGAATAGAAGTTAGAAATAAGACTTACGGGTTGGGTTGCTTGAGGGAACATCTTTTTAAGCTGCACCATCGCAACATCAGCAGCCGCTTCTTCAGATAGATTCTCGAGGTCATAAGCAAATCTTCCAGCCGCCATATAAACAAGGACCGGATGTCCAGTTGCCTTGTGTAGGTTTAAAAAATAGCCGCAAGAATACGATGTTGGAGCAACGGTGCCCAACAACTCGACGTTTGGCCAGAACACGTTATCGAAACGTAGTGCGATCTTGTTTTCATTCCCCATACCAAGATCTGATATAGCAGAAGTCTTCCACTCAGGTAACTCTGGCTCAAACTCGATCAACTTCGCCTTGAGTACGCCGATAGGGACTGTGATGATAGCGGCATCCGCAACGAATTTTCTTCCACCCTCGACTGTAATCACCACCTCCTTAGACCCTTCGTTTGATATCTTTGTAACCCTAATCACACATTCACACCAAACCACTTCTAAAACACACAAGCACTTACATTAGTAGAAATAGAATCCGCATCAGTCACAAGTTTGGAACTACCTGTGACTTAAACGAATATCGATATCCTTTGCTAGAGCATTTAGCACGGGATAGTAACCCTCAACCATCAGCCCATGCCCACCGGTGAGAACGTTTTCCTGCATATCAAAGATTTCCTTTTAGTCCATAATCACTAATAAACTAGAATCAACAGCCAATCATATTACAGTTATAAAGCTGTTAGTTATATATATGCATGACTCACCTCATCCCAGTTTTTCAGAGATATCATATCTAAATCTGCAGCAAACCATGCTTCCATTCTGCATATGTACCACTGTAACACTTCATATGCCAGTCCCTCTTGTCTGCAGGAGTAGATTATGTTGTTAACAAGCTAAAATTACTCTACTTTTTGAAAACTGGTTATACTTATCATATAATACAAGTAAAAGAATATACCTTAGATCCGGATGTCGTTCCAATACTACCGATATTGCTTGAAGGACGGAAAGATCGTGTTGATTTTCATTCCTCACTTCTTCAGTCTGTCATCAACCGGGTAACTTGTTAGTAAAGGTAAAAATGCACAACAAATAACTATTTTTTAAAGCGAAAGTTAAAAACCGAACCTACCTTCTTGAGAATTCTCTCAAATGCTTGTCCGACTTCAATTACCATCTGTTGAGGAACCTGATTACCTTCCTTGTCAAAAAGCATATAGCTGGACAAACAAAATCATCATATTAGACATCTTTTTTTCCTTCTATTTTAATTAAACAACTAAATATCTACAAAAAAAACTAAGGGTTAAAAAAAAGCTACTCTAGTTAACATCATATGACAATATAACATTCTACACGGAAGTGCATTTTACCAGATGAACTAGTAAATGACTACATGTAATTCTCATCATGGTAATTGACATGGTAATTGAACTAAATAGCAGACATATTATCACCATATTTATCACATGAAAATGAAATATTCTTGTGATAGACGAATATTTACGTAAAAGGAACAGAATGGTACGCTAACTAGAAAGGCAGGCAAAAATTACCTCTCCAAATCATGGTCATATAACACTGAGTTGTCACCACTTGTCCGATATAACGCAAGCCCTAAATGACGTATCAATGGGGCCAAAGGATTTTCGTTGCAGACACCATGTAACCTAAAAGATGGGACAAATATTATATGTTAGAAAACATGTTTGACTGGGAATCTAAAAGCGGGAATCAAGTAAACAAAAAGGCATTAGCAACTTGCCATGATGCTCCCATATCCACCGGGCAACCAAATGAATAATCAGTGTGAATCCGGCCACCAATTCTATCCCGTGATTCCAATAACACAACCTGCATCATTAGTACCACCTCGTTAGATACAATATAAAGTAAAAACAAGACAAAAATGACACAGATATGTATAACTTGATAATAAGTTCACCTCAAAGTCAGCATTGTTAAGCACATGTGCAGCAGATATCCCTGAAATACCACTTCCTATCACAACGACACGAGGCTTTGAACTCTGTTTTATCTCAAGGCACGACGCGAAAGTGCCTACAAAGAACACAACATACAGATTAACATGACAATATTCTGATAATAATTTGGTGAATTTATCAAAGCTAGAACAGTGTAAAAACTTAAAACTAAAAGAAAAAAAAATCCAAACATCAAAACCTGATTCAAAGAATAGGTTACTTTTTAAAAATTGACATTCAAACCTATATTCATATCAAAACTAGCATAAACGCTTACAGATCTGTAACTTCTATTATTTTTGTGTAAATATCTACACCCCAAGTAGAATCATCAGCTACACATAGTCATTAACTTTATGAAATGCAATTTATATAATCAGGTTATTTTAAACAGCGATTCTAACATTAATCTAAACTCCTATATGATAAAATAAACAACATATGTCACCATACAATTACCAGATCCTCGATTTCATAAACGTAGCATTCTTTCAATCTAATTCATGAATCAGAAAATAACCACATAAAAATTTCATTCAAATAACAGATTTTTTTTCCAAAACTGACATTCAAACCTATTCATATCAAAAGTGGCATAAACGCTTACAGATCTGCAACTATATATACCCTAAGTGGAATCATCAGCCACACAGTCATAACTTTATGACATGCAATTTTCTATAATCAAATCGTCTTAAACAACGATTCTAACATTAATCAAAATATGATAAAACAAACAACATATTTTACTATCCGATTACCAGATCCTCAATAGCATAAAGACAAGATTTTATTCAATCCAATGCATGAATCAAACAATAACCACATCTAACATCCAAAAAACTTGATCACAATTTATTTAAAATTCCGCATATATTATATTATTCATAAACACAACTATCTATTCAATCCAATGCATGAATCAAACAACAACCACATCTAACATCCAAAACGTATTCAAAATTTATTCAAAACATTCCACGTATATATTGCACAAACACACCAATCTGTTCAATCCAACGCATGAATCAAACAATAAGCACATCAAACAATCAAAATTCATCCAAAAAATACAAAATACATTCAAAATTCCGCATATATTTCCCATGCATTCACACACAAATCCACAAATCAACCACCAACAAAGCGTAAAAAATTACCAGAAATCGAACCGTTGAACTCCATAGCGGATCAAACAACAAAACCTAGAGATCGTAAAACCAACACTACAACGAACGCGCAGATCCGGTGAACGCAGATTTAAATCAACAAATGAAACGCAAGTTCAAATCGAAATCGAAACTGAATTTGACGGTTGTATAGGATTAGGAAAATTGGAAACTAATTGATTAGAATGATAAAGAATGAAAATCAAAAGGCCGGCAATAAAGCGGCTACAATTAGAACCCCGGAGTTTGTCAAACCAGCTCATAATCTAATCGGAACGGTGAAAATCAAACCGGCAACGGTGAGTGCCCAACGGTTCGCATAGATCGGTGGATGAATCGATGAAGAAAACGGAGAATACGTACACTCTCTCTCTCTCTCTAGAAAAGATGATGGTGAGATGAAGGTGGAGGGGAGGAGGAGATATTTATTGACAAAACCGACTTGTATCTAAAAATATCTGGCGGCCCATGGTTACACCTCAACTTTGGCTGTGTTTTCACTTGAGGGGTTAGACTAGTGTAAGGTGTCAAAACTAGCCCTTACCGGTTCGGAAGTAAAACGAACCTGAAATCAAAAACCGAATCGAATTCGTAACCAAATCCGAAAAGTTCGGTTTCCAGACCGGATACTGGATACGCAACTTTTTAGTTCGGTTTAAGTGATTAACTAATAACCAACAGTTATGTTACTGTCTAGACCGATTAATAAGCCCAGTAACCAATCTAAAATGAGACCATATATTTCTAATAAACATAAACACTGAGTTGCGACTACCTTCGGCCGCTACTAACAGAAGACATAAATTGATTCTCTAGGTATGTTCATTGTTCATATCATTTGGGATCTAATTTGAACTTTAGTGTTTTGATTCACAAAAGACCTAAATCGATCTAGTTTGTGAGTTTACATTTGTGTTCCTTAGTATTGCATAATAATAATCGAGCTCTTTAGATTCTTCAATTTAGTGTTACATGAGAAAAGATAGATCAACTTTCATACACTAATTGCACGATAATAGTCCGACCTAAATTGACCTGGTTCTTAAATTTTAAAATTTTTATACACTGGTTGAATTTGATTGAATTCGGTTTGTTTGTTTTTAAAACTAGATTTGATCTGAACTGAATTCGATATGTCCGTATCGATTATGACACTATTAAATTTGGTTTGATCTGCATATCGATTAAAGACAAAAAGAAAATCAAAGCCGAATAAACTGATCCGTATATAAATTGAATAAGTGTTAATCGGACCGATGAGTTGGCTCGCACGGCGTGGAGGATATTGTGTACTTGTATTTCTGTGTATTTTCAATATGACGAAAATTGACGAGTATCAAAAATGAAAACCATAAAAATAAATGTCGGTATCAGTATCAATGTTGTTTAGTTAGATCGTTAGAGTTCAACACGGTACCAGTATTGTCACACCCCGACCCGCAGCGGATAAGGTGATCGGGGCATGATTGGGTTATCATCAAAGCTCATGACATTTATTAAGCGTTTCATATTCATTAATACAAATTAAATGGAAATTTACAATAAAGGTTACAACTGTTCTAACTAACAATCTAAACTTCTTGGTTCTCTTCTAAGGCATATCCTATGTTTTCCTTGCTTCAACCTGTTCACCTGTATCATGTGTAAAAGGGATTTTGGATCAACATAATGTTGGCGAGTGAATCCTATGGAAAACATTTGAACAATTTATTTAACTTGATTATGAAATATGTGCACAACCAAACATAAGTAAAAATAGATGTAACTTAATCAACAATCATAAGATGTTAAATGAAACACTCATGAACAATAATGGAACAATTAAAGGCACGCGATGCTCAACTCGTCTCTCACGAGGAACTGAGGGGCCTGATGAATGAATTGCATAAACATGATAATATGAATGACACAACTACAAACAATACAAACTCAATGATATACACATAAACAATAATGAATTTGAATTGAAGCACGCGATGTTCTACTCGTCTCCCACGAGGAACTGATGGGCTTAATGTATGAGTTTCATATAATTTGACAAAAGGAATATAAGTAAATCACAACAATAAAAACAATCTAAGTTTAAGTCATGATGTGGTATGGCACATGTTTAAATAAATAAATTAGTTATTTTCATAACACATGACACACCCCAAAACGTGTAATTTAAAAGGGGGAATTGTAAGATTCACTCACAGTGGGTGCGTTCGGTTGATGACGTTGAATGCACGCGAAGTGGTTTTAACCACGAGTGAGATTTAACCTAGATAAATCGCATTATGGTTTGGTAAGTAAACGGATTTTATTAATCTATTTTAGTAGGATTGTTGGGTGTATTTTTGTGAGTTTGAGGCTATTTTCTAACCTTAAAAATGTTATTTTTAAGTATTTATAATTGATTTTTAATTAAAATAATTAAATAAAAATAATAAAAAAATTTATTTTTTTTCTGACCGTTGACCGGCCGGTTGACCGTTGACCGGTTCGATGGCATATTATTGTGCGCTGAGTGAGGCTCGAACCCGAGACCTCTCGTACGCGTGCACGCAGCTCTACCAACTGAGCTACGTGTCTAACCCGTTATATATCTGATTTTAATTATATATATACACTAATTAGTTTAAACTGAAAATCATTTTATTTTAAAAACATTTTAAGCGAAACGGTCATGCACTCCACAGGTCTTGAACCCGGGACCTGTGGTTTAATTCAACACACAGTCCACCGCTGGACTGTGTGTTCAACATGTTATATCATTCGATTTTTATTATACTTAAATACTAATTAGTTATTTCCTTTTCTGCCTTATTTAAAAAGAAAAGATAATTGTCCGAGTCGGTGCTGAAGACCGGACTCGAACTCGTGACCTGTGATATAAACAAACACACAGTCCACCGCTGGACTGTGTGTCTAACTTGGTTATTATTCTGATTATTAATATACTTAACATATAACTGTGGCGACCCGGTTCGGTTTAACAAAAAAATGATTTTTATTATGGCAGCGTGTGTGAGACGGGAATCGAACTTGAGACGTTTTGCGTTTTATATGTGCACACAGTCCACAGCTGGACTGTGTGTCTAACCCGATTAATTTCATGATTTATTATTAACTTATATAATACAGAAAAACATCGTCTTCCTCGCTGGAATATAATCAGAGTTCGGAAATCGATTGGTTCAAAGTTTTTATCGGTTTATTAGTGTTTTACAGTTCATTAAGGTGAGATAATTGTGAAAAAGGAAAAGAAATTGGGCGGAGAAGTATACCGACTGGATCCTCTGTTTTCCGGCAGAACTCCGGCGACAGAATTCAACTCCGGCGTCAGGTGTCTTGCAGCAGCGAGTCTTCCGAAAGCTTAAAAAGGGTGTGGGTGACTTCGGTAAAGGTTTAGGGGATTCAGTAAAGCTCAGAGATTAAAACTCGGTTTTCCGGCGAAAAACAGAAAAGTTCCGGCGAGTGGAATTACGCCGAGAAAAGGTGTGATTTTTGAGCGAAAGTGTTTGTCGTGGGTTGTGGGTGAATTTATAGTGCAAATCGTCAAAGCACTTGGTCTGAATTCCGACTGTATTCACTGATTTAAATTTCCGGCGGTTATAGAAAGGTGTCGCGGACTTCAAACATCGGTTATAACCGATGTATTGTTAATGGTTTACGTTATAACTGAAAGTGGTGTTAAAACTCGCGAGATTTCTGGGATTCCGACGACTGAACCGTTTGGGCGCCGGTTTTGAATTCGTAAAGTCGCTTTATGAATTAAATGATTCTATTATTTGACAAACGGAACAAGTGGCGCAGTGGTTTGTGTTATGTGCGATAAGTCATTTCCGGATCGGTACAGACCCGGGTTCGAAACCCGGCAGAGGCAATTCATTTTTATTTTGCGATTTTTGACAGTTTTTCAAAAACTAAATATATATTCCCGTATAATAATTGATTACGGATCGTTTAAAAATATTTTGGGCATTTAATTCGCAACGAAATTTTTGACTGACTGTTCGGTTGCTAAACGGAGCGGGTTTGGTAAATCCGTTTTTGACGGATGTTACAGTATCCCCTGCTTTTTAGAAATTTCGTCCCGAAATTTAAATAATTATATATATTGACTAAAAGGATGATGATGTTTTGTTTGACAGTTGTATGCTTAGCAAAATAAAGGCTTAAGTTTTTGTTCGAGGCGGTAACGTTCCTTGTAAGGGTTAAGTACCCTATTCAGGAATCGCTTTTTGTTGCCTACTGTTTAAGTATTGATAAGCAGAAATAATTTGCTAAAATGATATCATGCATAAGAGTTTAGATACGTTTGGGAAAGTAGGGTTATATCCTAAGGCAAAACTTCTAACACTAAAATCTACATGGAACATAAATAAAAACACAACATCTGATATTTGAACATAAGTAAGCACAACAGCTAATATTCAAACATGAATGAACACATCAGCAATATTTGAACATGAATAAACACATCAGCAAATATTTGATCATGAATAAACACAACAGCAGATATTTGAACATGAATAAACACAACAGCAAATATTTGAATCCACATTCTGGTAGCATATATGTTTGAATGGTGGAAGTTCCTCTCTCGTTTGTTATGATGGAGAGGTTAGTTTATGTAGAAATGGAACACATTCCAATCTCTTTAAATAACATAATGATATAAATGTAACACAAATTCCAACCAAGGCAATACTAAATCCTACATGGAACTTCTCATAACCGCCTGATAATGCCTCTGATCCTTTGGCAAGAATACTTATATATAGGAAGTACCAGCGGCGTATCCACCATATTCTTGCCAAATTTTCATTAGTTTTATCCACAAGTTATGATTGGTTACCAAGAAACTAATAAATCCTACATAGAACTTCTCATAACCGCCTGATAATGCCTCTGATCCTTTGGCAAGAATACTTATATATAGGAAGTACCAGCGGCGTATCCACCATATTCTTGTCAAATTTTCATTGGTTTTATCAGCGAATTATGATTAGTCCTATACTCTACAACCAATACAACAAACATAAAATACTGAAATGAAATATATCTGTGCGATCAAGGCTCAATCGAACGGAGCCGATCGTATTGCATGTACTGAAAATGAAATGGATGTGCGCTCAAGGCTCAATCAAACGGAGCCGAACGTATTGAATGTACTGAAATTGAAATTGTGTGCTCAAGGCTCAATCGGGTGGAGCCGAGCGTATTGCATGTACTGAAAATGAATAACTTAACCACACAAACAGCCTATGCATGGAACCTCTCATAACCGCCTGATAATGCCTCCGATCATTTGACAAGAATACTTATATATAGGAAGTACCATCGGCGTATCCACGATATCCTTGTCAAATTTTCATTGACTTTATCCGCAAGTTATGGTTAGTTCGATGCGACTCTACTACAAACACCACAACCACAAGATACCGATAATGAAATTGAATGTGCGCTCAAGGCTCAATCAAACGGAGCCGAACGTATTGCATGAACTGGGAATGTAAATTGAAATGTGCGCTCAAGGCTCAATCAAACGGAGCCGTACGTATTGCATGTATTGAAATGTAAAATGAAATAACCGATCAAGGCTCAAACAAACGGAGCCGATCGTATTGAATGTACTGAAAACAATATATAATATATAATATCCAATAATTTCTCTAACAGTCTACACATGGAAAAACATAAAACTAAACGATAGGAATTGAATCTGGATCTTCGGCGAAGAGGACTAGCTGAGTATCTTCATTTGGGCCGTCATTATCTTCGACAGGATTGGCGTTGATATTGAAGACTCTTTCTCTTGCTGGTGGCATAGTGGTTGAGTTTTCTTGGTTTACTTGGTTAACTGGGTTTGATTGGGCTTGAGTGTTGATAACGTTAACCAATTGAGGGCATGTGTTTCTAAAGTGGGTAGGATCGCCACAATTGAAACAGGCTCGCGCATATGGGAACATGGGGTATTGGGGTTGGTGATAAGTTTGGGCCATGTTTTGAGTAGGGGAAAAGGTTTGGTTTTGAAAGGTGCGACAAACATTGCTCAAATGACCATAGCGTCCACAAGTTGTACATAGACGACAAAGTAGGGTATGGGGATGGTGATAAAAACAGTTGTTGCATCGAGGGTGAGGTCCAAGATATGGTTTCTTATCTGGGTAAGCTGAGTTGGGTGCCACTTGGGTGATTGGGATAGCTCGAATGGGTTATGGCGTGTAAAACTGGTTGATTTCGTTGGGTAGCAGCGAAAAGTCGCCCGACTCTTCTTCTCTTAGGATTGGGTTGAGAAGGGGATTCGGTTTGAGTGGAGTCGGAGGTTTCAGTCAATTCTCTATCCTTCTTCTTCTCCTCCTTGAAGTCTTTGTTTCGGATTCGGTTCTCGGTGAGCTCTGTTGCTAGCTCCATTGCTGCTTCCAAAGTTGCAGGCTTGGCATTTATTACAGGGTCTTGAATCTTTGACGGAAGACCACGAATGTAGTGCTCGATCAAACGGTAGAGGGGAGTGAACATGTTGGGAACCATTTGATGTAACTCGAGGAATCTTTTGTTGTAGGTGATGTGGTCTCCTTCCACTTGCTTCAATGAGTAGAATTCATCTTCTAACTTCTTGATTTCGCTCCTTGGGCAAAATCGTCTGGTCATGATTTCCTTCAATTCGTTCCAAGTTAAGTACATAGCATCTTCAACACCTCGTTTGGCCTTCTCTGTGTTCCACCAAGTAAGTGCTATCACATATAGTCGACCGGTAGCATAACGCACTTTGCGATCATCAGGGCAATCGCAATTTAGAAAAGTGTTCTCCATTTCTTCAAACCAATGGAGGAGAGCGGTGACGCCTTCAGTCCCTTTGTACTTCGGAGGGTCGCATGATTTAAAATGCTTGTAGGTGCATTTAGTGGTATTTGGGGGAGAGTTGAAAATGTTTTGGTTTGCTTGATTGACAGGATTATTGGTAAGTGCTTGTTGAACTTGGATTACAATATTGGGTATTACGGCAGCCATTTGTTGAGCGATTAAGGCAGCCATGCGCTCGCGGGCTTTTCTTGCTCTCGTCTTCCTACGGGCGAGGTTAGAAGACATCTACAATGAATACATGACAAGAGTATGAGTTGGATGCTTTTGGGATCATGGGTCGCATTCAGGAATGAACATTCATAAAATAATTATAGAAAAATACTACATCCATAGGATGTCTTGGGCTTTGCTCGCTGTTAGGCCCGTCATGCCGCCATACTTTACCTGTGTAATCATGTGGGCCCCCATGAATACCGGTTTTCCATATGGTTCGCACGGTTTCTGCCTGGTTGCATACACAAAAACCCGGAGAAAATCGAGAAGTATGTATACAACGTGTGATGTTCGGAATGTGTCCAGGTGTAGACACGGTGACAACTCAAAGTAGGGTTAGTTCGAACGACGTTTGGTGTGGCATGCTTTGGCCTAATAGGTCCTTCGTACTCTCATCGTTGGTCCCCAGGTAGGCAAACTGGTCCGTTATATTGGATTTATACGAATGCCAGCCTAGACAGGACGTTCCGACTACCGGTGCTTGTACCCTTCCAGTTACTACATGCCCGTCGCAGAACTTACTTTGATGAGAATTGAAAATTGCACAAAATCTTTGGATAATGAGAGTATGAAAATAAATTGAATACATGAACATCGATCTATGTATAATGAATATGTATATATGTATGATGAATATGTATATAAGCATGTATGTTTGACTGAAGTGTAAACAAATATGAAACAAATAAATATCACAAGTTTGTATGTAACCATCTAATCAATTAAAATTTAGGCAGACTATAGTATAGGCTCTAAGGGTCTAATAACCTATCCTATATCCCTATAGTCATGGCTCTGATACCAATCTGTCACACCCCGACCCGCAGCGGATAAGGTGATCGGGGCATGATTGGGTGATCATCAAAGCTCATGACATTTATTAAGCGTTTCATATTCATTAATACAAATTAAATGGAAATTTACAATAAAGGTTACAACTGTTCTAACTAACAATCTAAACTTCTTGGTTCTCTTCTAAGGCATATCCTATGTTTTCCTTGCTTCAACCTGTTCACCTGTATCATGTGTAAAAGGGATTTTGGATCAACATAATGTTGGCGAGTGAATCCTATGGAAAACATTTGAACAATTTATTTAACTTGATTATGAAATATGTGCACAACCAAACATGAGTAAAAATAGATGTAACTTAATCAACAATCATAAGATGTTAAATGAAACACTCATGAACAATAATGGAACAATTAAAGGCACGCGATGCTCAACTCGTCTCTCACGAGGAACTGAGGGGCCTGATGAATGAATTGCATAAACATGATAATATGAATGACACAACTACAAACAATACAAACTCAATGATATACACATAAACAATAATGAATTTGAATTGAAGCACGCGATGTTCTACTCGTCTCCCACGAGGAACTGATGGGCTTAATGTATGAGTTTCATATAATTTGACAAAAGGAATATAAGTAAATCACAACAATAAAAACAATCTAAGTTTAAGTCATGATGTGGTATGGCACATGTTTAAATAAATAAATTAGTTATTTTCATAACACATGACACACCCCAAAACGTGTAATTTAAAAGGGGGAATTGTAAGATTCACTCACAGTGGGTGCGTTCGGTTGATGACGTTGAATGCACGCGAAGTGGTTTTAACCACGAGTGAGATTTAACCTAGATAAATCGCATTATGGTTTGGTAAGTAAACGGATTTTATTAATCTATTTTAGTAGGATTGTTGGGTGTATTTTTGTGAGTTTGAGGCTATTTTCTAACCTTAAAAATGTTATTTTTAAGTATTTATAATTGATTTTTAATTAAAATAATTAAATAAAAATAATAAAAAAATTTATTTTTTTTCTGACCGTTGACCGGCCGGTTGACCGTTGACCGGTTCGATGGCATATTATTGTGCGCTGAGTGAGGCTCGAACCCGAGACCTCTCGTACGCGTGGCACGCAGCTCTACCAACTGAGCTACGTGTCTAACCCGTTATATATCTGATTTTAATTATATATATACACTAATTAGTTTAAACTGAAAATCATTTTATTTTAAAAACATTTTAAGCGAAACGGTCATGCACTCCACAGGTCTTGAACCCGGGACCTGTGGTTTAATTCAACACACAGTCCACCGCTGGACTGTGTGTTCAACATGTTATATCATTCGATTTTTATTATACTTAAATACTAATTAGTTATTTCCTTTTCTGCCTTATTTAAAAAGAAAAGATAATTGTCCGAGTCGGTGCTGAAGACCGGACTCGAACTCGTGACCTGTGATATAAACAAACACACAGTCCACCGCTGGACTGTGTGTCTAACTTGGTTATTATTCTGATTATTAATATACTTAACATATAACTGTGGCGACCCGGTTCGGTTTAACAAAAAAATGATTTTTATTATGGCAGCGTGTGTGAGACGGGAATCGAACTTGAGACGTTTTGCGTTTTATATGTGCACACAGTCCACCGCTGGACTGTGTGTCTAACCCGATTAATTTCATGATTTATATTATACTTATATAATACAGAAAAACATCGTCTTCCTCGCTGGAATATAATCAGAGTTCGGAAATCGATTGGTTCAAAGTTTTTATCGGTTTATTAGTGTTTTACAGTTCATTAAGGTGAGATAATTGTGAAAAAGGAAAAGAAATTGGGCGGAGAAGTATACCGACTGGATCCTCTGTTTTCCGGCAGAACTCCGGCGACAGAATTCAACTCCGGCGTCAGGTGTCTTGCAGCAGCGAGTCTTCCGAAAGCTTAAAAAGGGTGTGGGTGACTTCGGTAAAGGTTTAGGGGATTCAGTAAAGCTCAGAGATTAAAACTCGGTTTTCCGGCGAAAAACAGAAAAGTTCCGGCGAGTGGAATTACGCCGAGAAAATGTGTGATTTTTGAGCGAAAGTGTTTGTCGTGGGTTGTGGGTGAATTTATAGTGCAAATCGTCAAAGCACTTGGTCTGAATTCCGACTGTATTCACTGATTTAAATTTCCGGCGGTTATAGAAAGGTGTCGCGGACTTCAAACATCGGTTATAACCGATGTATTGTTAATGGTTTACGTTATAACTGAAAGTGGTGTTAAAACTCGCGAGATTTCCGGGATTCCGACGACTGAACCGTTTGGGCGCCGGTTTTGAATTCGTAAAGTCGCTTTATGAATTAAATGATTCTATTATTTGATAAACGGAACAAGTGGCGCAGTGGTTTGTGTTATGTGCGATAAGTCATTTCCGGATCGGTACAGACCCGGGTTCGAAACCCGGCAGAGGCAATTCATTTTTATTTTGCGATTTTTGACAGTTTTTCAAAAACTAAATATATATTCCCGTATAATAATTGATTACGGATCGTTTAAAAATATTTTGGGCATTTAATTCGCAACGAAATTTTTGACTGACTGTTCGGTTGCTAAACGGAGCGGGTTTGGTAAATCCGTTTTTGACGGATGTTACAAGTATTTGGTAAAAATACTAATTTATAATTTTTAATAATAAAAAAATATTATATTTTTAATACAACTCTGTATTTAATAAAATTTACATTAAGACCTGGATAACGTAGTTAGTTTATACGTCACCTTTATATTATTTTCACTCAAAATTATAAATTATAAGTACCCTTGTACTATGGTTTATGGTATATACTTGCTTATCATTTTCTAAACTTAAAGGTTACTTTAGATTGTGGTGGATGAGATTTAAGTATTTAAGATTTAAATGTGTGGCATGATGTGACTTCCTCTAAAGATCATGCGAGATGGAAGACCTAACTTCCTCATGTATGCTTGAACGTTAATTATATTGGAATTTTAGGAATTTATTAGATTAATGATATCATACGTCACACTTGGTGTGATGTAATTGAACTTTATATTGGAACTTTTACGAATTTATTATATTTGGGTCTGATTTTAAAAGAATTAAACTTGTTAGGCCATCCATAATAGGTATTATAGGAGCTGAAAATGTTTAATAATGCTCTTAGCATCACCCCTTCAAAGAGGAGAAAAAAATAGAAGTATAGAATGAAATGGACATTAAAAAGCATTAATCACTACACATTTTATGAAGGGTGTTATGATGATAATGTGTCAAAAAAATGTTGCTTAAAGGACATTAACCGTTAAAAATAGTCTTAGTAGCAAAGCATTTGAATAATAAATTAATGCGTATATAACAGTGTAGAGAGGCAACGTATTAACAAACAATCAAACATAAACTACATTTTACAAGAAAGTAGGATATAAACAAATACATATCACCAAAGTTACATGAAAGTCACTCCACTCGATTTATAGTAAAGAATTTATCGCGGTATTATCATTATCATTATTATTATTATTATTTATTATTATTATATTATTATTATTTATTATTATTAGGCCCTAAGAAATTTACACAGACCTTTTCAAATTAATTGACACGTCTCATAAAATTTTTACAATTTTTCTGACCTGTTTGATATTATTTATAAAATCGACAAACCAACTTAAAAATTGTTGTTATCTAAAAGTGCTAAAATTATGCATTAATATGTGAATGCGTATCTAATTGGTTATACGATGTATTCTTGAGTATGTGAAACATAAGTGAATGTCCTTGAACGTGTTAGGTGATAGGTAGGTGTTTTGTATATATGTGTACGTACGCATGAGCAGTTTTTTTAAACATGTGTGCATGAACATGAACTTGACAATAGTATGTTAACATGACATGTACACTTACACATAACCACATGCACATATGAATAATTAAATCCTTATGCATGAATACTTTAAATGTAGATAAATGAAATTTGTTCTTGATTCCGTTACATGATGAGATGCATAGTAGTAAACATACATAACTTGAAAACTGATTAAGTGTGTATGTACATGTGTTATAAATGACCTACGTGAAACCACATTTGTAATATCCTAAATAACTTAGCTAATAGCAACATGGTAAACATATAGGACGTGTTTGACTCGTAACCTCACCTAGCTACTTAACCTTACCGAGCAAATCTAAGGTGAGTTCACTACTTTACTAAAATCATGCATCCCTGGTTCACCTTATCCCTGGTTTGGGACCACATTATCCTTGGTTTGGGACTACATATATATTCCTGGAAGGAATAACCCACTAAAATACCCTAGTTTAATTTCATGTCTATAGTGGACTAAATGAACATATATCTTGAAAGTCCATATTTTTATAGCGATCAGTTGCTGGATGGCAAACGGGGTATTAGTTAACAGCGCTATTAGGTTTAACAAACCTTACACCGTACGGGAGTCGGGCGTGAACTTTTGACCTTTACTTTGTATCAATGCCGATAGACATTGATGTGGCGCACAAAAACTTACACTGTTAGTATTCGGTACCACCCAGTTTAGTTGCTTAACAGTGGGTTAGCTACCCATGACATGCCTTTATAACTTTTATATTTGAACTTACTTTTCGTTGAACGAAAACTGTGAACTCACCAACTATTTGTTGATACATTTTAGTATGCTTTGCAGGACTCTAGGTACAACACAAATGGGGACTTGCACCTTGGAATGTCATTGCTTATTTAACTGTTTTCTTTATTTATGCAAAACAACTGTGGGTTTTTTTATTATGTCTGGATTTTTATACTTTAGTTTTCGCTGTCAAACTTAAACTTGTGTTTTCGAACATTTAAAATTATTATCACTATTCATGTTGATTGTGGTAGTTAAACATTTTCCAATTATTTTGGAATTTTTTAACATGATTAGTGGCTTGATCCTGTTTTGTCACGCGCCTCGCGGTAAAACCCCACATGTGGAATTTGAGGGTGTGACACCGGGGTCACCGATACTACATATTATTTTTAGATGATCGTACCAATTTTGTGGACTTACCCTTTGGCCAAGAATGTCACACCCCGGATTTCTGACCATGAAATCCATACACCGGTGGGCCCGGGTGGGGAGTATCGTGACAACAGTTGATAACGTCATAGTCAATTAAACGTGGCACAGCGGAAGTCTTGGAGTAAAATTACTATTACAAACCGAATGTTCAAAAATACAAAATAATATACAAGCTTGTAATAGAAGATCCATAGGCGGATCATAGAATGTACAAGAAAGAATACAAAACAGACTTTAGGCAGATCTAAGAATTTACAAGAATCCTCTTATTCTCTACGAGCAGCTTTCGGCTTAATTTCGTGTTGTACCTGCAGATTAGTCTTTGGAGGATACGTCAGCTTACGCTGGTAAATACACCCAACTGACTCATTTTGAAAATATTAAAAATGATTTCAAGTGCAAACGGCACAAAATCTTTTTATTATCTTAGGAAGGTTAACCATGCAATGGACCATGCAATAATAATTTACCATATCCCAAGCCCTTATAGGGGAAATAAGTTGAGAGTATTTACCTGAGATTGCTTTCTTCTTTTATTTTTAAATAACTCAGCCGTATACAAAAGTACCGAGTGCAGATAGCTTTTACCGAGAAGGCTCTAGTCTGGATTATGGCATAAACTAGCCAATTAAATACTAACGGTTGTATAAACCGAATAGTGTACATGATCATTACGTATAACGCTTGATTAAACGATGATCGGATAGAATGTAGTTTAAACCCGACAAGTACCTTGAATTGTATAAAACGGGTAAACTATAAACATTTTGGATTTTGAACTTAAAATGATAAGGTTAAACCCGTTTCGGTTAATTTCCGAAAAATAGTCACATATACGTAACTTTGCGCATAATAGCGATATCGGGTAACCGGATAAGTTATGGACAAGTTCTATATGCCATTATACTTTAAATAAGTTAAGATATCAGTAGGATATCAACTTGTATGCCCGTTGAGGTTTTAAAACGAAATAATGCCTTATAGGGGCATTTCGGTAATTTCGTATCGTATAAAAAGAACTTAAATAAAATTTAAGTTTATGATCATGAGTATTCTGGAAAAATAATTTATTTATGATATAATATCAGTAGGATATCAAATATATGTGTATTTTACCTTTTATGACCAAACTATGCGCCGAAGGGGCATTTTGGTCATTTTACACATAGTTTATAAATTATTTAGGATTCTGAGTTTATAATAAGTACCTACTGTAAATATGTTTAAAAATAAGTTTTAAATTCAGTAGGTAACAAGTCTTGGTCCACTAATATGTTTTAAAACTCATACTATGCGCCGCAACGGCGTTTATGTCGTAAAGTGACGTCTTTAAGCGACGTTTATGAAAACTGATGTTTGGATCAGATTAAAATGTTTAAAATATGTTAATTAATATAACATATCGGTAAGTAAGCGATTTATCTCGAAAAGATTTGATTAAAACTATTTTATAAGCCACAGGGGCTAAAACCGTCATTTATCGACATAGTTAAAAGACTTGTTTAAAAACTCAGTTTATAACTTGGTTTAATATCCCAAATAATCCTACTTATGATATTACATTAGTAGAAATTCATTTCCAAGTTCATTACCATTTGAAACCTTGTTTTATGCAAAAAGGACATTTTGGTCAAAGGTGGCATAATTATGGAATTTGCGCATAAACTTGGATTCTGATTATGATCATGTAATATAACCTCAGAGGGTTATGCTATATTATATTATGATCATAATGCAACTTTAGATCAGTGGGTAACTAATCTAAATTGGGTCAGAATCGAAAGTCAAAGCAGAAGTCAAATCTTGCGACTTTCGGTTGCAAACCGACCCTAGAACTGAAATTGACGAGCCGAACATGTTCATACATGTTCTAATAATTATTACCAACTTGTTTAAGTGTCAAAACAGGTTTCATAACATATATAAGATTCAATTTATGATTTTTCCGAAAAATGGCCTGTTTGACTTTTTAATATCATAACTTTGACCGTCAATTGGTCTAGCAAACGTGATCTTCAGGAGGTGCCCTTTATAGGGACTAACACCTACCTTACTATGATCACTTACCATGTTCATTTTGAACAATGGCTGGACCATAATGGTCTTAACCGAAAATCAAAACGTTTTACGTAAAACGCTTGACTTTAGGCTATAGAAGCCTATAAACGAAAATGCACAAGAAAGGAACACTTACCAGTGATTCCTAGATGCAAAAGAACTGTGTTGGACTGCTCCTTTTAGTTAGGAACTTCTAGAGGAGGGAGAAGAGTGAATAAGAAAGATGCAAGTTGAAATGGTGAACTTAAGCATCTATTTATAGTTGGAGAGCTCAAAGGAGGTGAAGCCAGGTGTCTAGGGGTGTAAGAAGAAGCTTAAAAGTGTCCCAAAACGTGGCATAGCTGATTAGGAAGGCCATGGTTTCGATTTAATGGTTTTGGAGCTTTGCTTGGGCTCCAAAACAAACTTTCTGCTACAGGTTTGTTCTCGGGGGCGCGAGAGACACAGGTCGGGTCTCTCACGGCCCGCGACCGCCCCTATTTCAGTTTTAAAATTTGACACTTTGGCCCCTAAACTATATAAAGCTTATAAAAATGATTTTAAATACTATTTTGGCACTTTTAGCCCTCCGTAGCCAATACTTGGCATACCCGGGATTATGCCCGGGCATTATTGAGCTCTCGGTTTGTTAAAAGGTCATCAATATATTAACATGTTGACACTTTTAATCCCTCCAATATCCAACTTTCACATATTTACAGAATTGAACCCTCTCGTCCAACAAATGGCACGTATGAGAGTTAGGACTTCACAAAGGATCACTCAGAGGCTTATTGCAAGCATGTTGATTCCGATGTCACTCAGAGGCTGGGCATGTTGACATATCAGTCACTCAGAGGCCAAGTTTCAAGCACGTTGACGTATCAGTCACTCAGAGGCTAATGATTTAAGCATGTTGACATATCAGTCACTCAGAGGCTATTATTTATGCATGTTGACATCGGTTCGTCACTCAGAGGCTCAACTTGAGCATGTTGACACCTTTAGTCCTTATTGGTATTTAATAGACTATATTAAAATACAACACGTGTTACTATACTATTGGACACGATTTTTACAGGGTGTTACATCCTCACCCCCTTAAAAGAAATCTCGACCTCGAGATTTTATTCAAAAAGATGGGGGTATTTTTGTCGCATAGTGGACTCAACCTCCGATGTATACTGAGGACCTCTAAAAGCGTCCCACTTAACCTTTACTATAGGTATCATTTTCTTCGGAGCTTCTTAACCTGTCGATCCTCGATCGAAATTGGTTTCTCAATGAACCTCAGGTTTTCATCAATTTGCACCTCATTGTGCGACATTGTTAGCGACTCATCGGCTAGACATTTCTTAAGATTAGATATGTGGAATACATCATGGATTCCATTAAGCTCCTCTGGCAACCTGAGCTTATAAGCTACAGTGCCGACACATTCGATTATCTCGAAGGGTCCTATATATCTAGGGCTTAACTTGCCCTTCTTTCCAAAACTCATCACACCTTTCCAGGGTGATACTTTTAGCATGACCTTGTCCCCTACTTGGAACTTAAGAGGTTTACGCCTCTTGTCAGCATAGCTCTTCTGCCTATCCCTGCAGCTTTGAGATGATCACGGATTTGCATAATCTTTTCCGTGGTCTCCAGGACAATCTCAGGTCCTGACAGTTGGGCCTCCCCAACTTCTGCCCAACATACGGGCGTTCTACATCTTCTCCCATACAAGGCCTCAAAAGGAGCAGCCTTGATGCTTGTATGATAACTGTGATTGTAGGAGAATTCTATTAGGGGTAAGTGGTCATCCCAACTTCCACCTAAATCAATCACACATGCCCTAAGCATGTCTTCCAGTGTTTGGATGGTACGTTAACTCTGACCATCAGTCTGCGGATGGTAAGCCGTACTAAAATTTAATCGTGTGCCTAACGATTGTTGGAAACTTTTCCAAAAGTGAGATGTGTATCTAGTATCTCTATCGGATACAATAGATACTGGCACACCGTGTAGGGACACTATTTTGTCCACATACAACTTAGCCAATTTATCTGAATTATACATCTCTTTAATTGGCAAGAAGTGAGCTGACTTAGTCAGCCTATCCACTATGACCTAAATAGTGTCTTTACCGCTTTTGGTCTTAGGTAACTTGGTAATCAAATCCATAGTTACCATTTCCTATTTCCAAGTGGGAATTTCAAGTTGTTGTAGAAGTCCTAACGGTTTCTGATGTTCGGCCTTAACTTGCGAACACGTCAGACACTTAGCTACATATGTGGCTATGGATTTTTCCAAACCCATCCACCAATAATTTTTCTTCAAATCTTGATACATCTTGTCACCACCCGGGTGAACAGAGTATCTTGAATTATGCGCTTCCTGGAGGATTAGATCTCTAAGTCTTCCAAAGATCGAACCCAAATTCTATCATTAAATCTTAGGATTCCGTCATTTCCAGGCATTAACTGTCACGTCCGCTAATCCTCATTAGGGATATTAGCCTCTAACAATGCTTGCTTCTGCGCATCTAATAGCTTCTCACTTAAGCTATTTCTGAGCTCAATGCTCTTAGCGTTAATCTATATAGGTTTCACCTTTTCCTTGCGACTTAAGGCATCGGCAACTACATTTGCCTTGCCTGGATGGTAGCGAATCTCACAATCATAATCGTTAAGCGTTTCCATCCACCGACGTTGTCGCATGTTCAATTCTTTCTGATTGAACAAGTGTTGGAGACTTTTATGGTCTGTGTATATAACACACTTTATGCCATACAAGTAATGTCTCCACAGTTTTAGTGCAAATACAACAGCACCCAGTTCCAAATCATGGGTGGTGTAATTCTTTTCATGCACCTTCAGTTGCCGTGATGCATAGGCAATTACCTTACCATTTTGCATTAACACACATCCCATACCAGTGTGCGATGCATCACAATAGACAACAAAGTTCTCAATACCTTCGGGTAGAGATAACACAGGAGCATTGCTCAGCTTCTGTTTAAGAATCTCAAAAGATTCTTGTTGCTTTGGACCCTAATTATACTCAATATTCTTACGGGTCAAAGAGTTTAAAGGAGTGGCTATCCTTGAAAAGTTCTCAATGAATCTTCTATAGTAACCAGCCAAACCTAAGAAACTACGAACCTCTGTTGGAGTCTCGGGCACTTCCCAATTTGTGATGGCTTCAATCTTGGCGGGATCCACTTGGATGCCACGCTCACTTACAACATGTCCAAGAAATTGGACTTCTCTAAGCCAAAGAGAACTTTGCATAAAGTTTCTCCTGCCTTAATAATTCTAGGATGCACCAAAGATGTTTCTCGTGATCACTTTGATTACGAGAATAGATAAGTATGTCGTATGTGAAGCCAATGACAAACTTATCCAAATATGGCTTGCAGACTCTATTCATGAGATCCATGAATGCTGCTGGTGCATTTGTGAGCCCAAAAGGCATCACCAAAAACTCAAAATGACCATAACGGGTCCTGAAGGCTGTCTTAGGAACATCTTCATTTTTAACCTTCAGTTGATGATATCCTGATCTCAAATCTATCTTAGAAAAATAACTAGCCCCTTGAAGCTGATGAATAAGTCATCGATCCTGGGCAGAGGATACCTATTCTTGATGGTTAGCTTGTTCAGCTCCCGGTAGTCGATGCACATTCGCATCAAACTATCTTTCTTCTTCACAAAAAGGATAGGAGCTCCCCAAGGTGAGGAACTAGGCTGAATAAAGCCTTTCTCCAGGAGTTCGTCTAACTGAACTCTTAGCTCATTCATTTTGGTTGGAGCTAGCCTATATGGAGCTCTTGCTACGGGTGTTGCTCCTAGTATGATATCTATTCTGAACTCCACTTGCCTATCTGGGGGTAGGCCTGGTAATTCTTCAGGGAAAACATCAGGATATTCTGAGATAACTGGTAAGTCTTCAATGCTTGGTTTAGGCTCATTGATGGTTACTTGTGCCATATAGATGACACAACCTCTTCTTAAACACTTGGATGCCTTAAATAACGACACCTTGTCCGGCAATCCATAGTGTGAGTCTCCAGGGATGGTGATCATTTCACCAGATGGGGTTTTAATCTCGATGAGCTTTTTATCGCAGGCAATGCGGGCTTGGTTATGAGATAACCAATCCATGCCTAAGACAACATCAAACCCCGCCAATTTCATTGGCAAAAGAGAGATAGGGATGGAATGATTCTTAATGGATATAGAGCATCCATCAAGAATGGAAGAAGCAGTTTCAAAGGTTCCATCGGCGAGTTCTATCTCATAAATTTTATCTAGAGTTCTTATGGGTAAATTTAATAGTTTACTAAACTTATGATCAACAAATGATTTATCCGCACCCGAATCGAAAAGAAATCTAGCATAAATATCCTTAATGGGGAAAGTACCTGTTATGACATTATTATCATTAACAGCTTCCTTAGCGGTTAGCCGAAAGGCGCGCGCATTCCCCTTCTTGGCCTCTCCAGGCTTTGGATTATTATTCCTTGAATTCTTAGGGCAGCTAGTTGTAATGTGCCCTTTTTCATTGCAAATATAACATACAACATCCTTAAGATCTTTACAATCTAGGGTCTTATGCCCTCTCCTTTTACAAATACCACAAGGTCTAACTTGTGGATCAGAAGTACACTGTCCCCAGTGTTTGCGGTTACAAGTCTTGCAAAATGGCATCACAGCCGACTTGCCTTGGTTTCCTTTGAACCCAAATCTCCCTTTATTTTTCTTATTAAACTTATGGGAGTTGTCATCTTCCTTCTTCCTTTTTCCATCAGTTTCAGACTTAACTGACTTTTGTGTCACTAGATCAAGGGTGAGAGAAAGAGATAGGTCTACAGCAGACCTATAGGTAGTAGGTTGTGCAGCCTTTACCATGCCCTTTATTTCAGGCGCTAACCCATTAATAAAACATGCAATGCGTTTGGATTTAGGGGTCATTAAATAGGAGACTAACCTAGATAGGGAATTGAAATCGAAAACATACTTCCGACAGTCTAGGTTTTTCATCGATAGAGACAAGAAATTTGTCTCTATTTTCTCCACCTCATGGGTTGGACAATAATTTCCTTTATTAATTCAACAAACTTAGACCATCCCAAGTTGTACAGGTGTACTTTGCCTGTTGATTGAATCATGGCCTTCCACCATGTCAGGGCATCGCCCTTGAAAGATTGTGATACATACTTGACCACATCTTTTTCAGCACAATTGCTGATATTAACTATAGTCTCCATTTCGTCTAACCATTTAAGGGTTTCTACGGCCCCTTTTTCCCCATTAAAGTCTCGGGGTTTACAGGAGACAAAATATTTGTAGGTACATTCGTTCTTGGAAGAACGGGACCTATCAGCATAGTCTATCCTCTAGGTTCACTTCTTGCATTAGACGAGTGAACCGAGCTCTCTTTATGAGCTGAGGATGCTGGAATAGATAGAGGTTTAGAGCGAGTGGCACTCGGCTCTCTTAGTCTTTCTATGGCCTTACTCATGGTCCTTTCCACAGCCGCATCAATGCGTGCTTGAAAGTTTTCATCCTCTATATTTATGTTTTCAGCTTTATTAGATTCAACATTTTTGTGGCTACTTTGAGCTTCATTTGAGTTAGCCATCTTTAAGTCTTGGTTTCTATATACCAATAAAATTTTGTCTTAGCCATGGTACACAAACCATATCGGCTTTTAATCATCGGATATAACAATCCTTTGCCTTTACTAGTGTGAATAACATCACCACTCTTAGGCTTAACATATCTATATTTGGCCTAGGTCTTAATAGGACCATCATAGGCAATTTACAATTTGGACGAAGTCCATATATTATTAGACAAGGGATCGCAATGTCACAACTGTCATTTGTCATACAAAAAATTATACATAGGTCATAAGCCTGTCCCTTAATGGACATATTAATTGGGCACATTGGTCGGTCACATTGGACATAATATATGGCACTTAGGCCTGTCACTAATGGACATATAATAGGGCACATAGACACAATATCACTAATGGATAATTATCATCGCACTGAAGATAGTAGCCGGGATCGAATAGATCACATGGGCTTTAAAGAATAGATTTTAACCCGAAAGGGTGATACATCACTAATGGATGTTTGATTATCATCACACTGATGATACTAGCCGGGATCACACGGATCACAAAGGCTTTTATGCCGGGATCACACAGATCACAAAGGCTATATAACCGGGATCAAATAGATCACAAAGGTTATATTTTAATACATCTCTAATGGATGTTTTATCACCGCACTGGTGATACTAGCCCGGATCACACAGATCACAAAGGCTTTTAAGCCGGGACCACACAGGTCACAAAGGCTATATAACCGGGATCAAATGGATCACAAAGGTTATATTTTAATACATCTCTAATGGATGTTTTATCATTGCACTGGTGATATTAGCCGGGATCACACAGATCACAAAGGCTTTTAAGCCGGGACCACACAGGTCACAAAGGCTATACAACCAGGATCAAAATAGATCACAAAGGTTATATTTAATACATCTCTAATGGATGTTTTATCACGCATTGGTGATACTAGCCGGGATCACACAGATCACAAAGGCTTTTAAGTCGGGACCACACAGGTCATAAAAGCTATATAACCGGGATCAAATGGATCACAAAGGTTATATTTTAATACATCTCTAATAGATGTTTTATCACCGCACTGGTGATACTAGCCGGGATCACACAGATCACAAAGGCTTTTAAGCCGGGACCACACAGGTCACAAAGGCTATACAACCAGGATCAAAATAGATCATAAAGGTTATATTTAATACATCTCTAGTGGATGTTTTATCACGCATTGGTGATACTAGCCGGGATCACACAGATCACAAAGGCTTTTAAGCCGGGACCACAGAGGTCACAAAGGCTATATAACCGGGATAAATAGATCACAAAGGTTATATTTTAATACATCTCTAATGGATGTTTTATCACCGCACTGGTGATACTAGCCGGGATCATACAGATCACAAAGGTTTTTAAGTCGGGACCACACAGGTCACAAAGGCTATATAAGGTTAGGACATAGTCCATAACCTTGAAGGCTAGCGTGATTCCTCAAGTCACATACCAAGAGTATGCACATTACTTGAATGTTAACATAAGAGGACCTTAATGGTTGATTATAAGTCCCGGTCACATTGACCTTAATGACTTGGAGTCTTGAACTTAGTCTATCACATCTAGATAGAAGGATAACTTCCCTTAACTATCTTATATATTTGGCCAAATATGTGGTTTGAGCCACTTGGCAAATCAAAACCATTAAAATCTTTTCGGAATTATATCACGGAGCATTAATTTCGAATAAAATCGAGACGCTCGTTCAAGAGGATGAATATATATATATATATATAATTCCAAAAGTACTGCATTAAATTTTCATACGAAATTACAATACTTTAAACAAATAAATGAAACTGATTGTCCATGCGAGGACTAAAAAGAAACAAAATATCCACACAGGGACTAAAGAAATAATGTCCACGCAGGAACTACATATAATAGAAAAAGACTTCACTCGTCTTTCTTTCCCTTGACAAGTTTGGAGAGTTTCTTGAAGAACTTATTTGTCTTCTTCTCCGTTTTCTCCTCATGCTGCTGCATTTCTTTCATTCTCTCTAAGGCCTCATTAATGGCCTCAAGGGGTGGCGGAGGTTGTGGTTGGGGTTGTGGTTATGGCATAACCGGATACTGGTACCCATAAGTTGGATATCCAGTCGGTGAGTAAGTAGGTGGGAAAGGAGACGGGAAAAGTGTGTTGTGCATAACTGCCTGCATATATGGGTCTTGCGACCATGCTTGATAGTCTACCTGTGTAGGCGGGTTAAAAGGATCATATACAGACGTGTCTGGGTACGTGGGAATTGGGTTAGTATAACCCGTTGGTGGTGGTTGAACAACAGGTGTTGGTGTTGGTTCCACTATAGGTGGAAATTAGAGGGTCTACCCATTTGTGGGTCCTCTTGAATGGTGGGGTAAGAATTAGGCAAAGGTGGCAGCGATCCCGACCTTTGTCCGGCATGCACCGACATACGTGCTCCACGCTTCCTCCTTGGTGGTTCAGGTGGTGGTTGAGGTTGGTCCACTGGTTCCATGTGGACATCTTCTTGAACCGGGGGTGGTTGAGAGTGGTGAGATGGAGTGTGGGTGAAAGTGAATTGGTTCCAGTATTGGTCCCACTCATTAGGACCTTGGTAGGGCGATACGGCATACGAGTTTGAATCGCTCGAAATTTCAATGGGATGCACATTTGATCCCGACGATGGCATCTCCGGGTCAGAGTCTGCCATAGATGTGGCTCGTCCAACTGATTTTGATCGGCTGGAGGCGTGTTTAAGTAATGGTTGGGTTAAATTCTTCATGGTAGGAGTGATGAGAATGGGAATGGTGAGAATGATAGGAATGGTGTGAGTGGTAAGAATTTTGGGAATGTGAGGGCGAGTGTCTATTAGAGACGGAACGTCTCGCTAGTTGCCATGGAGACGAATCTACTGATTCTTGATAATTATCTGAATTATGAGATTGAGGAGGAATACGCCCTGATGGTCCTCCTCTCATTGGACCTTTTCCTCGTCCACTTTGTCCTCTCACACGTGGCGGCATTTCCTATTAAAATCAATTAAAAAACATACTATAACTTAATAATGAAATGAGTAATCCTAGGTCAATGCCTAGACTCGAAAGTCTAAGGAATGTGCTCGTGTAAGTTTGAGACTAAACACAAAAGACTAGTGTTTAATTCTCTCAAACGTTGGCTCTGATACCAACCCTGTCACACCCGGATTTCAACCCTGAAATCTATACACCGGTGGACCCGGGTGGGGAGTATCGTGACAACAGTTGATAACGTCATAGTCAATTAAACGTGGCACATCGGAAGTCTTGGAGTAAAATTACTATTACAAACCGATTGTTTGAAAATACAAAATAATATACAAGCTTCTAATAGAACATCCACAGGCGGATCATAGAATGTACAAGAAAGAATACAAAACAGACTTTAGGCATATCTAAGAATTTACAAGAATCCTCTTATTCTCTACCGAGCAGCTTCCGGCTTAATTTCGTGTTGTACCTGCAGATTAGTCTTTGGAGGATACGTCAGCTTACGCTGGTAAATACACCCAACTGACTCATTTTGAAAAATTAAAAATGATTTCAAGTGCAAATGGCACAAAATCTTTTATTATCTTAGGAAGGTTAACCATCATGGCCAATAATAATTTACCATATCCCAAGCCCTTATAGGGGAAATAAGTTGAGAGTATTTACATGAGATTGCTTTCTTCTTTTATTTTTAAATAACTCAGCCGTATACAAAAGTACCGAGTGCAGATAGCTTTTACCGAGAAGGCTCTAGTCTGGATTATGGCATAAACTAGCCAATTAAATACTAACGGTTGTATAAACCAATAGTGTACATGATCATTACGTATAACGCTTGATTAAACGATGATCAGATAGAATGTAGTTTAAACCCAACAAGTACCTTGACTTGTATAAAATGGGTAAACTATAAACATTCTGGATTTTGAACTTAAAATGATAAGGTTAAACCCGTTTCGGTTAATTTTCGAAAAATAGTCACATATACGTAACTTTGCGCATAATAGCGATATCGGGTAACCGGATAAGTTATGGACAAGTTCTATATGCCATTATACTTTAAATAAGTTAAGATATCAGTAGGATATCAACTTGTATGCCCTTTGAGGTTTTAAAACGAAATTATGCCTTATAGGGGCATTTCGGTAATTTCGAATCGTATAAAAAGAACTTAAATAAAATTTAAGTTTATGATCATGAGTATTCTGGAAAAATAATTTACTTATGATATAATATCAGTAGGATATCAAATATATGTGTATTTTACCTTTTATAACCAAACTATGCGCCGAAGGGGCATTTTGGTTATTTTACACATAGTTTATAAATTATTTGGGATTCTGAGTTATAATAAGTACCTACTGTAAATATGTTTAAAAATAAGTTTTAAATTCAGTAGGTAACAAGTCTTGGTCCACTAATATGGTTTAAAACCATACTATAACGGCGTTTATGTCGTAAAGTGACGTCTTTAAGCGATGTTTATGAAAACTGATGTTTGGATCAGATTAAAATGTTTAAAATATGTTAATTAATATAACATATCGGTAAGTAAGCGATTTATCTCGAAAAGATTTGATTAAAACTATTTTATAAGCCACAGGGACTAAAACCGTCATTTATCGACATAGTTTAAAGACTTGATTAAAAACTCAGTTTATAACTTGGTTTAATATCCCAAATAATCCTACTTATGATATTACATTAGTAGAAATTCATTTCCAAGTTCATTACCATTTGAAACCTTGTTTTATGCAAAAAGGACATTTTGGTCAAAGGTGACATAGTTATGGAATTTGCGCATAAACTTGATTCTGATTATGATCATGTAATATAACCTCAGAGGGTTATGCTATATTATATTATGATCATAATGCAACTTTAGATCAGTGGGTAACTAATCTAAATCGGGTCAGAATCGAAAGTCAAAGCAGAAGTCAAATCTTGCGACTTTCGGTTGCGAACCGACCCTAGAACTGAAATTGACGAGCCGAACATGTTCATACATGTTCTAATAATTATTACCAACTTGTTTAAGTGTCAAAACAGGTTTCATAACATATATAAGATCAATTTATGATTTTTTCGAAAAATGGCCTGTTTGACTTTTTAATATCATAACTTTGACCGTCAATTGGTCTAGCAAACGCTGAGGTGCCCTTTATAGGGACTAACACCTACCTTACTATGATCACTTAGCCATTTTCATTTTGAACAATGGCTGGACCATAATGGTCTTAACCGAAAGGTCAAAGCGTTTTACGTAAAACGCTTGACTTTAGGCTATAGAAGCCTATAAACGAAAATGCACAAGAAAGGAACACTTACCAGTGATTCCTAGATGCAAAAGAACTATGTTGGACTGCTCCTTTTATTTAGGAACTTCCAGAGGAGGGGAAGAGTGAATAAGAAAGATGCAAGTTGAAATGGTGAACTTAAGCACCTATTTATAGTTGGAGAGCTCAAAGGAGGTGAAGCCAGGTGTCTAGGGGTGTAAGAAGAAGCTTACAAGTGTCCCAAAATTGGCATAGCTGATTAGGAAGGCCATGGTTTCGATTTAATGGTTTTGGAGCTTTGCTTGGGCTCCAAAACAAACTTTCTGCTACAGGTCTGTTCTCGCGGGGCGCGAGAGACACAGGCCGGGTCTCTCGCGGCCCGCGACTACCCCTATTTCAGTTTTAAAATTTGACACTTTGGCCCTAAACTATATAAAGCTTATAAAAACGATTTTAAATACTATTTTGGCACTTTTAGCCCTCCGTAGCCAATACTTGGCATACCCGGGATTATGCCCGGCCATTATTGAGCTCTCGGTTCTTTAAAAGGTCACTCAGAGTATAAATTAACATGTTGACACTTTTAATCCCTCCAATATCCAACTTTCACATATTTACAGAATTGAACCCTCTCGTCCAACAAATGGCACGTATGAGAGTTAGGACTTCACAAAGGATCACTCAGAGGCTTATTGCAAGCATGTTGATTCCGATGTCACTCAGAGGCTGGGCATGTTGACATATCAGTCACTCAGAGGCCAAGTTTCAAGCATGTTGACGTATCAGTCACTCAGAGGCTAATGATTTAAGCATGTTGACATATCAGTCACTCAGAGACTATTATTTATGCATGTTTACATCGGTTCGTCACTCAGAGGCTCAACTTGAACATCTTGACGCCTTTAGTCCTTCTTGGTCTTTAATAGACTATATTAAAATACAACACGTGTCACTATACTATTGGACACGATTTTTACAGGGTGTTACAAAGAAGTTACAATTATACTTTATACTTAGTAACTTCTCCAATCAAATAAAAAAAATCAAAACATTTCAATGTGATAATGGCACCTAATATGTTAACAACTATTTAATCAATTTTGTGACGAACAAGGAATGATCTTTCGCCTCTCTTTCCCTCATACATCCTCTCAACATGAAAAAACAGAACGTAAAATCCGCTCAATAAACAACATTATTCGAACACTTTTAGCTCAAGCCTCTTTTCCTCCCACCTTTGGCACCATGCCTTTACATGGCCACCTACATCCATAGCATTCACCCCACCACACCCACACTCATCTTTTTTACAATTCATCCCCTCGTACGACCACCTAGAGGTTTTGGATCCTTTTTTTCTCCTCTGATGCCTTCCACCGCCACCCATAAACTCACACTATGGTCACACCCGTGTGTCTTCCTTGGATATCCTTCACAATACCGGGGGTACAAGTGCTTCGATTTAGCACAAACCAATAACCATTTCCTGACATGTCGTGTTTGACGAAGCCATTTTCCCTGTTTGCTCATCTTAGCTCCCGCCTCTACTAATGACTTTCTGACTACTTCTCTTCACCCACATCTTTGGTCCCATGTCCAGTCTAGCAAGCCCACATCCTCAGTTATGACACCCGATTATTTTAAATTTGTTCGTACTAATGGAACACACGATTATATAAATAAAAGCGTTATTTGGATTGATTTGGTGTTATTTTAAGCCCTTTAAAGTCTAGCAAGTTTAAATTTTATATATAGTTATGTTTGGTAAATTTTATAAATTAATATTTAGGACCTGCGCGTTGCGACGAGACTGTTAAACCAAACAAAAAATAGACATAAAACGTTGAACCGTAAAATTTAGCAAAGACGTTCACAATATCCGAAATCTTATGTAGAAAAGTGAAGTATGCACCCTAGTCATAAGCGAAGTCAAGGGTTAGTCCATTTCATTGTGGTGTGCCTAGTTCGATCGGTTTAGTTATTATCATGAATCGAAGTTATTGATTAGTCTATTAGATTAAGCAATCGATTTTCGGTTAATTAGTTTGGTTTATTCGGTTAGATTGATGGTTTTTTATTTGATTCTTTAATTCCAGTTAATAGCCAAAACCAAACTTAGGTTAAAAAAACTTTTGCTTGAATTGCATCAAATTGAGGTGTAAATACATAAAATAGCTGCATAAATACTTGAAGTAGAAATATAAACATCACATGGAGGTATAAAATATGTGATACATGAACTCGAGGTATAAAAGCTAGAAATATATAAAAATATGAATAATCGGTTCAGTTAATTTTGGTTAAACGAGGCTACAAAAAAAACTGATAATCAGTTTTTGGTTAACTCAGTTTTCAACTAATCAGTTTTTGCTAACTTTGGTTTTTGGTTGATTTCAGTTCAATATCAACTGTTTTCGGTAAATGATTCATTATTATTCACTTCTAGACACTTTTAGAGGCTGTTTGTTTAGCTCTTAATGGGACTCTTAATGGTTGAGACCTCTTATTGGTTCAACACTTAATGGTTTAGACTATTTATTTCGCGAGCAAATGTATAATGGTTCAGACATTTGCCTCTAAATGGTTAAGCATTATACTGAGTCTAATGGTTAAGACATCTTATCTGAATTGGTCAAACATTTGCCTTTGAACGGTTAAGCATTAGATTGGCTCTTAATGGTTCAGACATCTTACTAATTCAGCACTTACTCATTCAGAAGTTGTCAAACAGCCCCTTAATCTCGTAGCATATCATTTTTTATATTAAAAAACTATAACAATACTGTACTTAAATTAAAGAGAATAAAATGTTTGTTTTTATGGTTTATTTTTTTAAATATTGGCGTAAGTAAAAGTTATGGTGGTTTAAAAAATGTGAGGGTAATTAGTTTTTTATGAGGGGGACAAAGTGTAACTACTAATTAATTATCTATAATTTGGTTAAAGATGGAGAAATTAAAGTGTAATTAAGATATGGGATGAAAGTGTATTAGTGTTTGAAAGACTAATTTACCCTCATTTTTAGGTTGCACCTAATGCATTAACATAAAAAAAGTTTTTAACTTTTGGGTATCTTAAAATGCCCTTCACTCATGCACTATAATATAGTATAGATTTGTATGATCCATGATCTATTAGATTTAGGGAGGGAGTTGGCTACAAAGTTCATTTTTCCTACAAAGTGTAAAAAGTAATATTTTATCACCATGGGATTTAAGCAAAGTGGGTGTGGAAACTCGCTTTTTTATTATTCAACAAAATCACCACATGACCTACCTTCTATTATACGTTCATGTTATATTGTTAATTACCTCATCGGAATAACTTCGTCAACATCTCATGTCTAGTCCTGTGCGTGAGTTAGTAATGAAGGATCTTAGCCCACTTAGTTTCTTTCTTAGTATCTCAATCACCGACAATAATACACCATGTTTCACTCATAACAAGCTTATGCAAATGATATTATAAAAAGAGTAGGAATGCAATCATGAAAACCTTTCGATACCCCGTTTGACATACATGCAAATTTAAGTGCCTTGTCAAACATAGAATTTATGGTATGACCCTTTAATGCAGCTTAGTAGGTTCCTTACAATACATAGCTTTCACACAGCCAGATATTAGCTATGTAGTGCAAGAAATTTGCTACATGCACCAATGTCTTATCATTGGACTGCACTCAAACACATTATTAGATACGTCAAAGCGACTACATCCTATGGTCTTACTCTTGGGAAACCTTGAGCTCACTCCATGGTCGCATACATGAACCCCGATTGGGTAGGCTATCCAGACACTTGCAAATCTTCCTTAGGATATTGTGTTTATTGTGGTAAAAACTCCTTTCTTGGTATTCAAAGTGCCAAGTCACCATCCTGTGGTCAGTGTTGAAGCCAAATATAGAGGCGTTGCAAATGCCACGACCAAAATTTGTTGGCTCAAAAATCTCATACTTGACTTCATTGTCTTCTTTCAAGTGCTACTTTGGTTTACTATGACAACGTGAGCGCTATTTACCAATTCGGATGTCCTGTTCAACACTAACGCACCAACCACATTGAACTTGATATTCACTTTGTAAGAGAACAGGTTCAACGCAGGCATGTTCGAGTTTTCACATCCCTTCACATTATTAGATAACGGACATATTCACAATAGGTCTTCCTTGTGTTATGTTTGATGACTTTCCCTCCTTCTCATCATTCACTCCCCTCCCGCTTCGACTGTTGGGGGTTTAATATATGATATATTAGGAATAGATTATATTCTCTTATATCTCTCATTAACAGTTGTATATCATCCTAGAATAGAAGATTTGTGTTGTGTTATACATAGTGGCATTATGAATAATAGAAGGCGAGTAATCTATTACATTATCTTGTATATCTCTATCAATTTGCGAATAAGGTTTCACCATGTTAGAGATGTCAGATAATACTAAATTTGTAACGTAGTTGTTAGGTAACCAACCAACGCTTTTGTTTGTCGTTTATCAATCTATGTCGTGCTGCTTGATTGAATAACATTTTCACTTCTAGACAATATTTGCTTATGAACATATGTGCATTTGTATTTGGCATTTAACACAAGTTCCGACACTTTTAATATTTTCAAAATATTTGTATTCTTCTTAGGTGTAAATTCCGTAACATTAGATATTTAGATATCATTTATCTATATGTACCATAGCTACTATTGCTTGAAGCTACATAAATCATTAGGCCTGCCTTTATAGATAGAATAATTTCGATGTGATGTAATAACAACAATAATTGATCATACGAGGGTTCCCCAACTGCTGAGCATGTGAAACCATCTATGATGGTTCACTCAAATGAACTGATGAGCTGCTTAGGGGTGGAGGGTCTCACTGATTGACATTGTCTAGCAAGATGTTGGAATGGACTTTAGATGTCAAAAGGAGAAGAAAATGATGTTTTCTAATACTTGAAATCCTATAACTATAATTTTTTTTACCAATAAGATAGATGAGAAGTGTCATACCCCAACCGAGAGCGGAAACATCGGGGCGAGACGAAATAGATTGCAAGAGAATTCATAACGACTATTTGCGACAAGTATTTAATAAATAAGATTTCTTTTCATTACTAAGGCAAAATACATTGTTTTGAAACAAATACAACAAGTTGAACAAAGAAACAAAATACAACATGTACTAAATTAAAATGAGTTTCTAGTCATCCTACTAGATTCTGTTCATCATCATCATCATCATCATCAATTTCCTACAATATGTATTAAAGTACATGTCAACACATAAAGTATTGGCGAGCATACAAGTTTGAGTACTAGCATAAGTATAAACGTTTTAAAAAAATCCACATGGCATAATCGTGAACAAAAACTTAACATAACAATACTAGCATGCAACTTATAAGTGTCAACCCAAAGTTTCTTACTAGCGTAATCTTATCGTAGCAGGATAAGACTATTTTGTTTAACTTAACATGACCTTAGGAATACAGGAGGTGTGTTAATCCTATAGCTCTATACATGTTAAGGGAGGCTCGTACGAAGTTAATGACAAGTATAAAGCAAATAAGTATTCTAGCAAGTACGAGTTCTAGGCTCTAGCATAATGTATAAAGCAAGTATGTTAGATTGTTTGTTTGTGTTTTAAGCATAAAGTATGTGATTGTGTGAGTTTGATAATGAATACGTATTGCACCCAAAGTGACGAAAAGTAAAAAGGGGTCATGTACACTCATGGTTGTGCAAAGCTTTCTGATTAACCGAGAGTTTGACGAGCATTGAGAGTAGAACACCGAAGTTACCCTACATTAGGAAACGAAGGTGTATGAGTATTTGGAGTTTATGAGAGTTAGATTCGGAATTAAGTATAAAAGTATATATGTACACAAACATATATCTTGTCTAAATACTCGTTTGGACACTAAGTTTTCATGGGTTTTCATGGGTCCTAACGTGCCCATTAGAATCACAAACGAGAAATAAAGAACAAAGATAGTATAGCCTAAGTTCATAAGATCTAACCTTAATCCAGTTAGTATTATGGATTCGGCTAAATATATATTTTATATTACATAGTAATAGTCCATCATATAATATCATATAAATCATGTAAGTCCAGCATTGAGGTAGGATGATTAACATCTATTAAACCTCTTTGTATGGATTCACCAAAGTACAAGGTTATCAACTATGTTGATAACCCGATTGGTCATAAATAATAAGAAGGTTGAAATTTAGCAAGATCATTGTTTCCGTACACACAGATGAGCTTGTAAGGGGTTAGCAACCCTCTAAGAGGTCTACATGCATACTAACTATATTCTAAAACTCCTTTGTTACTTGAACATGAGTTCTGTGTTATATTTTATGACATTAGAAAGATTACCTGCTTATTGTCTTTTTTTAAAGATTGGTTGTGGTGGCGGTAGTAGTGGTGGTCGTGGTGATGATGGAGGTTGAGGTGGAGAAGAGAGAAGCATAAAATAGAAACAGTGTCTTGGGTGTGTGTATATAATGGCGTAGCTTGAACGAAAATTTAGTGGGGGTTGGACTCTCAAAATCCAAATCGGTGGGGGATGGACTCTTAAAATCCAATATTTTACACCATAAAGAAAATCAAAATTTTCGGTAAAATTATCTCTACAAGCAAAAAAACAAAAAAAAAACCGATGAGGGCCATAACAAATCTTTAAAAAAAGACAATAAGCAGGTAATCTTTCTAATGTCATAAAATATAACAAGGAACTCCATGTTCAAGTAACAAGGGAGTTTTAGAATATAGTTAGTATGCATGCACACCATCTTAGAGGGTTGCTAACCCTTTACAAGCTCATATAGGGCCAAGTAAGATCAACCCCGGTGTTCCATACCCATCGTGGCAAATGTTGGAGGTGCGGCAGGGTTGCATTAATTTGAGTCTTGGAATCTACTTGGATGAATATAACAAAAGCAAGCAAGTGAGGTAGTGGAACAAGTTTGGAAAGCCCAAGCTTCCATGGTTCACACATTTAGACACATGCAAGACTCACCATATGAACAGTGGTGCGCTTGGATGGTCACACATTTGTAGGTTACTTGGAACCTTATCAAAACAAAAGGTTTAGGAGGTTCTTGGACCTTAAACTTGATGGAAAACAACCACACACAAGCAGCACAATCATGGGTTTGATGGAGGATAAGGTGGGTACAAGTTCTTCACAAGAAATGAACTAAAAGATGAACATTTATAAAAGTTTAGTGAAAGCATAAAATTAAACCCACTTTGGACGCCAAAATCGGAGTTGTACCACCTTGTTACACCTTACTGAACATTGGGTAACAAACCTTGATGTTGTCCAAGTGTTTTGAAGCAAGAAAACTCAAGAATAAGTAGTAGAAGTGAGTTGGAACTCACTTTGAACTTTAAAGATATTTTGCCCAAAATCAGAAATTATTGAGAGATTTAGAGGATTTGAGAGTGGATTTGGTGTTTGGAAAGTGTTTAGGAGTGTATGTAGGCCCCTATTATAATGGGGTTGATTAGGGTTAGAGTTAAATGAGTTAGGAGGTGATTGGAGGTGAAAAAGGTGGCAAAATGGAGCAACCAGCGAGCTGAAAATAGCTGACTACGGATTTAACTCTCCCGCACCACGCGCCAGGAACATGTGTGTCTGGCGCGTGGCATGAGGGAGAGGGTTTTCAAAACTTGTTTACTTTGTTCACTTTTGGCCCCTTCACTTGGTTTATAGGTTATTTCATGCCATAAACTTGTATTCTAACTTGTTTTTAGGTATTCAAAGTGTAATAAAGTATAGTATGAGTGTATGCATGCATGGTTTGTAATTCCAAGTATTTCGAGTCTCTATTTTTGCGTATCAACATGTAATCGACGTTTGGTTGCGGGTAACATAAGTATATAGCAAGTATATGTATAAAAACGAATTTCCATATGATCAAATCCTCGAATTATAAGATTGGAAATGAATTGCGAATATGATATGATTACAACTTTCCAAAAATAGAAATACAATCACAACTTTCTAACTAAAGAAAGTACAAAAATACGAAGCGTTACAAGAAGTGTAACATATCTTTTGTATTCACATGTTGGGTACATCATTGCATCTTTTTCAAGTGTATCTTCATGGCTCATATCGGGTACATAATTCTTCTAATCACAAAACTAAGTTTTTACTTAAAGTTATACATAAAGTGACTTATGGAAGATGTATTGGGTGGTCAAGATCTCACACTTTGGACTCCAAGGTTAGGTGAAAGTGTCTTTAGGCCTCCCAAGAATGTACATTCACTATTAAGCACAAAGTTCGAGTACCTTAATACTTGCATCATTATCAAACCTAGTATATGAAGTCTAGCCTAATTATTTAAAATATCACATTAGTATAAACGACTCATTATTAGAGAGAAGGGGATAGCATGACTACAAGCTTATTCAAATTGGAAACCTTATATGTTAAGGTTTTTTAGAGGCACTTTTTACATAGAGGTAGAGAGTATGTATCTGTGGTGTGGGTGATAAAGTCTACAAAGATTAAATTTGGCTTGCAAAAATTTTCTACGTAGTTCTTTCTAAAATCTCTAGGTTAATTAACTATAAAGGTTTACAAACAAGTTTTCACCATGTTAGAGAGGCCGAATAATTTTAACTTCATAACATAGCCATTAGGTAACCAACCAGTATTTTGTATAGCGTTTATTGGTATGTGTCATGCAAAGTATTAAGGTACTCTAACTTTGCTTCAGATCACCTATTTTTTAGTGTCCATTGGATAGTCAAAACATGGCTCGGCCTTTGCATCCGTGGTTGGAATTTCTTGACATCTTTTGTGTTGTGTCTAAACATAATTTGATAGAAGTATTACAATCAATCCACCCATCGATCATGGGGCTAATGTGAACATTTGCTCGAATCGTCTTTCAATCTTTTATCTTGTGCAATGGTGGATATGAACATATGTGCATTCTATTTGGTAATGAACATACCTGCTAGCATTTTTATCATCTTCAAAATATATGTATTAGTCTTATGTAACATTAGATATTTTAGACATCATTTATTAGCATGTACCATATATAATGTCACTTGAACCAATTCATATCATTACACATGCCTTTATAGACGTCTTCGGTAATCTTTGGTGCAATGCAATAACAACATAACTTGATCATACAAGGGTTCCCCAACCGCTGAGCATGGAAAACCTTCTATAGTGGTCTGGTTGATGAGCTCCTCTTAGAGGTTCTTATTCGATGGTGGTGTATGAAAAAGTGTTGGAACAGACTTTATATGTCAAAGGGAGAAAAACATGATGTTTTCTATTACTTGAAATTGTATGACTAGAATATTTTATCCATATAATGAGAAGTGCAATATATATTTCGTGCTCACATGTCTGGTATCTCTTAAATGTACATTGTTGACTAATGTTAGGTATATAAGTTGTTTTATTTTTATCTCAAAACTAAGTTTTTGCTCAAAGTTATACATAGAGTGACTCAAGGCGGTTAAGGTCTTATACTTTGAACTCCAAGGTTAGGAGAAGGGGTCTTCGGACCTACCTAGAATGTGTATTCATTATTAAGCAGGAGGTTGAAATACTTGATGCTTGCTCATTATCTAAACTAGTATATAGGACTCATGCGTTGTGGTTGGACCGTTAAACCAAACAAAAAATGGACGTAAAAACGTTGAACCACGCACGCACGTTTGCGGCGTGTTAAGTCGCTCATTTGACACAATGTTGAAATGAATTAGCAAGCTCATAAATCTCTTCCTCTCATCATGAAGTTACACTCTAAACCCACACCTATTAATCACACATCTCATTAACGAAGATGAAGACTTTGATGCCAATTATGTGCTTGTGACGTATGATTACACTCATGATTTACTCGAATCATGGATTGCTAAGAATAAGAGAGAGTACGACGAACATGAGAAACTTAAGAGGTATGAGATATTTAAAGACAAACTTAGAGAGCTTGGACTAATCCTTCTTACCGGTTATCATTGAATCAGTTTTCAGATATAACCAAATACGAATTCCGTAGCATGTATTTCAGTCACAAGTTACTTGATTTCAGTTATGGCGACTATGTGGATGACTAGGAGGAAGTTATTGGTTACTAACATAATTTGCCTGATTACATAAATCTAAGAAAGACCAGTGGAATAGCACTGGTCAAAATCAGGGTGGTGTTGGTGAGCTTTCTCCTAATCTAACTAATTTTACTTTATATTTGAACTTTTTTTCCTTAATGGTGAATTGTATTTGATTTATCATGTCTGATTTGGAACATACTTGCCATAACTAAGAATTTGCATTTGGTTATTGGCTCGGATATTGAGGTTTTGTTAAATGATAATCTAGCTGCTAAAATTACTTTTCTAGTTGATTGTGCTCTGTATTTTCCTAAATTTAGAACTTATGGTTGGTTCATCTAACATGTGTGCCTTTTTATTTTGTTTATCCTAATTTAATTAGACGTAATACTCAGATCAAGTCAAATCATAATGCTTAATACAATAATTATAAAATATCTTTAATGAAATGCAAACACGTGTTGAGTTTTCTTTGCAATGTGCACAGTAGATTTCATGTAATTTAAGTCCATAGGGAAACTAATTACCCTTTCTAAGAAGGAAAAAAATGATTACGACATAACATATAACAACGATTGCAAACATGGTAGTGTTCCAATGGCATACATGTTTAATCTCAAGAATGGAGGGTTAATACTGACCGTATACGGCGGTTGGCGAAGTTTGCGACAAATCAAGGGTAAGTTACTTCAAAATCCAGATGAGATCGGTACCCTAAAAAATCTTATCCTATTTGGGTTATTATTTCCCCTTTGTAGGTTGAAAAAGTCGCCACTATTGAAGGCTTTGCCTTTGATTTACTCAAGTCTATTGTCTCCCGACACCCAGTTACTGCTTATATAGACAACAAAGGCTTGAATTTAAGAAAGTATTATGACGGCATCTTGACATGGTTTGGAGTGTATATAGATATTAATCCATTTTAGTCGGTTTTACATGAAATCAAGTCTTAAATTTGTAAACACGATACGATAGTATCATTCAAAACGACACGTTGGGACAAGTGCATATGTCGTTGGCGTAGTATACTGATGGTAAGATATGGATATCGTCCAAGGATACAAAAGCTTTTAATACCAAAATTGTGTAAATTTCTAGTTGAATCCGTAGGTTTGTTGTTTTTAGAATACAATATAAAGAAATGATCACTTGGGTTTAACTCCCCCTTTATGACTTTGTTAACTTAGTCGATTATGGACTTTTGAAAGATTATTGTACGAAAATATAAATGGCTTCGATTGTTATCATATCTTCAGAAAATTGTTCCGATTACTCTCCGAAACAACCAACTAAAGTCGTTTTTTGAATAAAGTAAAAGATGTATGTGAATGCCATAAAGTAGTACAACCAATTTTGTCGGTGTCCTTAAATCTCAACAATATTGGAAAGAAGTAGTAGGGCGACCATCTGCAATGTCAGAATTAAACCCACTACATACTTCAGAAATCTGGTGACACAATGCTTACCCAATGTTGGGGTTTAGTATCAAGTATAAATCACTCATAATAGATCTAGTCCACCAACCACTATGGACCACTTAATTTGCTGCTATCTCTTCAAGAGTTGTGGAGATGAAAAAGACTAAGTCCTCAACGCTTAGATTTTGCCACCACGTTGAGGCAAGAGTTACCAAACCCAAAGTCTTGAACCATAACCTCTGACCATCTTGCAAGACATTTACATGTTGGTTACTACATATATGTAGAAAACATGAATGTTTGACTCAACAAACACAAGGTTGATTATTTGTTTCTAAGAGTTTTGAAAATTCACTTTCTATGTGATGATTAATTACTTAAATTCATTTACACACACCTTAAGGCTATCCATACGACCCATCAACGGTTTTTCCCCCCAAGCAACCAAAAGAACTTAGCCACTCATTGATTTAAAAATAAATATTAACAAACTTTCTTGGTTTTTTTATTAAACATCACAAGATTGAAAATACATTTAAATGTTTTTACAGTCTTGAATTACAAAACCAAAGAAGAAAGGGGTAGAATTAGAGTGTAAACTAGAGAGAAAGGGAAGAATCGAGCAATGACAAATCATTAGAGGAAGGCAAAATTTATAGGCTGAACTAGGCGCCCATGCACGATCGTGCTTGGTATAAGATCCAACAAAATATTCATACAATGACTGGTATGAGTCGTGCTACGAAGGCATAGGATGCGGTCAACTCTTATGGGCCAGGGGAGATCTTCAAAAGTCTTCTGAGGACCTATGTGTCGATTCTTTGATGGGGGACGGGGCGTGTCTGGTAGGTACGACCCATGCCTTACAATTTTAACCATTTTTTCTAGCTTCTCCTCGCCAATATACTCAAGATTCATATATTATGGTCCCTGTAACTAATTTCCTAGCGAAGATATCATTTTGTGAAGTTTTGGGTTTTTTTTTGTCGACACCATTATCTTTTAGTATCTTTTAGTTGACTGATGGGACCACCACTTAGTCTTGTCTTGAGGAGACCACTATTTTCTCCTGACTTGAAGATCAGACACGAGGCATGCCTTGCAAGCAAAGCTCGTGTCTTGAGCTACAACTTTAGCATTTTCTTTATTTCTTCTTTTTTTCGCTTATTTTATCATTTTGCGGATCGATTGTCATAAAATCGAAAGTAAACAAATTTAGAACTAATTTCCAAGATTTACTAGAAAACAATTTAACATGTGTTATAAATGATGTGAAAAAACATGTTTAGTTGTATGCACATCACAACTTTCAAGGAAAAGGGAGGATTGATGTTGATCATTCTATTGTAATTTTTGCAATGATTTGACTATTTTCTTATGAACGTATATGCATTGTATTTGGCAATTAACACACCTACTGACAAGTCTATCATCTTAAAAAATATATGTATTATTCTTAGGTATAGATGCCCCAACATTAGATATTTTAGACATCATATATTTGCATGTATCGCATATAATGATTCTTGAAGCACCGTATATTAATAGGCATGCCTTTATAAACGGCTTCGGTGATATTTGATACTATGAAATAACAACACAAATTGATCATACCAGGGTTTCCCAACCACCGAGCGTAAGAAACTATCTATGACGATCTAGTGAGCTTAATTATTGAGCTCCTCTTAGGAAGATCTCAGTCAATAGCGGTGTATGAAGAAGTGTTAGAACGAGCTCAAAATGTAAAAAGAGAAAACATTCTCACCGGTACCAAATTTGATATTTAGAGCTCTAATAGAAAACATCATGTTTTTCTCCTTTTGACATTTAGAGCTCGTTCTAACACTTCTTCATACGCCGCTTTTGAGTGAGATCCTCCCAAGAGGAGCTCAATAATTCATTTGACTAGACCATCATAGACGGTTTCCTATAACACAAAGGCATATATAATGTATTATTTATGTATTGTGATAAAAGAAGCGAAAACATTCTCGATGGTACCAAATTTGATATTATGTTTTATTTGTGTATTGTGGTATTATGGGTTTTGTCTAATGATCTCTTGAATATTAGTATAGGTACTGATTTAGCCTATTTAATAACCATACCTAATTGGTACTCGTATCGTTTTAGCCTATTTAGTAGCCGTATGGGTACCGGAACAAAGATCATTTTAGTGCTAAAAAACAAAGTGGTACTAAAGCAGGTATCGTACCGGTATCATACCAATATTTTAAGAGTAATATTCGGTACCTAGTATTGTTTAAATTCAATATCGGTATTTTCGATACTGGTTCTGTACCGATCCTATCTGTAATATCAGGTACACAAATTATTTTGTGTTATCTCAAAACTAAGTTTTTCCTCAAAGTTATACATAGCGTGACTCATGGGAGGATGTATTAGACGGTCAAGACCTTACACTTTCGACTCCAAAGTTAGGTAAACCGGTCTTCGAGCCTACCCAAAAATGTATATTCATTAATAACAAGGTTAGAATACCTTGATGCAAGCATCATTATCTAAACTAGTATTTAGGACCCACGCGTTGCGGTGGGACCGTTAAACTATACAAAAATATATGTAAAAACGTTAAGTAGTTCATTTTACACAATGTTGAAATCAATTGCGCAAGCTCACAAAGCCTCTCAACTCGTCATAATGTGATAGTATAAACCCATAACTATTCGTCATCACATCTCCTTTTTGAAGACGATGACCTTCGTGTCGACTCCACACTCACGAACGTATGATGACGCTCATGATTTGTTCGAATCATGGATTCCTGAGATCTAAGAGAGTATGGAGAACATGAGAAACTTAAGAGGTATGTGATATTCTAGCGTTACTCCTATAGCACTATACATGTTAAGAGGGGCTTGTATAAAGTTAATGACAAAGTATTGTGCAAGAACGGCGTTCTAGCATGTATATATTCTAGAGTATGAACGAATAAAGCATGTATGCCGGATTCGCTTGTTTGATTAAAGTATTTGCGTATAAGTGTTTGTGTGAGTTTTAATATATCATATATATTGCACCCAAAAGTGATAAAACGGAAAAAAAAAAGTCATGTATACTCACGGTTTTGAGAGCTTTCCTAGCAATCCGCGAGTCTTAGGTCGGAGAGTAGGACACTGAGGTTATTCAATATGAGGGATAGGGTTGTGTGAGTATTCTGAGTTGGCGGAGATTGAAGATTCGAAAACCGAAAGTACGAAAGGTAAATGGGAAAAAGATGCCACTTCGTACGAAATGACCACTTTCGAGCGAAGGGATTGTTTCTGGTAATTTTAACTTGTTTTAATTCTCATTTCGACAATGAGTTTTGTTGAACGAGACTTTAGGGTCGAGGCAGTTTAGTTCTAGCTCGTAACAGTTAACCATGACTCGGTCAAATCAGGAACTTGACTAAGTGAGAAGATAGGTATTTTATAGTATTTAGTTATGTCCAAAGTCTAACAATTATGTAAGAAGTCAAGTATGGGGGTACGAATACCTCGTTATATGATTCACCAAAGCACAAAGTTTATCAACCAAGTTGATAAACCCGATTGGTCATGAATGACAAAAATAAACTATGTTCAAGTGAGGTGTGGAACTTAATTCGGGTAGCATGGGCTCCCAACATTCTCACACTTGCTGAAACACAAGTTCAATCCTATTGAGGATGATGAACTCGGTCAGCTCCTACACTTGGTACAAAAAAGAAAAGGGAAGAAGAAATACAAAAACATAAGGTAATAGTGAGTTAAACTCACTTAGGACAATCTGAGATCAATCTGCCAAGATTTCGCGAGTTTGGTGGTGGAAGTTAGAAGATTCGGAAATATTGAAGTTGTGAAATGAGTTGGTATTTATAAGCATGAGTTGCTACCAGCACCACTTCGTGCCAAGTGGCTTCACTTCGTGCGATGTGTACTTCACTTCGTACGAAGTGGGTACACTTCGTGCGAAGTGGCTTCAGCTTGCACGAGTTGGTTGGTTTGGGACTGTTTTCACGTATTTAGCGGGTTTTCGAGTATTTCAAGTATGAAGTCGTAACGTATGAATATTTGTACGTATAACAAGTGTCGGTTTGTATGAAAACACGTACTTAATGACTGTATGTATGTATAACAGGTATGTATAAAGTACGAATTTCATTAAGATTAACGCGTCAACTTGTGGCAACGAAGATGGTAGTATGATTGTAAGGATTAGGATGCGAAAGTGAACTATCTAAAAGTAGGAATACAGAAATACAGGCGTTACATATACCAACCAAACAAATTACGAGAATTTAAACGAATTCTTTAAAGTTCCATTCAAATTTCATTTCCTTCTCCAATTCCAATTTCCCATTCTATTATATTTTATGGAATAAGCAACTACCTTTCTACTAGTTATAACCATGGTTGTAAAACTCTCGACTTGCCTCCGATTAGTCGTCGATTAATCAGTGGGTAGTATGTGGTCAATAGTGGTCAAATTCAGTCCCAGTTGGCCAAAAATCGGTAGCAGTCTAGCAATTAAGGTCTGATTCTTACCAAAACCTGAAAATTCCGGCAATTAATCTTATATACTTGACAATATGGGTCAAAGAATGTGTTAAAACATGTCTACTTAAAAGAATAATTATAACATAAAACTGAAAATTACATATAAAATCTCGATCCGTTTAATCCCTATAATCCCGATTAACTTACTAGTCGATACCCCACCAATTGACTAGTGTCTAGCGATTCTTACAACACTACACTGATTACAACAGCAATTATCAGTATATATGACTCGATTCGAACCTAACATTTAAACGTTAAGTTAAAAGAGATTCGAGTAAAAAAAACCTACTACCCATATAGAAAAACGTCGACATATTATTGTGGCAAATGCATTTTATAACGTAGGGAATATCTATCGAGTTGGATTATTTTGAATTATATATTTGTCATACACACCTGGCTTGCATGTTCCACCACATAGATTCAGAAATCAGGATATTCGCATATCCAATGCACGCATTATTGGCGTCGGCGTCGGCTTGTAACAATATTTTATATGCCCTTTTCAAATTAATTGCAATATTCTAATCGTTAAAAAGATATTAAAGACAATTTGGGTTACTTTCCTTGTTGTTTCCGTACCTAATAGTGGTCAATTAGGATTTGTTTTACACACTTTAGTGGACTCTTTTTATCCAAAGGTCGGCTCTTGGCTCCCACCTAATTGAATAACAAAAATATATTTTCATAATTTTATTATTATATTATAATTATTTTCAAACTTCACATTAACTTTTATAACTTTTAAAATACGATAATTTATAGAATTTTAAATATGCGTTACGACATGTTATTTTTATCTATATCTATCGAGTTGTGAATGCTAATGTAGAACTGATCAAAATACAAATGTACATGTCATTATTTATCAAAGCTACCTCACGGTTTAGTTGTTTCTATATAACGTGACGTCGTTTACCATGTCGTTATTTTAGTTTATATAATATAATGTTTTATGATATTCTTAATATACCATTGCGGCGTGCTTGTTTTTATCAACGTTTCAATAAAATTTGATTTTTTTATCATGATGTTTCGAACTGATAATGTCTAGTGTCGTGATGAACCAACCGGTTACGATCGAATAGCATCAATACTGGTATTGGTATTATCCGAACGGATACCGGCATTCTTTTTATGGTTTTCGATCAATGTAATACCTGCATTCTTTATTAAGATTTTTGATCAATTTAAAACAACTATTATACCGAGTGTCAGTATCATACCAACATTGTATGAATCGAACCAAACCAATACCGATATCAACCTACCCTTTTAAAAACAATCACTAATATAAACAAATAATAAAATCTATTTGGAAAAACAAAATATTGTATTTTCTTATAGTCGTATGTTTTTCTTTTTCTATGCATGAGGATGAATCGGTGATTGAGATATGCTATATGTTGGGATTGTTTGGTGGAGATGAAGCGTAGCGGTGAAGTGATAGGGCTACATGTAAAGGGGCAGTTATAGACGTATAAGTATAAGACTGTCGGGTGTGGGTAGCCAAGCAATGCCATTTTAGTCACACTGAGCCAACGTGGGTAGCGGCGTTGCTTCGCTGGCGTGGTTAGGATGCTTGGCGTGGGGGTGGGTTGGGGCGACAAAGTGGCTGGCTAGGATTAGGTGGCTGAATCAGACCGTTTGGGGTAGCCGTTGTGGATGGCGGCTTTATCTAACCAAATCAAATTTCAAAATGTTTTTACTAATTTTTACCTATAAATACCTACCCCAAACATGATTTTTTTTCATGTCTACTTTCTTCAAACTCAAATCCATATCCAAAACCAACAAAAAAAAAGAAAATGGTTACTTGAACCGAAGAGGAGGAGATCGCGCTTGTGACTCAATCGTTGACGCACAACGTGCGCTAAGTCATGGTCAAACCACGTACTGGACACAAGCGTTTAGTCAATACCAACATGTTGGAAACTCTCGTCACAACTTGAAAGCGTGTCAACATAAGTGGCGTGAGCTAAAACCGAAGTTGGATCGGTTTAAAGCATGCTTCAACCGTGTCCCTGCGTGCGACCTTAGCCACGACGATTGAGTGGAGATCGCCAAAATCGAGTATAGGCACGATGGGAACCCGGAATTTCGTTGGGTTCCCACTTTAATATTTATCGTACTTTGTAATTTTTTTAATTTTTTTAAGATTTATTAAGTTGTTTTTTTAATTTATTAGGACTTTATTAACTTTTTTTAATAACTATAGTGGTGTGTTTTATTTATAAAAAGTAAAATATAATATATATACATAGGGGAGGGTTATCTGAGAACGCTAAATATTGCGAGAACCGTAAGAACGAATGAGAAAATCAATCAAAACCATTTTCTAATACAATCATCATTTTAATTAAAATACAACATTAAAAAAAGAAATTACAACATCAAATAATTCATTTATCTTCTCAAAGTCACTCTTATTAGATTTTTTACACATGTGTAAATATAAGAATTTACACATGTTTAAATTTTCTTTATTTCGAATTCACGTAAATTTAAATGTGTAAATTAAATTTCTAGAATTGTATTCGGATAACAAGGACAATTGTAAAAGAAATTTTGAATTTCACTTGTTTTTTTATCAAGTTCTAGTTTTAGCGTTCTCATTTAAACATCTCATATATAATATATATATATATATCCCAGCAACATATTAAACCAAGTCCCTAACCAAAGCCCCACCACACCCTGCAATCTAAATATAGAATGAATTCTATATATGGTAAAGCCTTGTCTAAGACGTATTATTCCCAAAAATAGCATATAAAAGAGTATCAAAGGTTTTATCTTTAAGATTGAGTAAACTTTACCTAACACAATTTTATGAGTGGTAACTCGGATCACTGACGGACGGAGTATTGGAATATCATATCATTAGTGAAGCCATTCAATCATATCCATCTTCACTAGGCTATAATGCCTAAACACCAATTCAGCAAGAAACTTAATTGGGAAAAAAAATCTCTTGTGGGAATCGAATCTAGGATCTCATGGTCCCTAACAGGGGCGAAACCACCATTATATCAGTCGTAGCACGGGCTACGGCTCAACTTCGTATACGGGCAGATCCATGTCTATGTGAGACGTTGTCTGTGCTACCCTCAACTTTGTCTCCAAAGGGTAACTCTTTTCTTTTAACTGGAGTGAATATAGTTGAGTTTTTTTCCGGTGGCAACTAACTCCGACGGCCTGGTTAAAGAAAGAAGCTTGAGGAAGACAACGGAGTGCTGTAATAACCTGAGAGTTAAAAGTTTCTGTATAATATTAAATTTTATTTTTACTTTTCATATATACTATGCAACAGAAAAGAGATGAAAAGTCAGACAGATAGTAACATAAAGTAAAATAAGGTTACTTTATTATTACACACTCCCTGTTATCTTATTTATTTAGTTGGATCAATTCTTAAGGTTTTTGTATATTACTTTACTTTGTCTACTTCTCTTTTTTTAAGTGTATTAGTTTTTTTGTTTCATTATACTTTTTATTTTTTTTACTGATTATTATTTTTTTAGTAAATTGTTTTATCTTTGAAATGTTTAAATAAATTATGTATTGTATAGATCTGTTCTTATTCTAACTTTTTAATATATAAATGATCAAATCCTTATATAGCAACTTAAGTAATGTTAAAACTATTAGGTCATCATTTTTGTGTTTATACTACACTGATGGTTAAAAAAAGTAGAAGTCGACATACGATTGTTAATATAAAAACAAAATATTAGTCAAAACATATCATCACTGCCTAAAAGTACGCTATAAAAGGATCTGTTTTATGAATATAGGTTAAAAAAATTAAGATACCCCTAAAAAAAATTTCTAATTCCACCACTGGTCTCTAAGCCTTATCTTATCCCAAGATCTCACTAGGCTAAAATGCCACAGACTACCTATGACGTGTTATTAAACAGCTCATTGAAATAAACGTAAATTGTAACACCATAATTTGGATGAGATTATGGTTAGATTAATACGAGACTTGAACTCTCACCATTCAACGAGAAACGTATTTTTCTAACACCTCGGTATCACTAACTCGAATTACCTTTGATGAATAGGAACAATTCACACCATCAAGATCAAAAATCTATGAAGGAAAGTGAAGATTTCATGAAATGAAGGATAAAATCTCTAGATTCATATTCATCAAGTCCGGTTATAAAATGATAGTTCTCGATTGAAATATCTATGTAATATATAGTGAGAAATTACAATACATTCTCTAGACAAAAATATTAAAAAAAGTTTAAACAAAAGATGTCTTTCTAGTGCAAGAATTTCAGCCGATAATGAAAGAAACGTACAACACCATCACTTCTTGTAGAAGTGTAACATGTAACATTCTTTGGGTGTGCTCTGATCTTCACACTCAGGCCAAGTAATTTCCAACACTAAAACTCACAAAAACGTTTACGCTAGAGGTGTGAATTCTTGACAAAATACAAACCTAACCTAAAATTCGTCGTTTTGGGTTAGTCTAAACGAGTTCGGATCAATTTAAGGTCGACCCGCGAACCCAGTTAGCTAAATAAGTCGTATTCGTGTAACCTAGGCAGGTTGACCCGTTTGATCCATTTTTTTTTTTTCAAAATGTACATTATGTCATAAGTTAAATTGGTTGGATTTTTTCAAAATGCATTACGTCATAAGTTAAATTGGTTGGATATTTTGTCATATTCTATACTTAAAAGAGGAACTAAACTAAGATTTTATAATTAAAAGATAATCATTTTATAAACATTTGTACTTTTTTCGATAAAAAATGTAATTTTAAAATCGGGTTAAACAAGTCGCGTTGCTATCTGCGACTATCCATGCCTGTGTTTGGATTCATATGTATTGACACAGTTTACACTTTACATGTCTGTGCCATGTTTAGTTAGTATAAAACTTTCGCGTTCGTATCAGGCTGGATCCACCAACCTACGCGTTTATCACCCTGTTTCGCACCAACTTGCTAAAAGCATATAAAATGGGCAGCATTCATTGGAGTAGGGTATATCTTTTGTTGTAACCAGGACCACTCGGATGCTTATGTGTTCGCACGAGCAACTTGTCGAACAACGACTTCCTAACGAGCCTCTGAACATGGGTGAACTAATGTGCCAGCAACCCCTGGAACAAACTTCTGGACCACACCAAGAGCAACTTGTGTTGTGGATACACTTTGGTGGAAGTACACAAGGCTCACAAGTCACTAACATGGTGGACCAGTGGCTTTTGAACAAATTCGTTTTTGATAGGCTGTTTGTTTTATATACTTTGGTATCGTGTTTTTTGTGTGTGGGGTGATTAAATTCGTTTTTTATTAGTCATGAATTTTAATTTGATCAATTGCAAACACTAATTGGTTTGTTTGAATGATTACGCAACAATTTTGATACTGACGTTTTCGTTAATTTTTCGTACTCTTCATCAAAGTTTACAAAATATTGAACAGCTTTAACTAATGCGTAATTCGGTTTTGATCGATATCTGTTCGATTCGCTACAAAAAAAATATATGATATGCCCACAAACGGTAATCGACACTTGTTTTATATCGATCTAAAACTATAGAAAATGAATACCGGAACCGGTTCCAATAATACTGATATTGGTACCGATGTCTGTATTGGTTCGATTCGTCACACAACCGATATGGTACTGACAATTGCTATAGCTTACGATACAAAAAAAAAACTTTATTCTGAATACAACTCCGTACTCAACAAATTTTATAATAAAGCGTCGAGCAAAAAAAGTAAATAAGCGTGCCTAAGGTTAACTTTTTTAAAAAGTGCATTTAACTTCTTTTAAAAAGTTAACAAACACGAGTTATTTGAAAAAATAAATTAACTGGTTTTAGAACGTATATTAACTAAAGGAGAAAATTACAAAGTGGGTCCCTTTAGTTTGGGTCAAATTATGGCTTTCGCGCTCGTGTGTGTCTTTGTTTTTGTTTTTTTTTTTTCGCATTGTCGGTGCCTAAGGTCTACCTTTCTTGCATTCCTAGCCCACGACACCAGGGTAGCGTTCAGTATGAATGAATAAAAGGCGGAATGGAATGGATCATTCTTATAGAATGAAAAAAAAAACATGTTTGGCTATCATGTGGTAATGGAACGAATCATTCCAAAAAAATGTAATTCCTTACAAATATAACAATTTTCATTCATTTGTTTGGGGATGTTTTTATCATTCCTTTAAGGAATAGAGAGAAATGTATTATTATTATTATTATATTATTATTATTATTATTATTATTATTATTATTATATTATTATTATTATTAAGGCAATTATATTCTATACAATTGTGTTTCGTACTTCGTCTTTTTTTGTTTATCAAAGTGTACAAAGTAATGATTCATTCTATTCACATATGAGTAACCAAACATCACAATTGAATGAAATGTTCCATTTCACTCCATTATACATTCCATTACTTTGTTCATTCCATTGTTTCGTTCATTCCATTACCTTATACCAAACAAAATAGGGTTAACTTTTTCTATTAAACCCAAGTAAAATTATCTTATTAACTTTGGGGGTCTTAAAAAACAAACCACAAAGACTGATTACTCTTATTTGTTATATAACTATTAGTATCATTATCATTTATTATTGTCATTCACTAGTTGGATTACCCCGCTACGCGTGTGAGGGCTTGATTCTCGCAAAATTTAAATCGAAATGAAAACGAATGCAAACGATAAAAAGTATAAGGTTGATAGTAATTAAAATAACAATTAACAAAACTACAACATGACAAAAAAATACTATTCACAAACGATAAAAAATATAAAACTAAAAAAACAATTATAAAACCACTATATAACAAAAAAGATACCATTCATCAAGTTGGTAATTGTATATATAGTATTAAATTATTATTGTTGTTATATACGTTCAAATTAGTATACTAAAAGTATACAATAATAATATTTAGCGGGATTTCTAAATTGCATAGAACATTCACTTTTTCTCACTTGTATAACTCAATTTGATGTCTTTTAGTCAAAGGGCCAATCCTTTAAACGTTGAACCAAATAGTGACATAGTCTGGTCACTTAAAATGTTGAACCAAATTGTAACATAGTCTGGCCATCTGCCATGGGAGATAAAAAAAAATTTGCACACCTTTCCAATAGGTGGTCGATGTAAGTTGTGTGTGATTGATATGGAGCAATGAAAAAAACATGCTACCTATTATTCCATATAAAACATGTTTATTATCTTATAAGTTACTTTTACATGTTGAGCCACTCTTGCGCTACCACCACCACCATGTAAAATTATCTATCCACGACCACAACTACCATTAGTGTCATGGACTAGAATGCAAGAGAATAGACGTTCGGGAAGCGGTTCGAGGCTACCAATGCAAATAAAAAAAAACCACGAAAACCATAATTTAATCTAAACCACAAGGAACAAGAGTATAATTTACTCCATTTAAAGTTTGGGGGTAAAATTAAAACTTAGGAAAACATATATTTTCTAATAAAATTACTACTTATAATCCATGAAAATTAATAACTTTTAACCAAACTTTTACTACATATTTATAGATTTAAGGATGTAACAAATTTAGATCATCATCATTATACTTGGTCAATCCCACCAATAGCAAAACTAAGGTAGGGTATGAGAAGGATAAGATGTAGACAGCCTTACATCTACCCTATAGGAACATAGAGGTTGCTTCGAGTGAGACCCCGACTCGATAGTAGTTTTGCATCAAGCCACTCGGCAATTAAGACAAAGGCCAATTAGTACATGTACTCCTTTGTCTTTCGGCTATCAACGCCACCACATGATGCATTATTAACCATCCCCCTCTTTCAACGTTATTTTCACGAAATTAGTAAAATAACGTTAAAGTTAAAATAATGTAACAAATTTAGATGAAGTGACTTACATTTATCATACTAAAACATATATTATTCCTATGATTTATGCTTTAAATAGAATTACAAAAGCAATAACCTTTTCTAAGAGTTGTGATACACGATTATTAAACCAAATTTATGAACGGTGTATTTTTCATTGTCTTGAAAACCTGTATTTATTAAAATAATAATTCACCTAATTAATTCTGAAACACAAATTGAAATTATAGTTGAAATCATTTAAAACGAGTACAACTTGTAACGTCAAATATATCGAATATATTTTATTTGTCTCACTTATTTACAAAATATATCGACTTCGACTTTCTCTAATATAAAAAATCCAAATCGACTTTAGCCCAACTTGAGCATTTTCAACATAAATTGCACCGTAACACCTTCATCTTTATTTTTCAAGTACATGTTTTCACCGACTAGTCTTAATGTATGATGGAACGATTAAGGGAAAGTGCTTGCGAGAAGTGCTGGAAGCTGTCTGGTAGCGATCAACTCACCATATTAAAAACTTATTATCATGGTGTAAGGTTGTTACAAACATTACTTGTACAAGAAAATGTAAGGCGGTTGCAGTAACAAACATACCCTATGTAGGATGTATAAAACAACCATAGCACAAACATCATACTAGAAACATACCTTTATACCAAGCAACGACATGAGCTGAGCGATGAACTGAGGATGTCCTGGCCAGGCTGCTCCCGTTACTAGATTTCCATCCGTAAAGCAACGATCTATTGGATCTGGTTCTAACCAGGTACCACCACCAAGTTCCACGTTTAGTTTGACTGCAGGATATGCGGTACATTTCTTCCCTATGGTAAATGCAATGAAGAATGCTATATTATACATACATACACACACATATATGCGGCAAGATAGTTTCATAATCAGTAATATGTCAAGAACCGCGTCATGCATTTCTACATAGTGCATAAAAGACAATCAAAGTAGTGTGTGTGTGTGTGAGAGAGAGAGAGAAATAGAGGCGGTTATATGACATTCCAAGCAATAGGTACAGACGCATTAAGCAGTTCTCATGGTTCTCAACATATTTTTTATTTTGAAATAAACCGCATAATGATGGGCTCAAATGAGAAACCCTAACTATTTGAAAACAGTAAACTGCGAAAATGGTCCCTGAGGTTTGATCACTTTTGCCACTTTAGTCCAAAACTCAAAACCTTTTGAATATGGGTCCTTGTGGTTTTCAATTTTGTTGCCATTTTCATATAAAAACTAAAGGGCAAAATGGTCAGATGTTTTTAATTTGTTATAATAAAACGTTAAAAGACCATTTTGCCCTTCATCAAAAGGGAGGAAAGGACAAAAAAGTTGGATGTTAACTGAAAAATCTAACCAGATTTTGATTTTGGATGAAAATGGCAACAAAATTGAAACCACAGGGACCAAGATTTAAAAGGTTTGAGTTTTGGACTAAAGTGGCAAAAGTGACCAAACCTCACGGACCATTTTGGCAGTGTACTCATTTGAAAATGATTAGAAACCATTTTATTTCATGGTTCTAGAAATAGTGTATCAGCACTATAAGTATTAGTGACTTTAAAAGCGATGTATTCGTTGGCAAATAAAATGGTTCATAATTATTTAGTGGTTCTAATTTGAACCTGCCCTATATATAGGGATACTTTCAAATATGAACCCCACTTGAGTTATGAGAACTCGTGAGAACTCCACTTCCTGTGTGAGTTTTTCAACCAAATTTTGCACAAAGGTAAAGTAACACCTAACAAAGACCCCTGTGAAAGAAAAAATCCGAAAATATAACCGGTTTTTTTCAACATGTAAGTTTCATTTATGGTGGTGTAAATCACAATAGCGATAAAGTTTTGAGTGAACTTGCCACCGTAAAAAATGTGCCTTATGAATTATTTTTTTTTCTTGGAAAGATAATTTTTAAAAAACAATTTTGGTGAAAAAAAAATCTGAAAAAAAAATTGGAAGTCGAGTTCCTACAAGTTCTCACAACTCAACTTAGCTCCTATTTTAACCCTTCCCTATATATACACATATATACTACCAGAGCCTTTTACGTACCTTGAGAACACCTGCAGCAGAGAGAATCTGTTGACCATGGCAGATGGATGCGACGGGCTTTCCAGAATCCATAAAATGTTTAACCAGCTTAATTACCGCGGGTCTAGTGCGAGATATTCTGGAGCTCGACCTCCAGGGATGACAAGAGCATCATAAGTTGAAGCATCAATGTCATGGAAGTTAGCAGTTAGTTTGAAATCATGGCCGGTTTTTTCACTGTATGTTTGGTCCCCCTCAAAATCGTGGACAGCTGTAGGGCATGTATCACCCGCTTTCTTGTTGGGGCAAACCGCATCTACAGTGCATTCAAGAGCTTCAAGGGACTGAAAAGGAACCAATACCTCATAGTCTTCCATGTAATCCTGCAACAAGTCAAAACTTGCATGTAAAAGAGAGGAACATACGTTGAAAAGAAAATAGAGTAGAATGCCATTTTTGTCCCTGAGGTTTGCCCAGTTTTGTGACTTTTATCCAAAGGTTTGGAATCTTGCCATTTTCATCCGGCTCATTAACTACATCCATTTTTCTTCATTAAGTCAGTGGTATTTTCGTCTTTTTTGTTAACTTAAAGGACAATTTGGTCTTTTTTACTTAAGGACTCGCTTGTACATTATGCTAAATGCTTGTACATAAAGTGAAAAGACCAAATTGCCCTTTAAGTTAACAAAAAAAAGACAGAAATACCCCTGACTTAACAGAGAAAATTGGATGGAGTTAACCAGCGGATGAAAATGGCAAGATTTCAAACCTTTTGGATCCAGATGTGGAAAAACAAACCTTTGGATGAAAGTCGCAAAACTGGCCAAACCTCAAGGACAAAAATGGCATTTTACTCAAGAAAATAAGTAGAAATGTTTGCACTTGTGTAAGGAAGGAATTGAGAGTTACCCCACAAAGGAATAGAATACGTTTGCTGGAACCAACTACAGTAGCTCCTAATGCCTTGATGAAATGACGGATAAACTCGGGTGACCAACATAACTAGCTGCAGTGATTAGATTTCCATCAACGGTGCATGATGCCATTGTCTCGGGCTGTACCCAATGAGCATCAGCAGCAACGAGCACGGGTCCCACAGTAGGATATGCTGTAACTTTTCGACCTTTTATTACATCAGCAGTAGCAGCTGCCGCTGCCAAGATCAGTTGTCCGTGACAAATGGAGGCAATGGGTTTTCCCGATTTTGCAAAATGTGTGACCAGCTTAAGAACAGATTCATTCATAGCAAGATATTCTGGAGCACGTCCTCCTGGTATAACCAACCCATCATATGTGCTTGCATCAATTTCATCAAACGTGGCATTGAGAGTGAAGTTGTGACCACGCGACTCGGAGTATGTCTGTTAAAATTATAATGAACCGTTATAAGACTACAGACTACTAACTTCTAAAAGTAGCATACCTATCTTACTACTGGTGTAACCTCTTGACTCCATTCATGCATTTGCAGTTTAGTTGTTATTTCTGTGCAAGACTGAATGTTGTTTCCTTTATTTGTGTTTCAACCTAAAACATCAACTGCCTTTGAAATATCCATTTCTACTTGCATGTTTCCACAAAAGGCTAGCAGGTAAAACTTGTGCGTTTCAGGCACTTGTTATAATGACTACCTGTATTCATTTAACTAGTACCACTTGATGTTCTTAGCTTCTTAGTTGGTAGAAAAACTAACACTGTACATCGAGCTTTGTAGTTCAAACATATGAAAGATGATGTGATAACATAATAATGATAATATAAAAAACAATGTAGCCCCTGAGATTAATTCAGCTTTGTTCAATAGCTATCCTAAAAACAACATTGGCTTGGTTCGTTTGTAACATAATTACTTTTGAGGCAAATTAAAACGATCAGGGGTTGCTTCTCAACTAAACACGATTTTGATAACTGTTTCATTATTCTTCCAAGTGAATAGATATTCAAATCAGTTGAATCCAGTGAATGAAATATCTGGCCCCCTATATGCTCACTTAAACTGTATATGTGTGTGCGTATAAAGATCACTACTCAAGCTATATATGTGTATTTATAGGATCTATTAGTAATCACAATATAACATATATCCTGAAATATGCTACTTAGTGTCCTTGTAAAATTAGTAAGTCACTCTACGACCCAACTGCAAACTATTACAAACTGCAAATTACAATTTGTAAAAATTGTATGAAACACTGACCTGGTGAGGAGAATCCTGATGAATAGCAGTGCGACAAAGATCACCGGACTTTTTACCAGGGCAAACAGCATCGACAGATAATCCGTAAGCTTGCACAGCCTGAAACGGAACCATCGCCTGCGCAATCAAAACAATTACATGTTAAAGATTCAATCACATAATCAAACTCTGCAACGCACAAAAATTTAATCACATAATCAAACTCCACAACGAACAGATTCAAACACATAATCAAACTCCACACTGCAAATTGCGTAATAACGACTCAATCACCTAATCAAGCTCCACACCTAAAATTACATATTAATTATTCAATCACATAATCAAACTCCACAATGAACAGATTCAATCACATTATCAAACTCCACATTGAAAAGTAGGTGTTAACGACTCAAATCACCTAATCAAACTCCACACCTAAAATTACATATTAACAATTCAATCACATAATCAAACTCCACACCTAACACATTAACGATTCAATCACATAATCAAACTCCACACCTAACATCACACATTAACAATTCAATCAAATAATCAAACTCACATCGGACACTACATGTTAACGATTCAATCACATAATCAAACTCCACATCGAAAAATACATGTTAAGAATTCAATCACATAATCAAACTCCACACCGAAAGTGTCAACAATTCAATCACATAATCAAATTCCACATCGAACAACAGTTATTAACGATTCAATCACATAATCAATTACATATAAACGATTCAATTACATAATCAAACTCAACACCTAAAATTACATATTAACAATTCAATCACACGATCAAACTTCTATCGAACTATACTTATTAACGATTCAATCACATAATCAAACTCCACACCGAGCATTACATATTAACAATTCAATCACATAATCGAAGTCAACATCGAGAACGATTAACTAGTTTTTTTTCTATATCGGCGAAAGATAAAGTTAAAATTAAGAATGAAAATACGCAGAAGAAACCTCAGAGTCTTCCATGTAATCGCCACATATCATCAAAACCTTCTTTGGATTCGCCATTAGAGATAATTGTTGAGCTCAAATTGTGGACAAGGGTTTATAATGAAGATGGAAGACACTGGACGTGTTTGTCTCTATACTGATGCCGCTTCACTCACTTCTGTATTTCTTTTTCATTTGGCCCCTTCAGTTATTTCATCTGGATTGATGCATCCCTTTTGTATATTGAATTGAACAACTTAGTCCTTTCAAGTTTATAAGTAACTAAATGCAACCCTAAGATATATACAAGTTTTCCTTTTCTTTTATTCACTAAACTAGTGTTTTACCCCCGCGTTGCTGGCACGTGGGTCGCAAAAGTATGCTAGGCGGTAAGCAAATGACGATCAAGACTGGGAAAAGTCCTAAAACAAAAATATGAATTTATACCGGCACGTGACGTAACATAGACAAAGACAAATGCGAATTTATATCGCGAACTGGCGTAAAACGTACACAAGCTCGAATTTATACCAAGAGAGATTGAACCTAAAGACCATAAAAAGACATAAATTGAAGGGCTAAAAGTGAAACATACAAACTTCAGGACTGAAAATGTATTTCACTACACTACAAGACAAAAATAGAATTCACTACAAGACAAACCATTTTGCTCGTCATCTCCGATTCTCCTCCTGTCTGGTGCAAAATGAGATGGAAAGTAAAGAAATTACATCTTTGTAAATAAGTTTCAAATGAGTGGTTATTTGAGTATTGTAGCTAAGAACAAGAAGCTACTACAATTGTTACATATAAATAATTAAAAGGACAGAGTGATACTTTTAAATTGACTTGGTTTAATGTCAAATAGTTAAGAGTACACAGTTTTTTTTTTCTGTAACACCCTGTAAAATCGTGTCCAATAGTATAGTGACACGTGTTTTGTATTTTTAATATAGTCAATTAAAGACTAATAAGGACTAAAAGTGACAATATGCTCAAACTGAGCCTCTGAATGACTTTCCGATGTCAACATGCATAAACCTAGCCTCTGAACGACCATTAGTGTCGCCATGCATAAAAACGTAGCCTCTGAACGACCATTAGTGTCGTTATGCATAAAATGTAGCCTCTGAACGACCATTAGTGTCGTTATGCTTAAACTCGGCCTCTGAGTGACTGTTGTGTCAACATGCCTAGCCTCTGAGTGGCATCGGAGTCAACATGCTTATACTGAGCCTCTGAGTGATCCTTTACGTAGTCCTAACTCTCATATGTCCTGTTTGTTGGACGAGAGTGATTAAATCCAATAATATATGAAAGTTGGATATTGGAGGGATTAAAAGTGTCAACAGGTTAATTCTTACCTCTGAGTGACCTTTTAACGAACCGAAGCTCGAAAATACCGGGCATAATCCCGGGTATGCCAAGAATTGGCTACGGAGGGCTAAAAGTGCAAAAAAGGTGTTTTAGAAGGCTTTTAGAAGCTTTATAAAGTTAAAGGGTTAAAAGTGTCAAAGTTTGAAACTGGCCATGGGTCGGTCGCAGGCCGCGAAAGACATGGCATGTGTCTCTCGCGGGGCGCGAGAAAGGGTCTGCAGCAGAAAGTTTTGCTTGGTCTCCAAACAAAACTCCAAAACCATGTTTTCGAAACCATGGCTTCCCAAACTGCTATGCCACGTTTTGGGACACTTATAAGCTCCCTCTTACACCCCTAAACACCTGGCTTCACCTCCTTTGAGTTCTCCAACTATAAATAGGTGATCAAGTTCACCATTTGAACTTGCACCTTTCTTATTCACACTCTTCTCCCTCCTCTTGAAGTTCCTAGCTAAAAGGAGCATCCAACATAGTTCTTTTGCACCCTAGGAATCACTGGTAAGTGTTCCTTCTTTATGCATTTTCGTTTAAAGGCTTTTATAGCCAAAAGTCAAGCGTTTTACGGAAGACGCTTTGACTTTCGGTTAAGACCATTATGGTCCAGCCATTGTTCGAAGTGAACATGGCTAAGTGATCGTAATAAGGTAGGTGTTAATCCCTATAAAGGGCACCTCCTGTAAATCACGTTTGCTAGACCAATTGACGGGTCAAAGTTACAATATTTAAAAAGTCAAACATGCCATTTTCGGAAAAATCATAAATTGATCTTATATATGTTATGAAACCTGTTTTGACACTTAGACAAGTTGGTAATAATTATTAGAACATGTATGAACATGTTCGGCTCGTCAATTTCAGTTCTAGGGTCGGTTCGCAACCGAAAGTCGCGAAGTTTGACTTCTGCTTTGACTTTCGATTCTGACCCGATTTAGATTAGTTACCTACTGATATAAAGTTGCATTATGATCATAATGTAATGTAGAATAACCCTCTGAGGTTATATACATGATCATATCAGAATCTAAGTTTATGCACAAGTTCCATAATTATGTCATCTTTGACCAAAATGCCCTTTTTGCATAAAACAAGGTTTTAAATGGTAATAAACTTGAAAATGAGTTTAAATACTGATGTAATATTATAAGTAGGATTATTTGGAATGTTAAACCAAATTATAAACAGAGTTTTCAAACAGATCCTTAAACTATGTCGATAAATGAGGGCTCATAAAATAGTTTTAATCAAATCCTTTCAAAGTAAATCTTTTACCTACTGAGATGTTATATTAAATAACATATCTAAGACATTTTAATATGACCTTAACATCAGTTTTCATAAACATCTCATAAAGACGTCATTTTACGACGTAAGCGCCGTTTTGGCACATTGTATGGTTTTAAACCATATTATTGACCAAGACTTAATACATACTTATTTTAAAACTTATTTTTAATATACTTACAGTAGGTACATGTTATAAATGTCAAACCCCGACCCGCAGCGGAATAAGAGTCGGGGCATAATTGGGTTATCACCAAAGCTCATGATATTTACTAATATGTTTCATATTTATTAAAGTCAAAATTACATTCTCAATAATCCAAACATGTCCATAACAATACAAAGAAAATTAACCAACTAAACAATCCAAGCTCTAAACCAGTTTATTCTTCTAAGCCAATCCTATGTGTTTCTTGCTGCAGCTGGTTCACCTGTATCATGTGTAAAAATTGGGGTTTTTGGGTCAACATAAGTTGGCGAGTGAACCTTGTTAGATAAACATTTATTATTGATTACTTGTTATTTTATCAAGGAAAAACTGTGCAATAGTCATATGTGAGCAAATGTAAATAATCAAACAATAGCAATAACAACCACAAACAATAACATACAATAACATACGATAACAAATGAACTTGCATGAATATATAACATGAATGAAACTGTATATGTTGGCAACGTCACGTTCACGCTCATAATGTAATGGGGAACGGACGGCCTATGATAAATGTATGTACTGAAAATGATGAATGTCTGTGCGATCAAGGCTCAATCAAACGGAGCCGATCGTATGTTGGCACGCCAGGTTCACGCTCATAATGTAATGGGGAACTGCTCAACGCTCATAATGTAATGGGGAGCGGGGCCTATGAAATTGCATGTACTGAACGTAATAAATTAAATCTAAATAATAACCACACAAACAGTTGATACAAGCTGAATACACATTTGTTCATGATATGATGTATGCACAATGATTAAATATAATAATTGGTAAGACAATGATACACCCCAAAAACGTGATTAAAACGGGGAATTTGTAGAGATTCACTCACATTGGGTGCGTTCGGTTGGAGATGATGAGATGCGCACGAGTTGGAAGAATTGAACAACGAGGATTAACTAACCTAAATAATAACGGAAGATATAGTAAATGAGTGGATCTTACTAATAATTTTAATAGGATTTTTAGATATATTTTTGTGAGTTTAAGGCTATTTCCTATCTTTAAAAACATTATTTTTAAGTATTTTTAATTGATTTTTAAATTAAATTAAATAAATAAAAATATAAAAATATGTTGACTTTTGCGTTGACCGTTGACCGTTTGACCATAAGCGTTGATTGTTTGACCGGTTTTATTGTGTGTATGTATGCGCGGGCAGGACTCGAACCCGAGACCTCCCGTACGCGTGCACGCAGCTCTACCAACTGAGCTACGTGTCTAACCCGAAATAATCCTGTTTTTAATTATATTTATATACTAATTTAGTTTATTCAAAATTCATTTATTTTTAAAAAGAATTTTAATCATCAACCCGGTGCCGTCAACAGGTCTCGAACCCGGGACCTGTGCTTTAACGTTACACACAGTCCACCGTTGGACTGTGTGTCTAACTTGGTTAATATACATATTTTTATTATACTTAACATCTAATTGCGAAAACGGATCCGGTTCATTTAGAAAAAGAACATTTTAATTACAGAGGGTGTGTGTGTATCAAGGATCGAACTCGCGGCGTGTGATATATGTATGCACACAGTCCACCGCTGGACTGTGTGTCTAACCCGAGATAATATCCAAATTATAATAAACTTATAATCAACCTACTTCGTCTTCTTCGTTACCGAATTACAGTCTACGATTACTCTATTGTTTCTTGTTTAATTTGTTGACAAACATTCATAAGACTAAAATGAAATGGCAGAGACGTTGTTGGAAGTAAACATACCGGAGGAATGAGTTATCTCAGAATTCCGGCAAGGCGTCGGCTCTGTTTTTATGAACTTCAACTGAGCGAACAAATTAACAGTTTTGATTAGCTAATTGTGGAATTGAAGTACTAAACAAGAGTTAACAGAAGGTTTGAATGTCTATACCGTTTTACAGCGGAAGATAAGAATTTTCAGAGGTTTTCTGGCGAGAGGGAATTATCTGATATCGACGTCTGAAATTGATTCCGAATGAAGGGTTTGAGTTAGCAATAGCTTAACAACTGATAGGAAATGAAAGAATTGAGAGACTTACCGATTGGATGGAAAACACGGTTTTCCGGCGAAAGTCCGGCGAGTTCAAATAACTTCTCCGACGAACTGAAAGTTGTGCGAAAATGCAATTGAAAGTTTGCAGAATGTTTTTGAGTCGCGAGAGGGGACAATGATTGAAGTAATTCAGAAAATGCAAGTTTTCGGTTATTAAAACCGATCCACTCTTGAATTCAAGTCCATTCAAAGCTCAATTGATTGGAAGTGTCGGTGTAGCGGTTATAATCGGTAAACCGCGAACAATCAAACGTCTTTGGACGTTTGGTGACCGATTTCGGTTACAGTTAGCGTATTCAGGTCGCTTCCTGATTGACCATAAAATTTAATTGTTTCCTAGAATTGACAGAAAACAACAAGTGGCGGAGTGGTTGTATGTGTGTGTGATAAGACTTTGAGCTTAAACCCGCTGACCCGGGTTCGAGTCCCGGCAGCCTAATTTTCTTTTTAATTATTTTATTTTTACTTTTTATCAATTATAACTTTTATATTCTAGTTTGTTTATTAATTATGCATCATTAAAAATTAAAATGGACATAAATACGCAACGAAACATTTATAACTTGATATTCGATTACAAACGGAGCGGGTTTGGAAAACCCGTTTTGTTACAAATGTTACAATAAACTCAGAATCCCAAATAAATTATAAACTATGTGTAAAATGACCAAAATGCCCCTTCGGTGCATAGCTTGGTCATAAAAGATAAAATACACATATGATTGATATCCTACTGATATTATATCATAAATAAAATATTTTTCCAGAATACTCATGATTATAAACTTAAAATATGTTCAAGTTCCTTTTATACGGTATATAATTACCGAAATGCCCTTATGAGGCATAGTTTCGTTTTAAAACCAACGGGCATACAAGTTGATATCCTACTGATATCTTAACTTATTTAAAATATAATGGCATATAGAACTTGTTCATGACTTATCCGGTTACCCGATATCGCTAATATGCGTACGGTTAAGTATATGAAACTATTTTACGAAAATTAACCGAAACGGGTTTAACCTTGTCATTTATGATTCAAAATCCAGAATGTATATAGTTTACCCATATTATACAAGTCAAGGTACTTGTCCGGTTTAAACTATTTCTATCTGATCATCATTTAATCAAGCGTTATACGTATTGATCATGTACATTATTCGCTTAATAAGACCGTTAGTATTTAATTGCTAGCTTATGCCATAATCCAGACTAGAGCTTGCCGGTAAATGCTATCTGCACTTGTTACTTTTGTATACGGCTGAGTTATTTAAAAATAAAAGAAGAAGACTAGCTCAAGTAAATACTCTCGACTTATTTTCCCTAAACGGGCTTGGGATACGGTAAATTATTACCGCGTGGTCCAAAGTGGGGTCAATCGAATGCCCGTTTGTGGCTAGTAAACCCCATATTTCGTTTTAATCAATTTTGTTTGATAGCTTAAACATCGGGGGTTAAATTACCGTGTCCTAGATATCCTCGGCTCAATACATTAGTTATTGGCCACGACCTTAGCACGGGGTGTAGGCATACACCTGTCAGATGCTCATATGGAAATTACCCAAGACGTTGGGGATAACTCCTTCGTGAGTTTGTAAGTGGTGTGTATTTAATCATGTCTCGGTTTCTGTCCCGGGCCCTGTATGTATTGACAAACATGTGAATCTGATACAAGGTTGTAAATTCAACTTTCCCAAGTTAATAAAAGATTTTGTGCCGTTTTGTACTTAAAATTATTTTAAATTTTTCAAAATTAGTCAGTTGGGTGTATTTACCAGCGTAAGCTGGCGTATCGTCCAAAGGCTAAGTTGCATGTACAATACGAAATAGGCCGGAAGCTGCTCGGTAGTGATAAGAGGACTTGCAAATCCTTAGATCTGCCCTAAAGTTTGTTTTATATTCTTTCTTGTACATTTTATGATCGCCTGTGGATCTTTATTACAAGCTTGTATATTATTTTGTATTTTCGAACAATCGGTTTGTAATAGTAATTTTACTCCAAGACTTCCGCTGTGCCGTGTTTAATTGACAATGATGTTATCTACTTACGTAATGATACTCCCCGCCGGGCCCACCGGTGTAAGGATTTTGGGTTGGAAATCCGGGGTATGACATTTTCACTACACCTAGTTTATCATAGAATGATCTTTAAATTCAAAACAAACAAACGTGCACAATAACATGTTACATCGATTATGTGTTGTGGGATTTCAAAATGAGCAAAGCAAGCCACATGAGATGGTTGGGCGTGAAAACCATTTCAGCCAGTGGGTGTGGTGCAAATCACAGGCAAAAAAGAGTGCTACTCAAGCCTACATCACCATACTTTTTACTTTTTTTTATTTCTCTATTTAATTCACTCTATGTGCACATGTTACTGACATTACTTTTAAATATTCTTACATTTGTAAGAATTAAATTCTCCAACCTTTGATTCATAATTGTGATCAAGTGTTCAAATGTTAAGTCAGTTGTGCGAGTACACTGATTATGTTAGACAGTGAAGAGTTCAATTAACAATGGCACAAGATACATATTTGTAACGTGTGCATACATCTATTTTCTATGTAACGACTCATATTTACTCGTACCCATTTTTTGTCAAACTCGTTACTTGCCAACCCCATCTTCACGTTTTGCTAGGTATAAATCACACAGTCATGCTCCTTACCTTCCTGTTTTGCTAGGTATAAAACGAACTCTCCCCTTATAACCACCCCATAGCTATCGCCAATGGCATCACCACCACACCCACCCACTCCCACAAAAAACCAACAGCAACCCACTACCACTGCAGCCACCACAGGCAATGATAACCTGAGGAATTCAATCACTACTTTAAAAAGAAGTGGTCTCGAAAACAAGAGTAAACTTCCGTTTGCTCCCTGTGAGTTTAGTCACTTTAACGTTTTGCCCAATCCTTTAAAAATAGTCATTTTCATCCAATAAGTTTACAGTTTTGCTCCCCGACACTAACTCCATCTAAATTGTTTGTTAACTGTTATTGGTACTTTAAGTATAAACTAAGGTATTTGGTAAAGGAAAGATTTTATATTTAAATAATAAAATATTATATATACACATAGAAAAACACATCTAATTCTTGTTAACTCTAATACTCTTTCTCATCTATACTCTTCTCTCTAAAGAAACATTCATCTCATCATCAATCCAACAAATACTATTACCATCAAACACATCAATCCCCACTCCCACCCACTCCCAAACGATCGCCGACCACCACAACCACCACCAACATCATCAGCCACCACTCCAAACGCACCAACGACCGACCACCACAACCACCCACTCCCACCCAGTTTTCGGCGTTTCAAAGCCTTAAAAGTCGTGGTGGCTTTAGGTGATTCGGGTAAAAGGGGGTCAGATGTGGTTTTGGCGGCTGAACCTAGATCTGCCTAGGGTTCAAGCTAAGGTAGATTTAGTTGTGGGTGTTTTCGATTTTGCAGGTGGCGGCGAGTTGTGGTGTGATTCGGGGTTTGTGTCGGTGAGAAAAGGAGAAACAGAGTGGTGATGGTGGCAAGCTGTGATGGCATGTGTGGTGGTTTTGGCCGGCTGGAACACTAGATCTGCTTAATCTTTAAGCCAAATTGCGGTGCCTAGGGTTAAGATAGTTTGGTTGTCGGTGGTTACAATTTTGCAGGTGGTGGTGGTATGATTTTGGGGTGGCATGTAAGGTTGAGGGTTTGTGGCGTAGGAAAGGTTGAGGGTTGTGGCGGTAGGAAAGGGAGAAAGAGAATGGTAGTGATTAAAAGGGCTAGAACAGGTTGTACGGGAGAAGGGTGGAGGATGGTGATGGCAGGTGGTGGTCGCCGGTTGGTACGGTGGCGGTGGTCGGATGGTGTGGTGGTGACGGGTGGAGATGATGGTTATATTGGTAGAGAGAACTAGGATAAGAGGGGTTTTATATATTTATTTAATTTAATATCAAACATATTTAAGGAATTTTTAAATAATTAATACTTATATATTAAATTCCAAAATACCCCTACCTTTCATTCTTTGATTTAACTGAATTAGTGTCGGGAGCAAACTGGAAAAACCATTGTAAACTATTGGAGGAAAATGGCTATTTTTAAAGGATTGGTGCAAAACCGTTAAAGTGACCAAACCACAGGGAGCAAAACGGAAGTTTACTCCGAAAACAAAGTGCTAGAATACAAAGCAAATGCCACAAAGATGTGCATGACCTTATTATACACATGTTTGTGATGGTAGACCCAGATATATGATTTTCATTACATGCCATTAAAGCAAAAGAGTCAGGACAGTAAACCAGTTCAAATAACTCTCTTCATCAATGCTCTTCAATCTTCTTCAAGCCCTTCATATCTGTTGTTTCGACTCTGCAGTGCAGACATCTCAATGATTATGATTACAATCACTACTTTTTGTAATAATAACAACAATATTAATAATCTTTCTTTTAGACATTGAACTCCCAAATAACTGGTACCGATGGAAACTGCAGCAGCTATCTGCCAGAGACAGTTTGTGTTCTTGTAAAAAATAAGGCGATCGCCTTTTCGCAATAATCAGTTGTTAATGTTTGGATGACTAAGGGTAAACAAAAATTACCTACATGCCCTTTATTTGACCTAAATTTAAAAACTGATTCATTATATATCATTATTGGTCGTTTTATCTGTTAATTTATGCACACTCAAATATATGATTTTACAATTTCAAACACCCGAGTGCATACAAACAATATGATATCACATAATCACTGTAATGCCATCTTTTAAGAGCACGTGAAGGGGTATAATACATATACGCATGATGAAACTAAAAAAAAGAGAGAGAGCATGAAAAACTTACGTGGTTCCTTGCAGAATAATCTTTTGGACTTTTGTTATATCCGAGCCAGATTGATTGTCCTCAATGAATATCGTCAAGCTGCGGACGTTTTGAAACTTAACATACTTCAACACAACTGGCTTTCCCTGAAAATAAAACAGAAGCACGACAATTGTAAAACAAAAAATAAATATATAACACATTCATTAATTATATAAATAAATATACAAATAAAAAGCATGTTGTGTACCTGGAGATTCTCATGGGATAAAGTAAGTGTGTCACTAGGAGGGAAGTCGCTAACATTACTGCATCACATGTAGCCATTGCAATCACTGACTATATACGATAAGTGAAACAGGAAGAGAATGACTAAATATATTTTTAAGTTACCTAAATCCCATGTGCTCCTTGTTTGTATAAAGCTTAACGGTTTGAGGACCTACAAATTGAATAAAGATCAGCGTAAGGTCCAACAGATCTACAATAACTATACAGCCTTATATCTACCCAAATTTGAGTTTCAACAAAAAAAAAAATAGTAAAAAGATAATGATAATAATACAAGTCGCTTCAATAACAAAAGGAAGCTGGCAACCAGAATTATATAGAAATAGATATACTTTATTCTGGAGAATCGCATACCCACTGTTGAACAGAATGTGTAGCATACGTGATATAATGCTATGAGGTGAATTAGGAACCCCTCATTTTAAGTTTACGTCTATCCTATTGTTCTAATTCTAAGTCATCAAGAACTCATAACATTTACAATTTTGTTTGATAATTTTTGGATTTAGAAGTCTGTTAATAGATGCTTTATGGTTTTATTTCTAATTTAATTTATACATTCTTTCACATTGCTGTCTGTTCCTCCATGAACTAAGAATCAGCCTCAACCAGTCAAACGTGTGTGTATGTCCTCAACCCGAGTTCACAATGTGTGTTTTGAACAAACCCATGTGCTAGTCCACTGTGTTCGCGAATAGTATGCTACTCGGTGACAGGAATGAACCATAGAGTGGGCTCCCACTAACATTTACATGAAAATTTTACACGTTTAACAATCAAAAAAGCCACAGTGCAAGTTCAGGGCTTGAACACGGAGTATGAACCCATGTAAAACAATATAAAAGACAGGAAGGATGCAGTTAAAATTAAGCACAATTTGTCAAAGCCAACAGCCAAAATATAAAACCTTTTGGTGACAGCTATGAGAACAGGGATTTGGTTATCCTTCTCAAAATAATAAAATATTCACTCCCATATGTGAAGATTTTTTTTTATTTTTTTGCTAAAATTGATATATGAATGAGAAGAAATCGTACAAGTAGATAGGATAGGTCAAGTCTGATGAACATGTGAGAACTTTCCATTGGCTAAAACCCGTATATATTAACTAAGAAGATAAACATAAGTAATTGAGCAGACAAAAAGGCAGGGCCAAGTCTAACAAAAAAATAAGCTTGGTTTAAAAAGCGCGCCTGAGGCGCGCCTAGGCGCAGGCAGGTCATGGAGCTTTACCGCTCAGCGCCTTGTGGTTTTCCAGGAAGCGACCAAAAAGCGCATTTTTTGGGGCTTTTTTGGCCTGAAAAGCGCGCCCGATGGACCTGAGGCTATACACAGCCCTAGAATTGTTTGATAAATGTCCGCAGGACGTGCGGGCAAGCACGAGTTCAACCAAATTCCAGCTCCGAAACTCAATTGTTAGCACTAAACAACCATTCCCTTTGTTCCCACACCTATGTGGGACAAGGTATAAAAGCCTTATTTATAGCTATATTTTGGTTAAAGGAAGCTAAAAACCTATAGGGGGATATATAAAAAAAATTATATAAAGACCTTGCACCTCGGGTACGAAAAGCCCACCGCTTTTGCGCTTCGCGCCTCAATTTTAGACCTCGTCGCTTTTGTGCGCCTCTCGCTTTTTTAAACCAAGAAAATAAGAGACGTTAACCTGCCATATATTTATTCTCTTTACATTTTGGTTTTGAAGGTGACAATTATACTCTGCTATAATGACCATTGACCAACAGCTGGCTACAATTGTTAGCCTTCATTGACTAAACTACGGTAAACCAGTTGCAATGTTTGGGCATAGTCAGACTGAGACACACTATCTTTTACATATAACAAAGTTTCTCTATTGCCTACATTACCTTCCATAGTTCCATTATATGGTTATTGCATGTACATAACCAGACAGATACATAATCCAACCAATCATGCTGCAAACTGCAATTGTACAGATAAGGAGGCTAGAAAGATTTACCTTCCTCCTCGGGTCCTTTAATGACAATAGAATGCAGTTTGATAACTTGAGTGAATGGTATATAGATCAATAGTTGCTCATCTGCATCACTCTCCAGATTTAGACCCTCGTCTTCTCTATAACCCTGTTACACAAACCAAAACATCAAAACTGAGAAGATCATGAAACCAGAAAGCACATAGACAAATATTTCTCACTTTACAAGTACGGGAAACTTTTGGGGCTTAATGAAAACTAAGAGTCTAAGACTCACATTCACACACACTTATCAAGTATCAACACAAGCTTAATGTACTAAATTGAAGCAAGATTCTCTTGTATGGAGCAGAGCATCACAAGTAATTTGTTCACAACAGATATTGTGAACAGGTTAATTGCAAACAAAAGATATTTGTCAGTTCCTGCTGATGCGTATCTCTCATTCATTCAAGTCGAACTTTTAAACTCCAAACTTTAAAAGAAGAGCCCGTCATTAATCTATCATATTGATAACTCATATAGTTGTAACACCTGTGACAAAAGAGTCTCTGTCTTTAAAGAGAAAGATGGTAGAAATCAATCATTCCATATTTCCATGTCATGAGAGATTCTATAGGTATGTATTTATTCATCATATTCTCTTTTAGGAAGTCCTTTAGTTCTAGCTATTATCATCAACTTCAGGTTTTTAGGTGAATGCTTAATTGAGGTCCGTGATTTATGTTATGCTAGTTTCTTTGTAGTATATTTTATCTTCTAATCAGTGAAAAATCGCTCCTATCAGTGCTTGGGTTTGAACACGGTGATTTCTAGGGTTTCTTAGCATGATACCTACAATTACAACCTCATTTTTAACTGTACTTAACACGTTTACTTTTAACACGTCAGTTCTATAAAGAGTTTCTTACTCTATGCAAAAAACTCATGATTGTAACCTCCCTAAAATAACATTAAAATTTCTTTTTATAGAGAAACGGCGTTACTTAGTCGTGAAATTGGCATGCATGTAACGAATGTAAGAGGAATATGTAGACAAATTACAACTATCAAACCTTAAACTCACCAAGCCCAGAAAAGTAGAAGCTAATGTATTTCTCATCTTAAGTAGCCTATGATAAACCCTAGGCTCTGCCCAATCAATGCTCAATAGTTAATACGCAATTAACATTACGACATCAATCGTTTCAAGTGTACTTTGCCACCTGTACTCTCTTACCAACTATAATAAGAGAAACAAAAAAGAAATCAAAAACACAACACCAGTCCACCAAAATGCTAATAAGTAATAACTAAACTTTAGGTCCTTTGTAAACACATATACACAAAAAAACACTAAAATAAAATCATTCAAAAGTTCCACTAAACAAAATCTCTATGTCAAATCTGAATAGCACTAGGTCAAAATTCTATCGTAGGATCAACAAAAGCATACTATAAATCAGTAAAATCAGAGTTTGGTTTCGAAACAAATGAAATTGAAACGAACCTGTTTGAGAGCGTTGGGCAAAGGATGACTGGTGTTCTGATTGAGGCATTCAACTCCGGTCCAGTCGATGAAATCGAGCAAATCAACCTATGAATTCACAATGAAGCAAATAATAAGTTGGAATTACAGATTAATGAAGCACGGAAATTGAATTTGGGAGAGTAAAACCTGATTTCTGAAAATTGAGGAAGCAGATTCAGTAGACATGGTTCCGGAGAATGACAAGAGTGATGGAAAGAAGGAACACCGGAGACTTGTGCAACACGAACATTTGTTTTACACTTTTGCACGCTTTTAGAAGATGAAGAATTGGGCCGTTCGGCCCGGCCCACTAAGCCCTTGGTTCCTGACTTTAATAGCGGAATTCTATGATTATAAAACTGGGTCGGCATGTGCCGTAAAAAAACCCAAAAACATACGAGAAAAATAAAACAAAAACAATATTATGTCACTACATCTCTAACATTAAATTCACGCCACCTCTCCCAATCCAAAGTGTGTATATTCGATCTCCCTTTCAACCATAAGAATGAATCCGCTTTAATGTCTTCGATTGTTTTCAAATCCGGGATGTTGTTTCCATTGAACTTCTTCTCATTCCTTGCCTTCATATTTGCCAAAGTGTCGTTATGAATACCATACGAATCACTTTCTTCCAAACCTTCGAACCCACAAGTTGGTTCGCCCTTGTCAAGAGTTGATCGCATGTTTCAAAACTGTCCGCTACCGGCAATTTTAACCATACAAAAACATTCCACCAGATTGATTTTGCTATCACACATATGACCAACAAATGGTCAATTGTTTCCTCCCGTAACCCAAAGTTCGTGCATAACTGATTGTGTACTAAGACTCCCATTTCGCTGATTCCGCCTTCGTCGATAGCGCTGCAAAAGAACCGAACGAGCATCGTTTGTTAAGAAATATATGTATTCGTGAATGGTTCACGAACACTTATCGAACGAGGTTTATGCTTGTGTTCGTTTGTTAAGGAAATGAACTTGTTCGTGTTCGTTTGTTAATTTTAAGCAAGGAACAAAAATGAACGTTGACAAACACAAATGAGCACAAACTAATGCTCATGAACACAAATGGAAACAAAAGAACACAAACAGTCGTTCATGAACATAACATATAATACACTAACACTAATTAGATATTTAATTTGTCGGATTTTTTAAGTATTTAAATGAATATAAAAACTAAAAACACAAACGAACACGTTACCACGACCTCTGTTCATGTTTGTTCATTTAACTAAACGAACGAAAATTCTTGTTCGTATTCGTTTGTTTAATAAACGAACAAACACAAACGAACTTCCCCGAGAACGGTTCATGAACTGTACGCCGAACGTTTGGTTTGTTTGCAGCCCTATTCGTCAGTGTCTTATTTAAAGTGGTTCTTGACCGCACAAACCGGGTTTTTTCCCAGCTTCAAAGTACAGGTTTACAAACCATTCCTATTTCCTAAACCGGCGAGTTGAGTCGAGTTACATAAGTAGTTCTTGCCACACCGATTTTAATACCAATTTTGTTTACTGGATCAGGTTTTTACTTTAATTTGAAATAGCAATACCTATACGACTATATCTACTTTTCATAAACATAGATGATTTTGTTAGTTTTGACAAAATAACTTCATATATATGCATGTAACATCTTCTATAATTCAAACCAAGCTTTTTAATATTCCTTGAAAATATTAATGTAAATAATAGTATTTACTTATCAATGCATACAATGGAATGGAAATTGAGGTTCAAATAATTTTTTTACCTTTAGTTTTTTTAATGTAAATTATCAATATAGTAAATTAAAAAGTAACTTGGGGAATGAACTTTGGTATCTATGGATTTTATTATGAATAAATACAAAAGATTAGAAAATTTGTAAATTACTTAAATGTAATGAGTTGACGAAGAAGAAAATAACAAACTGAAGGACCTTCACTCTTGTATAAAATAATTTTACTGGAAATAATAAAAAAGGTAAGAAAATTTATGGGAAAGAACGCATATTAAAAGGGGATATTCGAGTTTGTGCAACTGAGATCACAGAAACCGAAGATTTTCTGAAATTGAGTGCATACATCTGAAAACATTAGTTGAAGTAATGTTGAATTATCGGTAAATGACTCGAGTCGAGTCGAATTGAGCTCAAACACATATAACCAAACCAAGTCGAATTGAGTTCAAATGTTTAAACTTGAGCTTGGCTAACTCAAGTTAACATCGCTCAAGCTCGGCTTTTTCAAGTGGTGTACAAAATCCAAACCTCGAGTTTGGCTTGTGAGTACTTTTTAAACATGAAATCTGCATTTGTAAAATTATTATATTATTATATATATAATTTATGAAACTTTTTAGTTACACTGTCTTTTGTGAATTTTTTTTTCATCTTTCCTTTTTCTTTCCTATTTTTGGTTTCTCTTTTTTAAGTTTTAATCGAACCTGATGTTGTACACGTAACAGAACGAACGGTCTAATACTGACCGAACAACATCAGTACCGAAATTGATATTCGTTTTTATTTGTAAACACATCTCGGTATTTTTTTTGGTCATGTCATGACTTTTTTTTGTTTCCCTTTCGGTAAGTGTCGGTATCTTAATGAACCGAATCAATATCAAACGAATTCCTGCCATTAACGTTATTTTTACTATTGCGTCTACGTTTCCATTAAAAATTGGGTCGCCTCACCGCAGAGCGCGGGTGTAACCCACTAGTTTATAAAAATAATAGACTTGTTTAGTGTTGTGAACCTAGTGAAACTCGATACACGGAGCTCAGTTCAGACTCTTTATATTAAATGAGCTCCAATTAAGCTCGATCTAGGTTTAAGATCATTTAAGCTTGGCTTGATTCAAGCTTTTAGCAATCTTTGTCATGTGTAGTGTACGAGAGGCTCTGCCATTTACACCCTAAGGCTTTGTGTTATGGGGGCAACGCTCCCTGTCAAGTCTCCACATTTGGGCGTGAAACACCACCCCTTGCAAGAATCAAGCCTAGAATCAAGTTAAAATCATAGTAAATTGATCAATGGTAACGATGCTAACTACAAGAATCAAGCCTATAAACAAGTTTCTCACGTTGTTTAACCGAACCATTTTATACAATTAACCATTCAAAACCAAAGTTAACCCAACATATCGGTTTTACATCTTCAATAGCCAAAACTGTTGGTTATGGATCAAAACCGAACTGCGAGAGAACCATCTAAAAAGAACAACTTTTATTATATAACCCCAAAAAGCGAGTTTAACAGAAACCCTTTCAGTAACAGCAATCAAGATTGGTAAAATTGACCTCAAAATTTGGATCACTTCAGCAGGCTCGAGCAACATACGCCAGTGAAGCAGCGGCTGCTAAAAGTGTCGTTGCAGATGACACCATGGTCCAGAACCCCTTCTCTTTTTTAGCAGAGGTTTCAACCAACTCAAGTTGCATCTTCATCTCTTCTAATATACTATCTTTATCCTTGAAAGCTTTCTTAATTGTTTCAATCCCTGCTACATGCTCTTTTATCCCTTCTTCCACACCATTTTCTTGATCAAAATCATCGTTTCCATCACACACCAACACTGTTTTCTTCAAGATATTCAAGACCCTCTTCAAGTTAGCTTCTGCTGCATTGAGTTTACCGTCGAATTCTGTTCTGCTTTCAGCTAATCTTGCTTCTAGATCAGCTACTTCCTTCACCAACCCCGCACATCGATCTTCCAATCGATTCTTTTCGCCTAAATATTCCCCGTTTTCTGCTGTTAAAGTTGCTAATTTTTCGTGCAAATCTTTCATTGCCTTCTCCAATCCTGTAATCGTCAGTTTAAAATCATCGGTTACGGCTTTTTGATCATTAAGTTGCTTGAGAACTTCATCTCTCTCCAGTGCAGCCTGATCAAACGATGATTTGTAGCTCCCTGCTTCAACCTCTAACTCCTTAATTTTCTCAACTTGATTGGCACTCGATGTTTCAAATGATGAAATCATGTCTTTAAACGCGCTTAACTGTTCGTCTTTCTTAACAATTTCACTCTCCCTTTCGATCTTCGAATTCTCCAATTCAGTTTTCTCTTTAACAATCTGCTCAAATGAAAGCTTCTGCTGCTGCAACTCCTTCATGGCATCCTCCAAATCTATAGCAACCAAACTCTTTTCATTATCCAAATGCTCAATACGCCTTTCTGTTTCCTTCTTTTCTTCAACCAATTCATTGATCTTGTTCTTCATCTCCTCTTCATTTTTCGAACTTGCAGCGTATTTCTTCTCCAAAACAGCAAGTTTCTCTAGCAATGCTCCCTTCTCGATCCGCATACTCTCTACCAACTTCTTGAGCTCATCCACTGAAGTTTGCAACTCGGAGTTCTTACCTGAAAGAGTTCAAAAGAACTGAAAAACTCTATTGGTGAATAACATTCTTCGTGTAGCAAGTACTAACTAACTAATGATAATCATAAAACATTAACAACTATCCTAATATTCAAACTAGAGATAGAATCTCTACCTAATAAATAAGTAACTAATTACACCACGTGTCACAATTCAGTAAGCCCAAGATTTCAACCATTCGTATTCTATTTCTTTATTTCAAAATATCGTTTTATAATTCCTAAACCTTCACTACTAACTATTTAATATTTCTTTTATTCAACCCGTGCAATAAACAGGTAAATGACAAATCAAACAATAACAGATAAAAACTCGGCCAACATTACCATCTAGCATAACCTTCTCATCCGCAATCGCCGTCTTTTCTTCAATCAACTTCGCAACATCCCTACGCAATCCATCAACCACACCTTTCACCTCAACCAAACTAGCTCGAATCTCATCCTTCTCTTTCGTCACCGATTCAATACGACTTACACTATCCGCATTCTCCACAATCAACCTATCACATTCCATTTGCAACGCATCAACCTCTTTTAAAACCCTAGCTTCACTCTCCTCCACTTTCTTCACCTTCACTAACAACTCATCCACCTCTCGAATCCGCTCATCCAACCGCGCCTTAACCGCATCCCTCTCCTCACTCACCCGAGCCGTAACGCCTCTCTGCTCATCAATCTCTACCAAAAGTTCATCTAACCGTTTGTTTAAACCCCTAACTTCCAACTCTTTCTCTCTCATCAACCTCTCAATCTCTCTCTTCATATCATCCACTTGATCTACCTGCACTGTCATGAAAACCACAATTAATCCTCTCTCAATCTCTAACCTAACCGCCTGTTCACTCAACGAGTTCATCTCCGATTTCAACGACTCGTTCGCCATAACCGACTGAGTCAACTCGGATCCCAAACAACTGTTTGATTGAGTTAACGATTCAACGTGTTGACGGTTTTCTTTGGTTTCTTTGAGTAGTAATGCGTTGAGTGACTTTAGATTTTCAATCTGATTAGAAACAGCATCTGCATCGTGATTTTGATGGATATTCTGTTGCGATTTGTGGAGGTTGCTTTCGGATTGGTTGTCAGGAGTCTGAATGGCCATTGATTGAGGGTTTTAGTGGTGTAGTGGGGGTGTTGAAGATGAGAGGTTTGAAATGTATTGACAGTGTGTTGATTTGTGTGGTTGTGGATAAGAAATTAGGGTTTTAAATTCAAGGGTTTTTATTGATGATGGAGGGTTGAGAAATGCATGCTTCAACTTTGGACAATATTGATTTATGAAAGTAACGATATATAGATGCAAAGAATATATATATTTGTACAAAAAATGTATCGTACGAATGAAGTAGCATGTGGCCATCACTCACATGTGGCATATGGCCATCTTGCGACTCCCTAGTTGCATTAAATTTTGGAATGTCTCTTTCAATCGAAAGGGTGTTAATTTCGTTATATTTTTAACGGTTACTCACAAGTAGAGGTGCTAAATGGGTCGTGTTCGCGGGTTGGTGGGTTTAACCCAACCCGAACCCGAAAATTTTACACGAATTCGAATCCGACCCGAACCCGAAAATCGTATCATATATATGAACCCGAACACGACCCGAAGTTTTGTGAGTTGACCCGAACACGACCCGTTTAATCCGAATTTTTTAATTTTTTTTCTAAAACGAATATGTTAAAATTAAAAATTACTTAAAAAATACAAATGTATATAATAATATATATTTAAATTATAAAATCTATGTCAATTTCTCCTTTTAAATTATAATCATGGCATAAAATACACGCCCCATTTAATTTATGAGATAAAATATATTGTAAAAAAATATAATATAGTATAAATGTGTTAAACGGGTCAACCCGCCAACCAGACCAGGTTGACCCGAACCTGACCCGTAAACCTAAACGGGTTCGCGTGTTCAACCCGAAACTGACCCGAACCCGTTTAGACGAAACCTAAACCCGCGAATTTCGTGTTAGGTTCGTGTCGGGTTTCCGGGTCGTGTCAGAAATTCACACCCCTGCTCACAAGTCCCATTAAAGATACACACTATAGAAGAAGTATTATATATGTATGCTAGTGCTACTGTCCGTGAACTTCGCGGATTTGACAAAATAATATGTTTTCGAGGTATTGACAAAGAACATTGTACGTTTACGATGATCATAACGAAATTATCCGAAAGAAATTATTATTGAACTTTCATATTCATAAAGTAAATAAAACAACCAACATTCTATTGATATAAATAAAACGAAAAGATAAATAAATGGTGAAATTACGTTTCTGTAGTTCCAAATATATTGAGCCTATTAATCTAATACTTCTGCTTTTTGGAGCTTCGTAACCAATAACCTCGCATTCGTTGTTGAACAATTGAAAAAACAATCATCATCTAACGAAATATGTTCGACTTTAATCATATCATACCATCCAATAACACTAAACAATCATCATGTAAACAATTTATATGAAAGAAATTATATTAGTAACAAATGGAATAATGTAGTAAAATCTAAAATAAAATTATTCAATAATATGAGTAATGCATTGACAAAACTTGTTTGACCATCAATATTTTCTCTATAGGACTTCACGGGGTAGACAAAATAATATGCTTTCAAAGTATTGAAAAAAAAACATTATATGTTTTAATTAACATATCAAAATTCTTTATAAGAAATTTTTATCCAATACATAAGGTTTATAAAGTAAAAAAGCAATTCACGAACTACGGATATAATTAAAACATAAATAAATAAATGATGAAAAGAAGTTTATCTCGTGCAAAGTAATAACGGAAAACCTATTAATCTTTGAAAAAACATATAAGAAGTCGTTTATATGTAAAATTAACATGATAAATATAGGCTTGATACTTGAAATAACCGACAAAAACAATACGTGTGAAATAACTGTCATAAAAATATTATAAGTTTATCATCAACACATCCACTTACGACGATAAAAAATTAATAAATGGAATGGTACACGTTTATCATCACATAGCTCAACGCTTCCACGTGATAGAAGTCCTTGAGTTAATAAAAATTTTAAATAAAAAAATTATAACAAATAAATACATATAATATTATCAAACCGGATTTTTTGCCCAAGCTTGTTTGGGTTGGTCCTTGTTTGAGTCAAACTTGGTTTTCATAGGAACCGGTTTTTAAGGGGATATAACCGGTTCAAGTTTCAAAACCGACTTTTAACACATTTAGTATAGGTTTAACCGGTTTCAAAGTATACGTTCTTCACCCGATTAAAACCTACCAGTGTGTTCCCAAACCGAGTTGTTTTTTTTTCCATCTCTACTTGCCCATGCATCAGTCATGAGTCACATAAGTCGAAGAATAAAACATTTTCAATGATTCCTACTATACAACAAGAACCAACCTCCAAATCATATGACACCAATACATCACCAAATGCACCATTTTATGTAGTCAAGAAATATTCTCAACTTGATAGTCTAAATTGCTATATAAGGAATCTCACTAGTAAATGTTTTCTTCAGTTCAAACTTGGTCTATAATTTTGGTAACTTATATTGAGGTAAAACAAAACTATAAGAACATACATTGCCATTAGCTTCCAAGATAACAGACTCAAAGTATGCAAAAGCATTCTCTTCGGCCAACCATGTTTGATCTTCGGCAACCTATAACATTCAAGATGAAAGCATGTTTAAGGAAAAAAACTATTATCCTGTAGCAATCTCACAACCTGCAGAAACAAAAAAAAAATAAAAAAAAGCAAATCCATGTTTGAGTTGATGACAATCAAGATGCAATACATGTTTTGAGTTTATTTAATACATGAGCTTGTTGTATGGACTAACTTTGACTTTTATGGTCAATAAGAGCACTTTTTTAACAGTAATTATATAAATCTTGTGATACAAATGTTAAAAATAAAAGATATCAAAGGATTGCGGGATCAGTCAAGCATCATCTCCCAATTAAGAGGGTCAAAGACAGCTATTAACAGCTGTAAATCCAGCCGTAAACAGAGCTCATCTACCGTATTTAGATTATCGTTTTTGCTATAAATTGTATACTTTTCTCTGTAATGTAATATACAGAAAATACAACAATTCACAACAATTCAGTTTTTTCAATCAACCTTTTGTAACATGGTATCAGAGCAGTGTTCACGGTTCTAATACCGACCTGCTCATCACTTACCCAAATCAATCATCCTCTCAACCAAGCTACCATGGCCGAAGCCGGCAACTTGGGAGAAGATCTATCAATCCAAATCGCTAATCTTCTCAAGAATGGCCTCAACCCACAAAATCGGAACCCAAAATTGTCCGATAACCTTCAAATAAACCTCAAGCTCAACAGCCAGAATTATGCTCTATGGACCCGGATGATGAGGGTAGCCATAGGCGGTAAATCAAAAGCTTTTTTAAACCATTTATCAACCAATCCACCAAACCAAACCAGCGAAGAGTATGAACAATGGGAACAAGACGACCTAGTCGTCTTCTCATGGCTCATACAAAACATTGAACCAACCCTCGCCAGCAATCTAACCGAATTTCCGACAGCAAAATCGCTGTGGGATGCCCTGGCTATAACATATAGCAGTGGACGTGACAAGCTCCAAACCTTCAACCTACATGTCAAGGCGAATGAAATCAAACAGAACAATCTCTCCCTTGAAGAATTGTGGATTATACTCCAAGGAGTATGGGGAGAAATTGATCGGATTGACCCAAACCCTATGACCTGCCCAACCGATATCCAAGCATACCACAAAATCAAGACTGAACAGAAATTGTTTCAGTTTCTAAACGCTCTTAACAGGAAATATGACCCTATAAAAAGGGAAATACTCCGGTTAGAACCCCTTCCAACTGTAGAAACTGCATACGCCACTGTTCGCAAGGAGGCCGCTCACCAGAATATTCTAGGAACACCTCTCAATGACACACAGGGCATCACAGTGGGTCTAATGGCCTCTGAAATTGACGGGTTAGGGCTTGCATCAAAAGGCTACCGACGGATCGATGGAAAAAGAACCGGATCAGGTAACAAAGATGACAAAACTCACCTCAAATGTGATCATTGCGGCATGACAAAGCATACCCAGGAACAATGTTTCAAACTCGTCGGGTATCCCGAATGGTGGTCTGATGGTCATAAGAGGGGCACAAAGGCTACAGTTAAAGAAAAAGGGAAATCATCCAGCACCGGCAACCGAGATGTCAACAGAGATGGAAGCCGGAGCAGAACTGGTTTCGGCGGAAAGGCCGAAGCAAATGAAGAAGAAGACGCTGCAACAGGTAACGGGTTTGGGGCGCAGTCCTAAAACCCTTGGTGTTATAACCATAATAAAGAAATAGATATGTCATATTTAGTCCCTGGAAATAGGGGAAATGCTAATATGACCCAAGTACACCATAAAAAACAAAAACTATGGATCTTCGATTGTGGCGCGACCGACACAATGACTTATGAGCTGTCGGATATTATTTCAACAACCAAACCAGAAAAAGCACATATGCAAACGGCGAACGGAGGGATAATGGATGTAAAATCGGGAGGGACTATTGAGATTTCACCCACAATAAAAATCTCTAATTGCCTTTATGTTCCCTCGTTGTCACATAAGCTGCTTTCCATTAGCCACGTCACAAAAGAACTCAACTGTATTGTCCTAATGTACCCTACGTTTTGTATTTTACAGGATATCAGGACGGGAGTGATCATTGGGCGTGGCACTGAAAATCAAGGGTTGTATTATGTGGATGAGGTGACTCAAAGTGGTGCTGTGATGTTGACTCATGGGACATCGGAACGAGAAGCTTGGCTATGGCACCGAAGATTAGGTCATCCTTTTACAAGTTATTTGCATATTTTATTTCCAAAACTATTTCCAGTTAATTCTATGTCACATTGTGAAACATGCGTTTTAGCAAAGAGCCACAGGAAAACTTTTAAACCCAATAATACTAAGGTTGCTTTGCCATTTTCATTAATCCATTCTGACGTATGGGGTCCTGCCCCAGTTCTTGGGGGCAAAACCTTCGTTACTTTGTGATGTTCGTTGATGATTGTACCCGAATGACCTGGGTTTATTTTTTGAAAAACAAATCCGAAGTCTTTGAAAAATTCATTATGTTTTACGCCATGATCCAAACCCAATTTCAAACAAACATCCAAATATTCCGATCCGATAATGGCAGTGAGTTTGTTAATACCTCGTTTAAATTGTTTTTCCAAGACAAGGGAATAATCCACCAAACTACATGCCCAAACACCCCAGAACAAAACGGTGTCGCCGAAAGGAAAAATCGCATTTTGCTGGAAATGACACGAGCTCTCCTAATTGAATCCCAGGTCCCGAAATATTTTTGGCCTGAAGCCCTTGCTACCGCTACCTATCTTCTCAACCGACTCCCAACAAATATCCTCAAACTTAACACTCCATTACACACCCTTTCAAAATTCTTCAAACTACCCTCAGTTCTTACTCTTCAACCACGAATCTTTGGATGTACTGCCTTTGTTCACATACCTAAATCAGATCGAACCAAACTTGACCCTTGTGCTTAAAAATGTGTCTTTGTTGGGTATGGAATGAATAAAAAGGATACAGATGTTATAACCCAAAGACACGTCATATGTTCACCACAATAAACTGTGACTTTCTTGAAACCGAGTATTACTACAATTCCCAACTCAGTGGTCAGGGGGAGAAGGAATGTTTAGACACTCTAAGTTGGTTGAAATATGTTCCCTATGTACCAACTACAGAGTCACCAGAGTCCAATTTCAGTGCCACTGAAGGTCCTAATGTTCCTCCTAACCTGGTGTCCGAGGTAAGTAATACTCACCCTATTCAGTCTGGTGATACTTTTGAAGTTTCTAATGACTCCGAAGATACCAATACTTCTAACCATGAAACTGCCACAGAACAAGCTGAAAATTTGCAGGCAGATGAATCCAGACAAGAAGAACCACCATCAAGATATGTGTTACCCCCTAGAACAAACAGAGGGGTTCCTCCGAAACGGTATTCTCCTGAAAAAGAACCAAGAAGATCTAGTTATCCTATAGCTAGTGTGGCTGATGGAAATTTCACTAAGGAAGCCAAAGCATTTATCTCATCTGTTTATTCTGAAGAAACTCCTACAAACGTGGATCAAGCCTTAAAGTCTAAACATTGGAAGGAAGCGATGAAAACAGAAATGGAAGCCCTAATCAAGAACAATACTTGGGAAAAGTGTACTCTCCCGTTGGGAAAGAAATCCGTGGGGTGTCGTTGGGTCTATACTGTTAAGTATAAACCAGATGGTACAATTGAAAGATATAAAGCCCGACTGGTAGCAAAAGGGTATACCCAGACACATGGGATTGACTATGCTGAAACATTCTCCCCGGTTGCAAAAATGAGCACAATTAGGGTTCTTTTTTCGATAGCTGCAAATGAAGGGTGGCCACTTCAACAGTTTGATGTAAAAAATGCTTTTTTACACGGGGACCTAGATGAAGAGGTATTTATGGATGCTCCTCCAGGATTCACAAAAGATTTCAAAACTGGAGAAGTTTGCCGTCTGAAGAAGTCTCTTTATGGTTTGAAGCAATCTCCCCGGGCTTGGTTTGGCAGATTTACGGTAGCTATGAAAAAGTTTGGATATAAACAGAGTAATGCCGATCATACTTTGTTTCTCAAAAAAAGAGGAAAATTCGTAACCTGCCTAATTATCTATGTAGATGATATGATCATTACAGGGAACGATAAAGAAGAAATGGTAAAACCAAAAGAAAACTTGTTTGCTGAATTTGAAATGAAAGATTTGGGCAGACTTAAGTATTTCCTCGGAATTGAAGTACTAAGGTCAAAACAAGGAATTTTCATTAGTCAGAAGAAGTATGTCTTAGACTTGTTGGCAGAGATTGGAATGATCGATTGCAAACCAGCAGACACTCCTATGAGTGTAAACCAAAAGCTTTATATGGAGGAAGGAGCAAAGTTAGCAAATAAAGAAAGATACCAACGGCTGGTGGGAAAACTAATTTATCTCTCACATACTCGTCCAGACATTGCCTATGCTGTAGGGGTAGTAAGTCAGTTCATGCACCAACCTCAACAGTCCCATATGGAAGCAGTTTGGAGAATTATTAGATATCTCAAAGGAACAGTGGGTCATGGAGTCCTGTTTCAATCACATGGACACCTAAATGTTCAAATCTATACCGATGCAGATTGGGCAGGAGATAAGGGAAGTCGGAGGTCAACAACATGCTACTTCACTTTAGTTGGGGGGAATCTTGTTACTTGGAGAAGTAAAAAACAAAAGGTGGTTGCTCTTTCAAGTGCAGAGGCTGAATTTAGAGGTATAGCTCGAGGTTTAACAGAAGCCATGTGGATGCGAAGACTCTTAACTGAGATTGGTTTTCCGTCAAAAGAAACAAGTAAGATTATGTGTGATAATAAAGCTGCAATTCAGATTTCAGAAAACCCAGTACAACATGATCGAACTAAACACGTGGAAGTTGATAGGAACTTCATCAAAGAAAAATTGAAAGATGGTACGATTGAACTACCGTTTGTTCGATCAAAGGATCAGCTCGCTGACATTCTAACAAAGGCGGTTAACGGAAAAATTTTCAGCGATTGTTTGGGCAAGTTGAATTTTGGAAATCCGACTATTCAACTTGAGGGGGAGTGTTAAAAATAAAAGATATCAAAGGATTGCGGGATCAGTCAAGCATCATCTCCCAATTAAGAGGGTCAAAGACAGCTATTAACAGCTGTAAATCCAGCCGTAAACAGAGCTCATCTACCATATTTAGATTATCGTTTTTGCTATAAATTGTATACTTTTCTCTGTAATGTAATATACAGAAAATACAACAATTCACAACAATTCAGTTTTTTCAATCAACCTTTTGTAACAACAAAGACGATTCTATAAATCTTGTGATAGAAAGACATATGTTGACTTTTGAAATCAAACTTATAACTTGCTAAAAAAATGTAAGAAATAATGTAGTAAATTTTAGTCCCAACAATTTTCCCTGTTATCACATATGCTAAATCTTGTGATACCGGAACCCATATTTTAGGATTTTTGATACCGGTTGGTACTGAGCTCATCCCTAAGAAAAAACATCACTAAATATAACTATCTTCATGCCGTATATGATTATTATAAAGATATCATACCATAATGGCGGTAATGTTTTTGGCGGAACCATGACAACTTGTAGTTGAGATCATCATTTTGATACCACCAGTATACTCCACCCAATTGTAACATAACAATTATAATATTGCCATAAGAACATAAATTTATATCCCCCTGTAAAGACACTAATCATAATCCATCAATGCTTAAATTAGTCCATAGGATATAAAGCGTCATATGTTAATATTATAAAATAACTTTTTAGGCAATTCTTTCAAATAAATAGCATGGTGGAAATACCATCAGCTAAAGATTCTGGATTTCTTGGCTGCATCACCGAAAGCAATAGTGATCAAAGGTCTAAAAATGGTATCATGTGAACTAACTTTAACTTCTTAAAGATGAAGTGGGCAAAACCAAAGGCTAAGACAGAAAAGCTAATTTAAAAGTAAAAAATATCATGATATAAGACTTGCAGAAATTAAATACCGAAACAATCTAACCTACCACTACATAGACGTGAAAAAACTAAACAAACTATCCCCTAAAAAACAGCATATTAGTGACCCATTACTCAAGATCCACTATTTTTCTAATAAAACGTGACTTAGAAAACAAATTGCTACTGACCCGTTTGACACGACCCAGCTCCATAGCTGTATCCAGTGACCCGTTTGTTGAGCCCGCCAAGATTCATCCCTACAATATAATCGTAACATTAAACCACTAACCGTATTTTCTTAATTTTAATAAAAAATCAACACTTACTCCAACAGTGCAAGTAACAGAAGGGGGGGGGGGGGGGGGGGGGGTACTTGTCTAGAACCATGGCGAAAGAGGCAATGTATGTTATCAAACACTTAGAGTGCAAAATCACAAATTCCAATTGAACAAATATCAACAGATGTTATTTAAAACAACAATTTTTTATTTAAAACACTTTAAACCCTCAATCCATTTCAGAAAAAATCCTAAATTT